>OZ020541.1:1643765-2028540 GCA_963971435.1 Lasius platythorax
AGCAGCCGACACGCCGGACAGCCCGTATATACATGTCCTCGGAGAGAGATAGAGAGGAAGGAGAGAGAGAGAGGAGAGAGAGAGAGAGAGAGTCTCTAAACTTTCTAAACACGCCGAGAGAATGCGACTTCTCGGTCGCGAACGGTTATTATGTCATTTCGCGCGCATAAACAAACTCCCGCCACGACTGAGCGTTTCTCGCGCGATGATTCGATATCGATAGACCCGCCGATCGATGGACGCGGATCGATCAGATTCTAAATTTAGAGCACACACAACACACACACACACACACATACACGCGGCGTTCCGGCCATCGCAAAAAGAAGCGCGTGTCGAAAATCTAGGCCCAGATTTGTTGCGCGTGCGCGCGCGCGCAAAGGCGATCGTCGTCGTGTTTCCTCACACGTGACAAGGAGAAAAGGTTTCCGGTTTCCGAGAGGAGCTCCTTACTCGCTCGACCGCGCGCGCGTTCGATTTTATCGAAGGTGGCTTTTTTACGGCTTATCGAGTCGGAAAACGATTCGGCTGTTCGTCCATTTCCCTACCGCGTGCAATTCTCGCATGCGAATACGCACACGTTTTTCCGACTTTCGCAATCGACATGAAACTATCGGCATATATGTGTAATTATATATTATTAAAGAAGACTGATTGTGAGATTATATATGCATATATATGTACACGCGCTTCCTAATATGTTTAAATATATCACTCGTTTAATAAAATAAATAAGATTGATAATATGCGTGATTACTGCATATGTAGATCAGTATGTAAAATTGTTGCGCGTATTATTTTTCTTTTTAATAAAAACGTTAATTGTACAATAATATACCTTTTAATTTTTAAGTATATAAAGTATATATAAATATATAGAATATAAAACATATGAAGCGTGAATATGTAATCGCAATTAAATACTAATTATATTGCATTTTTATTTTACTGATCGAATAAATAAATTAAACAAATGGATTAAATAAAAAATAGTATTGATGAATATTTAAATTTCGTATGAATTTGACGAATCCAACGATTCTTATATAGAAAAGTATCTTTCAAATTAATGAGGTATGCAACTCATTAGCAGTATCAATATAGTCATAAGTCATTTATGTGTCATATTGATTGTCATATCAATACCAATATAATTTATTTATCTTTATCAAATCTCTCATTTCTCTCTACCTATATCCCAATTCTACGTTTCGCTCTAAAAAATCTCCCCGAGAAAAAGGATGCAGAGCCTGCGCAAAGACGGAGAAAACGCGAGAAAACTTCAGGGTCGTTGATTTTTTTTCCGATCGGCAGAGTATCTTGAACCTTCCTCCCCCACCTCGTTACGCCCATGTAGGTACATACATACCCTTCGCAACATACGTACCTATAAAGTCGATCTTCGGGGTTGATCCGAATTCGCGTGGTTCAGCCGACATGCGTGGATTAACGAGGCCGATACTGCCGAATTTTATCCCTCGTCCTCCTTCACAAAGGGACGACGTCCTATCCCTCGATACACACACACACGCACAAAACTATGGAATGAATATTATTCATACGGACGCGGAGAGAGGCGGAGAGGGAGAGAGAGAGAGGGAGAGAGAGAGAGGGAGGGAGAGAGTGAGAGAGAGAGAGAGAAAAGCGAGATGCGCGCGCGCGCGCGTGCGTTGCCGGCGTCGTCGCTTTTTTTTTCTTTTTTTTTCTCTTTTCCCCTCCGCTACACGTCACGATTCTCGAAGGAATGCGCGCACTCTCTTCCGGCCACTCGGCAAAAAGCAACGCTCGCTCTCCGATGATGTTCGTCGGACGCACGCTCGCACGCTGTGCGTTCACCTTACGACGCGTGCATCGTGCACCCGCGGTCAGTGTACACGTTGCTCGACCCTGGATCCGGCCGTTCGCCCGTCGTCGTCGTCGTCGTCCTCTCGTCTATCTCTATTGTATATCGATGCGACGTACGAGCGGATTCACCGACTCGCGATCGCGCGCAACTCTCCGGCACATGTTAAAACTCTCTCCCTGTCATCGAAACGCACGCCACGCACGCACGCACGCACGCACTATTACGCGCGCGATGATTTTCCGCGCGAGAGAGAGAGAGGAAGAACGGTCTTGAGTTCCACGCGCTCGAGTAAACGATACACGGCGACCGGAGCGGAGGTTCCCGAAGTGACGAATAGAGAAGGGAGAAGTTTCACGGAGCATGCGCAGTCGCGCGCACGTTAGCAGACGCGCGCTCGGCGCCCGGTGCGTCCCGGATCGTTTATCGCGCGTGCGCCAACTCTTTTCCCTTCTCGCCGCGGCGCTTTCGTCCGCGCGACAGTCACGATGTAGGAACATCATATAGATGCGATGCGCCCGATCCGAAAATGCCTTAATCCGAGAAACTGGAAGACACGCCTTGCCGGGTTGCGTTCGAAAATCTAATAGGACGGAGCCGAGTTTCGTCGACCAATCGGAACAAAAGAAACCAAAATTTCTTTGTTCTACCAAAGAGTAAATTTTCCGAACGCAACTCTGACGTCACATTCGCCGCGCATGTCACGGCGCCCGCCTCACGCATGCGCAGTTCGTCTGTGCCATTGCAAGTGAAAATTATTCAATTTTGATCGCTTTTTTTGTTTTCTTTTTCCTTCTTCCCCCCACCCCTTCGCTCTCATCTCGTCTCGTTTGTGTGTGCAAAATCGTCGGAAGCCGCGGAAGCGGAACCGCAACGGCGATCTGTGTTGCTACGTAGTCTCGTTCACGACAATCGGCGAGTGCGCGTACGAGGATCAATTTTCAGGGGGGGAGGTCGCGGCTGGTTTTTTTTTTAGGTTAGGACGCGATCGTTGGAGAATGCATCACGCTGGAAAATCGTCGGGTGAAAGTGTGCGTCGTCGGGGATTCCGACCGAGCGAAGGCCGCTGTCGAGCGCCCTGAAGCGAGCGACGTTTCGGGAAATCCGTCCCGAATAAGAAGCCTTGTCGGAAGTGTCGGCGGTTTTTCTCTTTTTTTCCCCGGGCGATCCTCGACGCTGCCTGGACAGAGAAAGATGATAAAAGCGAGATCCGCAGGTCAGTACTGTCTCGTCTGTTTTCTCGGAGATTTTATCGCTAGAAAGGGGATACAAAGGGGACTGTTATAGATTGGAAGATTCACCTGTCTTGTTGACTATTGCATTTTTTTTTTTTTTTTTTTTTTTATAAAGTAAGAATCAAAGAGGAGAGGCAGGATTGAATTTTTTAGACAGCCAAGCTGTGTCGAGAACAGATCTCTTGTAAAGTTTCTACTACAAATTTTGTCGGCAGAAAGTAGACTTTGATAACGGATTTGATAAGGAATTTGCTTTATGCAAGATTGTCAGCAGAATACTAACAGAAAGTACAGCAAAGCTTGGCAACATAGTATGACAGCAGAAATCAAGTAAATTCCAGTCTCAGATGCGGATTGATGATAAAAACTGATGAAATTATCAAACGAATTGACAGCAGAGCGATGGCAGAAATTGAACGTAATTTCTGCTTCGTTTCTATGATTAATATATTATCGTATCATATTTGCAAGCTCTGTTGTAGCTTTTTCTCAAATCTATTGTCCATCTGGCAGCTGTCCAACTGCTGACAATTTGCTTACTTGTTAAAATTTTGTAGAATTAAAATTTTAACACAATCCAAGATGCTAAAGTTCTTAAATCTAAAAAATGAGAAATGTTATTATTTTAAAGAGTCAAAATTTTAATTTTAAAGCATGAATTGAAAAACAACAATGCTAAAAACTAAACTTTGGAATAAATGCCTAGATAGTCAATAGAATCAAAAATTTAAATTTCAAAGATACTTAAAATTATAAAATTATTATAAGAATCCATGACATAGAGTCTTATCAATTGAATGACCTTTGATGCGATATCCAATGTCATTAATCATTGCCATTCTTGGAAATAGATAGCAAAAGGAGTGGTTTGTTAATGTTTAAGTATAAAATATCCTTTATTTAGTATTTCAAAAGCTATATTAATAATAATTATTCTAGATGTACAGAATATTCGAATATTTGCAAGCGTACAACTTTTACTGTAAAGAACCATAAAGAAAGTTTTAATTTCAAAAAATTTCTTATATCTCTCCTTGACATTGTCGTTTCTCAAAATCATATCTTTGATCTAAAGTAGATGCTGTGTTAAAATTAGTGTACCTGTGATAAATATTTGTTTCTTTTCCTCCATTATGAGAGGGAATCGATGTAACTGTAAAAAAAGTGAGAGACCTTTTGAAAACCTGAAAACTTTCTTAGATCCCTACATGCACGTATATTAAAGACATTTGTACATACACATTTGTAGAGTGTTGGATATCTCAGTGAGCAAGGAAGCACAGTACCTATCATGGCAGACGAGGAGGGTACAGAGTGGCTTCAGGAACTGTTGCACGATGTGCAGCTCTCTCAGTTCTTCACACGAATACGGGATGATCTACAGATCACTCGGTTGCATCACTTCGATTATGTTCAACCGGAAGATCTGGAGAGGATCGGTCTGGGTAAACCCGGCGTCAGGCGTCTGCTGGACGCGGTGAAGAAGAGACGGAGCGCCCAATGGAAGAAAACTCTGATCACCAAAATTAAACCCGGCAGCAGCAGTAAGAGCAGCAAGCGAACCTCGCAGCCCATCGAGACTTCCTCGGCACTGACGTGTCTCATACAGGACAAGGATGTAGTACTGTCCGTTAAACTGGGCGATGGAAGCTTCGGTGTAGTTAGAAGAGGGGAATGGACTTCCCCCTCTGGACGAATTCTGCCTGTCGCCGTGAAAGTCCTGAAGGCGGACGCTCTTACGCAGCCAAGTGTCATAGAAGACTTCGTGTCCGAGGTTCAGGCGATGCACACCTTAGATCATCATAATCTCATTAGATTGTACGGTGTGGTGCTGTCGCAGCCGATGATGATGGTAACCGAGCTCGCGCCTTTAGGCGCCCTGCTCGACCACTTGCGGCAGCAGTGCAGCAGAATCTCGATTCTCACTCTCTGCAACTATGCGCTGCAAGTTGCCACGGGTATGGCGTACTTGGAGGCAAAGCGTTTTCTACATCGCGACCTGGCGTGCAGAAACGTCCTGTTGAGCACGGTCGACAAAGTCAAGATCGGTGATTTTGGACTGATGAGAGCGCTTCCTCAACAGGAGGATTGCTACGTCATGACCGAACATAAGAAAGTGCCTTTTCCTTGGTGCGCCCCCGAGTCTCTCAAGGCTCGACAGTTCAGCCACGCGTCGGATGTCTGGATGTTCGGTGTGACACTTTGGGAGATGCTGACGTTCGGTGAGGAGCCCTGGCTGGGCTTAAACGGTTCCGAGATACTGCGGAAGATCGATCGCGAGAGCGAGCGGCTTCACGAGCCGGAAGCGACACCTCCGTACATGTACGAGTTGATGCTCCGTTGCTGGGCGAGAGAACCTTCGGAGAGGCCAACGTTCGCCTCATTGAAGGAGTCATTGACCGGCATGGTGCCGTCCGTAATGAAGGCTCTGACCGCTTTCGACGAACCTGGCAAGATGTCCATCGAGCCGGGAGACCAGATCGTAATTGTCGACGGGCGTCCGGAGAACTACTGGTGGAAGGGCCAGAATCAGCGAACTTTCCAGGTGGCGCACTTTCCGCGCTGTCTGGTCGATCCGATGCGTCGAAAACAACCGGCGGACATCAGCAAGCCGTTGGAAAACTCGTTCATCCATACGGGACATGGCGCACCTTTCGGCAAGAGCTGGGGTAGCCCTGTCTACATCGACGACGTGTACCTGAGAAACCCGATGGATCCACCGGACGTGTTGGTGGCGGCCGCGGCGGACAACCAGACGAAGAAGAGATTCTCTTGCGGCACACCACGCACCAGGAAACAGTTCAATTATACGAAGCTGCGCAATGACGTTCGATCGAGTCCGATCAAGATCTCGCAGCCGACCTCGTCGACCTCGAGCGTCAGCCAGGAGGGTAATGACTTGATTGACTTGTCCGCCGAGGAATTGGCGAGCACGAGCGCGCAGGAGGAGGTCGCGTGCAGGCGAGTGATCAACATTCTAGACGAGCCCATCGACGGCGAGAAGTTCTCCTGGCAGGACGAGGAGGGCAGGACGTACGCGAACTTTCCCGGTAACGTGGATCCCGCGTATTCTGATCCCTTCGATACGTCCGCGGTGTTCATGAAGCCGCCACATTCGCGATATTACAGTCATGTGCCCACTGAAACCGGCAGTCGCTATCTGCAGACGCAGATGTACGGAAATGTGGACAATCAAGAGGCGGGAGGCAATCACGTTCAAGGCACCGCAAATTTCGTTGCTGATTCTGCTGATACAGAGGTACGTCGGCATATTGCAAGTCCTCATCTATATCACTGACAAATCGCATAATATTGATAAATTAAGATTAATACATATGATCTACAAAACTGAGTCTCTCTCTCTCTCTCTGAGAAATAGCGCTGTATATTACACATATTCACATAATTATCTCAGAGTTTTGATTATTTAAAAAAAATTGGTAATTATATTTATCAAGTAATTATATACTAATTTTTTAAAAATAATTTTTCCAAGTAATTCGCCAAATTAGTTATAACGATAATTGGCACTCTTTTAATTATTTATATTCTGTACCGCTTCGTTCTGTTTATTATTTTCTCAGGAAGCTCGCCAGTACTCGGTGAATCTGAATAAGGAGTGTCGGCAGGACTCGGTAAATCTGAACGTGAATACGAATGCGGAAGGTGACGACGCGAGTCACTATAGCGAGATAGACAAGATTAGCCCTCGCGGATCGAACTGGTCTACCTGGCCGGAGGATCTACGGAATTCTTCCGCCGCGCAGACGTATGCCAATGTCTCCGACGGGGAACCCGCGTCGTCTGTCGTAGCCATCCCTATTCCGCCGCCTCCTCCCTCCATCGGACCAAACACGAGTCCGTCCAAGCCAAAATCCAATTGCGAGCTCGCACGGAGTATGAACGAGTTATCGCTAAATTCCAATTCCAGTGCCAATGTCACGAGAAAGCTTGATCCCGGCTTCTTGGCCGAGCTGGAGAAGCACTTGGGCGAGAAGGAGGCGACGAAGAACATGAATTCTGCCAACGGTGGCGAAAGCTCCCAGGAGGAAGTGGGAGGCGCGAATTATTTGCGCTGCTCATCGCAAGACAAGTTACGACAAGGTTCTGCGTCGACGGCTCAGCAGCTCTCGACGACGGTAGAAAACGCCGCCAGATCTTTGTCGGTCATTCCAGTGTTGAAGTCTCCGCCGCACAAGAAATCAAAATCCCCGGTGACGACAACGGATCGTCCAGCATCTTTCTCGTCGACACCATCTACTAGCAAAGTACAAAATTCTTGGCAGTCCAAAAGTACGAACATTCAGAGACCGCGTCCCCATGATGAGCAACGCTCAGTGTCAGAGTTGACCACCGATGACATATTAGATAAAATGTGGCGAAAGCAGATTCAGGCAGACCAAAACGTGCAGGAGCAAAACATGCGTCTGGCCAAGTTGACTGCTACATGTCAGACGTTAACGCCCGTTTCGGTGGCGCAGGGAAACGTTAATCTGCTTCATCAAGTCATCCGCAACATTAACACCAGCGGTGCGAACGATCACGGTCAACATGGTCCCTGCAATGTCACCAAAGCCATCTCCACCCAGTCGCAAGCTTGCTCGTCGAATCATAATCATTCTTCAAATACGACGCATATCAATCAGGATAATATCAATCTGCTTCACGGAACCGCCAGCAACGTCGCCAGCAGCACGAACGAGGCTCAACATGGTCCCAGCAATGTTGCCAAGACCACGTTTAATCAAGCTCAAGCTTGTTCAGCGAACACTGACAGTTCTCTTCAAAATTCATCGAGCCTTGGTCAGGGTGTCTTCAATTTATTGCAGGTTGCCACTAACAGCGTCACGAACGATCCTCAGTACGATGTCGCGAACGCCTCTAAAGCGAGCTCGAATCAGACGCAGGCTTGTTCGTCAACCAGCAGCCAGAATTATAATGCATCGAGCGTTGCTCTTAATTTGCTTCAAACTGCCAATCGCGTTTCCGGTAACAGCGCGAGCGAATCATCTCTATACGGATCTTGCAATATCTCCAAGGCCGCTTCCGCCAATCAAGCGCAGACTTGCTCGACGATGAGTCAAAATTACTTGCAGAATCAGAGCGGCAGCGCTTTGCATCAAATCTATCTTCAGAATGTGCCAATGTCGTCCGGCGCGAGTAATATCCACAAGATCGCTCACATACAGAACGATTTGCAGCAACTGCAACACTTGAAGCCTGCCACGCTTTTATCCGAACAAGTATACGCTGAATTGAAACAAACGGTATATAACTTTTCGTGATTATATAGTAGATCTCGAAAGTAACGCACTTTTTCTTCTAAATTATCAAATTTAAAGATAATTACTAATTATAAAATTGGGATCACAAACAATACGTAAAAAAAAATAATAAACGATAACAATATGTACAACAATGTTTATTAAAATCTGATGAGACTTAGAATTTAAAACTCAAACGTTCAACGAATTTCTTAGGCTAAACGAGTTCTAAATATTTTACAGGTACCTAATCTAGAGCAGCTGTCTCAGAACGAATTCAATACTCTCTACAATAAGACTGTTCAACAGAATATATTGCGAAATTACTACTCTAATAACCTGAGCGGAGAGTCGAGTCAAAATTACGCTCAGGAAATGACTAGCAATCAACAGCAACAAAAGACTATGATTGGCAGAAATCAGCCTGTTCAGGGACACTCTTGCGACTTTAGTCCTTATTTGAAGCAGCCGCCAGTTTACAATCCACCGCCGCCACCTCCTCCGACCTGGAGCCCGCATAAATCCGGTCAAAATGGTTACACGCAGAACCATTATTCTACAACCAAGTGCAACTTGAGCGGACCCTCCAATCTGCTGCAAACCGAAACCCCTACATCAGCGAGAAATATATCCGGATCAGCAGCGACGGCGAACGACCTGGCCGCCGTCAAGGTGAACCTGCTGCAAGTCAATCAACACCAAACCGGTACTAGTCCTCCGCTCACCGGGGCCTCCCAGCAATTGGTGATGTCACTGAGCGACGAGTTTCGAGCGAGCAGGATTATGAAGGTGCAGAAGGAGGCCGCGGACGCGTCGCAGCAGGAGGTGCTGGCCGCGCTGCAGGCGACCGGCTGGGACACGAATCAAGCCGCCAAGCAGATCGCGAGAGATAGGCAGGCGAAGGTCGAAAGTCTCGTGAGGTAAGTGCCTCGATATTCCTTTGCGAATCGATTCATTCACGCCGAGATTATCTAGACTGCTGTAAAATAGACATTATGACTCGGCATTATATATTACAGTTATATAGATTTGCCCCGTCGTGCAAAATTCATAGATTCTTTAAGACACTCTTAGGCGATAATGTGTGTCAAAAAAGGGGAGAAAGTTGTGTACGATGAAATCCATTTTCTTATTCTTTATAGGTTGGGCTTGGCTAATAAACAACAGTGCGAAAGCGCTCTGAAGCAGACTAAGTACGATGTAGAAATGGCAGCTTCGTTATTGCTCGATCAGGCCAGATGAGAAATAACTACGGTCAATGTTTCAAAACTTCCTGTGACATAGCTGTAACTATACGTTTGTTGAATGAACAAAAGCGATAGACAAGAATTTCTCGGGAAATCGGGGAAACGACGAAAGCGATTTGTCTGAGATTGCTTATGGATTTCTTTGTCGAGCTTTTGCATTCCGTTCTATAGCACAATTTAATGTTAAACGTGACTGATACTTGGACGGTGTAAAAACAGTTGTGCATAATCTATAGGTGATGTTGATAAAGATACTACTAGCGTGACATTACTCTTAAGAAGTAACGAATATAAATCTGAAACTGTGATATGTTGTTGATCTTTATCTGGACTTACAATTACAGTCTTGTTAATACATTTTTAGGGCAGTGATAAGAAGCTTTTATTTATAATGACAGATAATATTGTCGAAAGAAAGTTGAGATTATTAAATAATATTTAATTTATAAACAAGATGAATCAGTAGCAATTAGCTTTTTTAAACAGCCTTCGAAATATTGTGTAGAAAGAGAATTTGTCGAACAAAAATTGCATATAAAGAGAGTCATTATATTCTAATGTTCCTTTTGTACTGTGAAAGTTATGTTTGACAAATTTTTCTTCTACTCGCATAATTGTAAAGATAATGAAGATGCTAATTATTATCGGTTTATCCTATCTGAGTGTATGTATTTGCGAATTGTATGTGTATGTGTGGATGACAATTAGTGGCAAATCTACATTTTTTATTTATAGTTAAAAATTATTTCAATTACATTATATAAAAAAATATATATAAAATATAATTTACATATATTTTATGTATTAACATAATTATTATTTAACGAAATAATTAATATAAATTTTTAATTTGTGAAAAAAAATCAAAACTATATCATAGTTCAAGAACATACATTGCTATCTATCGTGTCATAATCTCTTTATATCCCAGAGTCCTGAAGTTAAACTTCGTACCGTTAGATCTGCCGCTGATTACATTTAAGTTAAATTTTAAGTTTGAAGTTATATCGTAATAGATATCGTAATAGATATACGTACAAAAAACATACACACACATACACATACAGAGTGTTTTGCAAAAACTTGTGTCAAAATTTGGCATATGTTTCATAAAATATTCTGTATATTATAGTAGAAAATCTAGGAAAGAAAGAGTTCAAGATTTATGAAAACTTATAAACTAAAAATCAAAAAAAGGATATTACAGAATTTAAAATTCTGAAAATCTAAAAAGATTTTTAAGAGGTTCTTTTAAAAAAAATGTGATCTGAAATCCATGAATCCAAAGACTTAAGCATTTGAGGGTCCTAGGAATCTAGGAATTAGGGATTATAGAATTTGAGAATTTATTTAGAAACGTCTAGATATACACGTGTATTTAGATATCGAAGAACAGAAAAATCTACCAACCGGAAGAAAGAGATTAATAAAGATAAACAGTTATTAATAATAACTCTGATGTATCTAATAACGAACAAAGTATTAGGAAAATCACACAAACGCGATGTTACTGTAAGTCCAGATAAAGATTAGAGGATTTAGATATTATCATGACATGTAGTTTTTCTTCCTACATTCGTTGAAGAATATCGAGAGTTATTTTATTACGTATAAACCAAACGAGAGTGTATAATAGCATAATTTTTTTTATTTAAGCTAATACAGTCAACACTCTACTCATTTCTTTCTATCTCTTTAGGATGCCTTTTTTTTTGTTTGTTTGACGAGCGAACAAATTATATGAATGAATAAAAAAATTATGTCAAAGTTGTTGATTTATATATACTTAGATATGCAGATACATCTCATCTTTTAATCCCGAAATCCTTCATTCTTAATACAAGATTTAAGAATGTATTTAGGAACCCAATAATTAAAAAAATCTGACAATTTCTAACGAATCAAAGATCTAGAAGTAAAAAGAACATTAAGAAACAATATAAAAATCCAAAAAGATACATAGATATTTATACTTAATGCATACAAATAAAATATTAAACAATTCTCGATTTATATTATTATTTCATAATAATGCAATTTAAGTAATTTAATGCTTTTTGTATAGAAAAATTCACGAACCCCTATGAGAAAAATTTGAATGTCTGTTAGTATTCCAAATTAAAGATTTAGCGAATTGCGCGATAAAGATCTTTTGGATCTACTTTTCAAATAAGAGATGTGCGTATGTGGGGAGTAAATTGTGAAAAGATCCGAATCGTCTTTCGAGTACTGGCTGTCGAAAGTAGTGTGTCCTTGAATAGTACACACGCGCGTGCTCTGATTCCGCTCAATACACATCATCCGTCATGGGATTCAGAATGCGATGATTGGGCCACGAGATTCGCATGCGGGCGTGAAAGTGTACGTGAGGTTTCACCAAGAAGAGCGCAACGGCGGGAAATGTTTCTGCTTTTGCGGCCGCAGAAGCAAAACTGCACTCGCAGCGTGCGCGACTCTTACACAAGGACCAAGGAAGAACTTAAATCAGCGTGCTATTACGAGAAAACTGTAAATATAGATATCGAGATCACGTTATTATATAATACACAAAAGTTTAATAATAATAGAAACATAGAAGTAACAAATAAATGAATAACGTACAATTATTTTGAAAGAAACGTGGAAAAAGTGGAAGAATATTTTTTACAAATAGAAAAGTGAAAAAAAGAAAGAGAAATAAAAAACGAAAAAAAATTTGTTAACATCGAATTAATATAGATTAAATTTTATTAAATATTTGTTAAGTGTAATAAGTATTTTCAACATGTTTATTTAAAGATTTCACGTGGAAAGACGTGGGAATAAAGAAAATTTCTAATTATCCAGGTAAGATAATCTTTCATAAACAAATATATAAAAGAATATAAAAAAAGAAAATGGAGAAAGGCGATTACCAAATAAAAGATGATAAATAATGCTATAGAGTATTGCTATTAGTAAAAATAAATATATAATTGCTATTAATAAAAAAAACGCGATTTTTATTTTTATTGATAATCGTGACACTAAAAATAAATATAATGCTCGTGACGATTAATTTAATAATATTGTGACTACATTAATATATATAGACCAAATATATTGCATAAGAAGACCGGTAGAAAAGTTTCCATCCGCGAAAAGATTTTAATAACATTTTTCTCTCCCCCAAAAACCTCCATCGTGTTCTCGAGGTAGAGGGAGAAAGAGATAGAAAAAGAGAATGCCGGCGGAATCCTCGATCTATTGGAGTACGGTCGACTCCCGAAACTCGACCTCCGGCAGTTCCGGAAGCGACGCTGGCGGCCGTCATTACGTGGACCCGTGGGACCTGGAGAATTACGCTTATCTACGCCGTCACAGCGTCGCCGAGGTGCCGCGCCGTACACGACGTCCTCCCACGAACGAGCGTTCCTCCCGCGATGCGCGAGCATTCTCGGAATACTGGTAATACACGAGAGAAAATCCGTAAGATTAAGGGTCTGCAACTACACATTAGACTATTATATTAAAAGCGAAAAAACGTATGAATTTTTTTTCTCATCCTATATATCGAGATATAATTTAGAGAAAATAAATTGTTTTCCTGCCAAAGATCTCTATGTACGTAATCTATCTGGAATCATAGCGTCTCTCTCTAACAGCGTAGATTTAAATATTTATTAATATATTATACATTTGAAATTAATAAATTATTATTAATTTATATTAATCGCTAATATTAATGTCATCTATAATAATCAATTATAATAATATTAAATTATATTATGTATATTGTTTAATATTAATATAAATTATATATTTACAATTGCATATATACAAATTAAATATAATTGGTAGTATTGGTACCTTTAATTTCATGATAATGATATCAAATTTTCAAGATGAAATTTGATAAGCGTTTATTCTCGTTCTCTTCATCCTTCGCCGTTAATTGATTGGTTTCTGAACGAATTTTCCAGGTATGCCTTACCCTCGAGAGAGCCGGAATACGATGGTTCCCCATACGCGCAAGAACTGTACCGTAGACCAATTAAGCCAACAAACAATGGCTTCTATTATCAGCAAGCTATCTACGAGGACGAGGGAATGGATTACACTGCACCGTTTCCGGTTTACACGCCTGGATTATTCGGTAAGATTCGTCTATATCAGCTCGGAGTCATCTGAAAATTATTTAATACATTAGTATGTGATGTTTGGCATTTTTACAAATATCTTTTAATTATTTATATATTAAAATATGTTTGCTTGATTATATTTTATTGTATTTTTTCAAAGCAGCGATTTATTAAAATATTGGTTTATTCTATAAGTAATATCGTTTTTTAGTTATAATTTTGAATGATAAAAAAAATATCAAATTTAATTCTCTAATTTCTCGTTCGAGAAATTTGGTAGTATTTAGTGATGTTTTAATTGTAGACTTTAAAATGTGTACTTTCACAAATTGTAATGCGAAAATCTGAAACGTTACTTCAATAGGATGACTGGATACAATTTATGAAAATGTCAAACTGAAATTAAATTGTAATGCCATGTATAGATATTTTCACAAATATTATGAAATTGTTAAACGTAGTCCCTAATGATTGTATGCCGCTGGAAAATATAGCGCGAGTCTGATTCTGCAGATTTCACGCCTTACTGGAGGAAAAAAAAAGAAAAGAACGGAACGGTCAGACGTATAATACGTTTTCCATAGTTTTCCATTCGAAATGCATCTCGAGAAATCGAACGATTTCTATGGTCCGTAACGCGTTAGAAAGTTTTTTATACGTGCTGTCGTTACACTATAATGTCTTATGGCGCGACACGATGTCGCAAGAATTCCCTGCTGCGATGCGCTCGTGCGCGAATCCGTACATCGATGTACGAATCGATCTTCGACCGTGTAATTGTAATTTTCATCGCGCAGACTTTCTCTCCTAGATATTAAATCGTGCGCGAAATTTGCGGTGTTCACGCGCGCGCATCAGTTGTTCTCGGAGAGTAATCGTAATGATTGAGGCTTTTGTGTGAAATGCGAAGTTCGATTTCTTTTTCTTGTTTTTCTTTTTTTTTTTTTTAAACAAAAATAGGAACGTAAAAGTATTCGTGGCCTCTTCTAATTTTTTTCGATATTAATTTTTCTATTTAATATGAATGCGCAGTACAAAGTACGAACGATATGTAATTTTTAACATTTACTCTTTGGAAATTGATTGGCCGTATGGTTTTATATTCAGATTAATTTGAAGAAAAGATAAAGATAAAAAAAATACGTATATTGAAATATACTCACGAATTTTGAATGGTTTATGGATCTCCTTTCCCGCTTCTTCTGTCTCTTTCTCTATTGACTTGTGTAAAATTTGTTTGTTCAAGAAATTTCCAGATATCCTCAGCAAGAAGAAAGATGCTGGCCATATGCAATTCATCCAGATAAAGACAGATATGTAGCGGAAGCGATCTGCCCACCACATATTGGACATTTAAACACATACGGCCACCTGAAGATCGACTACACAAACAGCTGGAACTCGCTCAATCGTCGAATTAGGAAATAAAAGGATTGGCTTCTCTCGGACCAGAAATGGATATTTTAGAGAGATAAATTACTCGATAATATGAGATATGTTACGTAAATAATACTGTTATATGCTCAATTGAAGCTTTTAATTAATTAAGGGTTTCTAATCGAAAAAACTTGCAATTAAAAGTCGTCTTTATTATTATTACTTATTAGCAAGTGATTTAAACATTATATTACATTAATTTATTTCATTAATTTGTAATTGTATTAACTTTTTTATAGTTTCGTCGCTCAAAACATTACGTAACAAGTGAAATATTAATACATTATTATTTGCGCGCGTAAACTATATATATATATCGCATTTATATTATAATAAAAAATATGTAAATTGTACCCGAAACTGAAATTCTTTTTATACCTACATGTATATGATAATTTACAAGTAATGTCCTCTTTAAATAATATCAACTACAGTTTCCTCGTCTTTTTGAAATAATTTTCTTCTTTTAGTTCTTTTAATTTCTTCTTGGACGACTTTAACTATCTCTAAACCAGGCAATCTTAAAAAAATCGTAATTTTATATTATTAATATTTTTCCATCAGATCGTTATATGTATTTATTATATATAATAATATTATATATAATATTCGTTATATTATATTTTTCTTTTTAAATTACCAGAAAATTAATAAATTTCTAATTTTTTAAAAATCCTTTAATATAATATAGTTACTATATTTAAAAAAACTTGAAAGATTATTAATAAATTATTCTATATACATTTTGCTCTACATGTGACGAAATTTTTCAATGTGCAAAATATTTTAGATAATGCAAAATATTTTAATATTAAAATTATGTTCTCAATAGCAATTTAATAATTACCTAAATTGAAAATCGAAATTAAACAAAATAATTTTTCTTACTTGCCAACTCGACTTTTCTTTCTTTTCATATTTTCGTCATTTATAAAAGCAGGATGATTTCCGTTTTTCGTCCCTTGAAACTTCTCCGAGGCTACATTTTGCTTCTTTGCAATAAACAAACGAAATTTACACTGTAATGCGCTGAATAATTTAATGTATAGCTCAACTAAATAAATGATTATCGATTTATATTAATGAATTTTTTTCTCTTTTTTTTCTTTCTCTCTTTGTCACACACACACACACACACACACACACATTATGTAGAGAGATTTTTGGTAAATTTATTAATTGAATAAACACGCGTAACATATAATTAATAATTAATACCAGAAGCAATTTCGCATCCGCGCTCTCCAAACGACGTTTGTACTTCAAAATCTCATCCTCATGACGTTTATCTTGCGACATTAATTGTTGTCTGTGCTTATCCTCGAGCTGTACTACTTGCACGCGCAAAAATTCGATTTCGCCCTGCAATTTAGAGACTGCACCAAACTAATTTTTAGTTTCCACTTTTTTATTCTCTCGTTTATTCTTTTCTGCGAATTTTTGTTTTTACGAACCTATTTTCTTAAATCACATTTTTTATGCAATTAATTTCATAATATATAATTCTCATACATATGTATATATAAAGACTTGCAACATTCTCAAAGTATTTTTGCAAGAAGCAAATTCAAAAATTCGAAGTTTTAATTACAAAACTTTACTTATATACACATCGAAATAAAGATATACAAATCGAGATTTTTAAAAAATTGAATACTTTTTTTACCTTTGTTTTTGTTTAGGAGTTTATCACGTTCGCACTCTCGTTGTGTAGCGGCTAAGATACTATACAGTTGTTTGTTCTCTTTCTCCAAGCTGTCCAAGGATACCTTGTGCTGTCCCTCGCGCTTCATTAACAAATGAAGCATATTCTTTAATCTGTTCCGCATCATTCTCGATTGTTCGCGCTCGCATTCTAAGGATGTTTGCTGCGTCGTGCTGAAAGCATATAGCGCAGAAAATTTCTACCGCGCATAATAAAAGTGATCCAATTAAAATCTTTCAAATTTTAATCATTTTCAATGGAGGATTATACGATATCTAATATAAAGCGAGATATAAAATATTAGAATTTCTGTTTTAACAAGCAGACATAAAAGGTACGATTCTTTGCTTACATCGCGTATTTCTTTGTACTTATCCAGAAGATCCTGGAGATCAGAACGCAGTATTTGTCCATAAGCCATTGCGCTGCTCTTTTGCGCGCTTCTTCTTCTTTCTTCGAATATCCCTCTTTAGGACGCAGTACCACTTGTTCTGCTTCCCCTAAAGCCCGTATCAGACTACGCATTGAAGATTGACGATTGAAGATTAAAGATTGGAATTTAACCAATCAGAACAAAAAGATCTAAAATTTCTTTGTTCTGATTGGTTACATTTCAATCTTTAATCTTCAATCTTAATATTTAATGCGTAGTCTGATACGGGCTTTACTTTTTTCTTTCTGATATTGTGCGCCACTTTTCAATGATTTTAAATCAATCCACCACAAAATAATTAAAGTACGACACGAACTGCGTCATGCGAATAGCATTTTTTCAAGGGTGCGCTTGAAAATCCTACCTGCGGTGCAATTAGCAAGTAGCATTTAATTGGCCAATCAGGACAAGAGCTGCGAAGCATTTCTTTGTCCTAATTGGTCAATTAAAAGCTACTCTATCTATAGGTAGGATTTCCGAACGCACCCCACCTGAGATGACTTTAACTAGAGTGTACACTGCCCGACATTAATTCGTTTCATATCCCTAGCAAATTTCTATAAGATATGTCACATATCTTATAGAAATTTGCTAGGGAGATGGAACGAATTAATTGTACACTAGTACCAGAGAGAAGAATGAGAGCGGCCACGCTGCCGTTTTGCGTCAAACGCTTTTCCTAGGTGGTACAGTGGCGCTAACTGGATCCATTTTAGGGCTGGGCGGAACTACGTGGCCAGATCCACTTTTCTGCCACGGTAAAACGACCGATTGGTTCATGTCCGTGCTAGATCCACAATTTTTTGGTTCATGTCCGTGCTACATCCATATAATTGTGGATCAAAAATATATATCGAAACTTCATGAACTTATTAATATGTTTTATTAAATGCGTGTAACGTTTTGACATTCTAGTACATAATACGATATAAATACAGCGATATAAATTATTACTAAAGTATTTTTACGTATATCCGCATGTGCAATGAAATAAATTTTCTTAAATCAATTTTTCTTAATAAGTCTTAATTGAATATAATGTAGAAAATATCTGCAATATATTACTTTTACTTTTTTCTTATTCTTGGAACAAAGGTATCAAGCATTTAAGCAATCATGCATTTTAATCAAATTATGATTTTAATTTATAGCTTTTTATATTAATTTTTTTATATTAATTTATTTTTTACTTATTATTAATTTAATTTATTTTTTACTTATTATTAATTTAATGAATTTTTTATTTATAAATTCGATTGGATGCGTAGTCTTTTGAAAATAAACATATAATAGGTGCGCTCCGCTTGACGTTATATTTTCGCTTCGAAGACTAATTTTGTAAGATTCTTCACCCTATCTAGTTAAAAATTATCCGATTTATGTCGTGTTTGATGTCGTTTTAATCGCCAAAATCTCATTAATCCATTAAGATTATTTTCAAGCTGTTTAAATGCAAAATAGAAGTAGTGTATAGACATCTGTGATTAAGACTTATTAAGAAAAATTGATTTAAGAAAATTTATTTCATTGCACATGCGGATATACGTAAAAATACTTTAGTAACAATTTATATCGCTGTATTTATATCGTATTATGTACTAGAATGTTAAAACGTTACACGCATTTAATAAAACATATTAATAAGTTCATGAAGTTTCGATATATATTTTTGATCCACAATTATATGGATGTAGCACGGACATGAACCAAAAAATTGTGGATCTAGCACGGACATGAACCAATCGGTCGTTTTACCGTGGCAGAAAAGTGGATCTGGCCACGTAGTTCCGTCCAGCCCTAAAATGGATCCAGTTAGCGCCACTGTACCACCTAGGAAAAGCGTTTGACGCAAAACGGCAGCGTGGCCGCTCTCATTCTTCTCTCTGCTAGTACTTCCGGCATTTAAAGTCCACCAACTGGCGTATAGGCGAATTCCGAAGGAAGCCTAATTAGCCACATAGAAGAAGAAGAAGAAGAAGGCATTTAAAGTCACTAGGCATTTTCGGTTGAGTGCATCGTCTCTATACTGCGTTCACGGAGAGAACGACCACGCTCCGCGCAGCTTTGGGCAGAGTCATGACTAAGTGGGGGAACTCGAGCGCGCTACTCACTGCCGTATGCGCTATTATCGTACTCTTGGGCCTTGGCGCACAATCTATTCTCTGTAAATGGAGTAGGTGAAATAATTTTAACATCGCGCTATCATTATATCGTAAATATATTTTAATACTATGAATTAATATATAAAAAAACTTTAGAATATAATACTACATTATTAATAACGTACTAAAATTTATGCGCTGGGCTCCCTCTGCCGGCTGTAGCCGGGTCTGGCGTCAAGCCGGCAAGACCCGTTTGGCGGCGTGGAAGGGGCAAAATAGGCGTTCCGTCGGGTGGGATCTGACCGAACCGGACGAAATGCCTGGTCGTTCTCTCCGTGAACGCAGTATAGATGTTTGCATCTATTTCCGTGAAAAGTTCCTTTTTCAAAATGTTACGTTCACACATACACAAATGGGCAGCTAAAAATAAAATGCTTATGATATTAATAGAATGTCAATGGAATAAACGCAGCTAAAAATAGACAACTTAAGACACATTTATTGACAAATAACTCAAAAAAATAAATATAATTTCCATTTATCTAAATATAGAAGAATAAATTCGTCTATATTTAGATACATTTAAAAGTTTATAGATGATTAGAATAAGAACTTTAGATAAGAACTCATCCTTAAAATTAACATAAATTTTAAGTTTGAGTAAAGAAACTGGAAGCAAATCATGTACATAGATTAAGTAGAGATTAAAAATAACATAATTAAAATTAAAAGTAATTAAAGAAATAAATTATAAAACAAGTTATATGAAAAGAGTAGATAATCTATGCATTTTATATTCGCAAATATAAAAGCAAATATAAGTATAAAAGAATTTTTAAAACGATATATATCTGTGTGCAGAGAGTCCTTTGAAAAATCTGGACCCTAAAATAAGTTTTATTATACCGAGATATAGACAGGATACCACTATTGTTCCTGTATTATAATTATAAATAAGCATAAAAAAATTAATGATTTAAAAAGATTCGTTCGAGACGAGAGGAATCCTTTATTTTGAACACTATGCCATCGTAATATGTTAATAATAGGCAACTATAAAACGGTATATATATAATACAATTGCGATATATTTTTCATAGTGCATCAATCTGAGGATCCCAAGATTCAGGTTTGTATAACGCCCAAGGATGTGTGAGAAAATCTGAGGAAAGAAAAAGATTCATGGAAAATGAATACTATAGATCCATTATCCAAGAATCTGAAAATCCAGATGTGCAATTTACAGATCCGAAAATATTATCCAAGGATGTAATTCTATCTAGGCAATAGAATAAGGATCCAAGGAACTCTCAGAAAATCAAAAGCTCAATCAATTCATGGATTTAGAAATATCCCAGGACATGTCAATTTTTCAAAATCCGATAATTGAAATGGTTTATATACTTCGCAAATTCCATTTTTGGAAAATTTATATTATGTACATACATATATATATATATATATATATATATACATATATATATATATATAATTATATATAATATGATTATGTGATATTATATATATTAAATATATATAATTATATATATTTTTTAAATATTATATATTAAATATATTACATATAGATTATATATTATATATATCAAATATATATAAAAACATATAATCTTGTAAGAATTTAAATCCTGGGATTCTAAATGTTTAACGCAATTGGATGACCCATGAATCTGAGAGTCCAAGAATTTTATAAGGAATTATATATAAGATGCGCAAATAAATCTAATAATAATAATAATAATATTTTTACTGAAAACCGAAAGACAGACTGTGGAAGGTACAAAACAATCTTCAGGGCTTCGTGCGTGCCGTTTGTGATTTGGTTCTTGTACATACACCTTACGCACATTATGTCATTGTGTCAAATAAATAATAATTATATAATTAATAGAGTTTTAGCATTAAATGAAACGTTGGACAGATCAAATATATCTCTCTTAATGATACTGATATCGATATACGTCCTTGTGATATATCTCATCCTTGTGACTTGTTTGCTCGAGGACCCTGTTAACCCTTTCACGACGGAATTACATTTCTCAAGTATTGTTTCGGTCAACTGTACAAGGCCACAAATTTCAAAAAATTATTTTGTACATTAATATATTTTCTCATTCCTTTTCTAGAATATATTTTTATTGAAAGAAATTGATAAAAATTTATTCTCTGTAAGATTCATCAACTGATTCATCAACACTTTCAATATCAACTAGAGCTTAAAAATTACTTGTCGTTTCCATGTTTTTTTATAAGGGCAAGGATTTACTTTATTATATTTATTATTAGAAATAAGTTGGGATAATTGATCTATTCCTTAACATAATGATTGTATTAGTATAGGAATTGCCTTGGAATTTAAAATATATATGGATTTGTGTAAAGATTCCTATGTAAAGAATCTTATGTGAAGAGGGGGAGGGGAAAGGACTTTATGATGTCAAACATTTTCTTTGAACTGTGTCTATGATCTTTTTTAGAAAGGGTTAAACATGTCACTCGTATCATTTTTTTTCTAGAAAGGGTTAAACATGTCACATGTGCCTTTTATCATAATCATCAAATGTACACACTTCCTCGCACACTTGCGCGAACAAGAACGCATTTGACGAGTAAAATTTCGTTACAATGAACTCCGGATCGGTCGAGCGAATTGAGATCATTGTTCTGAGCAGCAACATTTTGTGTAAATTTATGATTTCTTACAAGTTTCAATTGTCTCCCATTTTTGTTACAAGCAATTATTTTCTTTTCTGCTCCACATATGTTATATTCTCATTTGAATAAATAATTAAAATAAGTCGAAAGTTATACATAATAATTAGCGAACACATTTGTCAGTTTTGCAGGACGCTTTGTCATCTGATCTATAACATCTTGCGACGTAACAATGAACAGATCAAGTCGCCTAGTTCTCGATTGAGAGTCTGACCATTTTCGACTTTTTATTAATTGATTTAGCTCGAAGAATTAGGCTGAATATATATATATATACTCGTAATGTTTCCTTTCCATCGCTAATGGAAAAATGTCATTGAGAGTCGTTTGGCGTGTCATTGAATTACTATCACGCGTACAACAATCAGCCATTTTTGCAGAATGTATCAAAAGATTAGAGTGAACTCTACAACAATTATTACTATAAACACTATCGCCGTACACATATACATACACATACATACGCACGCATTCGATATAAAATCTAATAATGGCCAAACTCTCATCTGAAAGCCACTAAAGCGTTATCTTATATCGGACAAGTTAATATTTTACATCATCGATGAAAAAATAGCATATACTGCAAAACAGTAAAGGATCATGTTACTCTTTAATCGATGATATTCTTGTAAATACTAACTTTTGTCATTGCAGCGAAATTTCACCGAGTAACTATTTGTCATTGCGTTGATCGTCGCGTTTTAGGAAGAAGTTTAAGTACAGGTTGACCTGAGATCGGATGACTAGCATTTTCGGTTGTTATTGGCGCCGCTGTGACAAACGCGCAAACGGTCCTGGCGACGTAGCCGCTTGCCTTTTGCCTGGCGCGCTTTGTTGCTCCTTTCCAAGCGGGCCCTCTTCAGGGTCTGAGTCGAGCGTTTCTGCAACACCTGCGAAGACAAGAGATAGCGAGTTCTCCATTTAACAATTCTCGATTATAAATGCATCGAATCTTTGATTATGAGTCTTCAAGATATCTCGCGCGAGTGCGGATACGTATATATAAGATTGGATAAATTTGAGAAATTCTTCAAGTTTACCTCCTGAGCTCGTTGGTGGGCGGACCGGAGCTGATTTCCGATCCTAACTCCGTTATTATTGCTATCTGATGCGGGCAGTTTGTCGTTGTGGATGGCTTGCAATTCTGCGACAACTCTGCGCGACAATTCGTCGATGTTACTTCGGTCTAGACTGCTATCCAAGGACGTAGACACGGTACAGAGCGCGGAGGACGTGGAGGACGAGAGATCAGCTGGCGGCGCCGGGGGGACGTTTTGAGGAACGTCGGCGGTTTGTCGGACATCGACGTCTTTTTGGTCCTCTATCCATCTGTCCGGCGAAGGGGGCGGAGTGTCCGGAGTGACGGGGGGAGACGTACCCGACACGACGGAGTACACAGACATGCTAGGATGCTCTATCAGCAGATTCTCCATGGGCGAGGTTGCCACTTTAATGGGTCCTTCTTGGGTGAACACTGCCGGTGGCATTTCATACCACGGCTCCTCCAGCGTACCCTCAACTGGAAGAAGAGGAAAGAAAGCGCATAAACCACATAATTAGTCGAAATAATCAAGATGATGTAAAGTATAAAAATAAAGAGACTCGATTCGAAATTCAAAAATAATACTCGAGGAAAAGAAATACTCGGGATAAAGACGGAAAGAAGAATATTAATGTAACACATGTTGAAGTATACACATTTAACAGTATTTCATTCGCAGTAAAGATTACAGAAATAACTCCAGATCATAAAACGCTCCATTATATACATAAATGAAATCTCTCATAGATAAGATATTTCATGAATCAACAATAAAGGCGATTGACTCGCTTCGTAAGCGAGATCCCGGAAGTCGCAACTACGTTTATATTAATTCTTGTGTAATAAACTCATAAAGAAATTAAATGAATAGCATGCGAATAATTGGATAATGACGAAAGACACAATTTTAATTATCTCCTTACACGTAAATATTTCTACGAAAATCCCGATCAAAATTATAAATTAGAATAAAATGGTCCTTCTCTCCCTCTCTCTCTTAACATACTTAGTTTTAAGTAATTACTAAAAAACAATAAATTATGTACCAGTTCGGTCAATGAGGATCCATTCATCGTCCTCGACCTCCACTTGCCTGAATCTCCGCATTATCCCTCGGGTTCGAGGATCCTCTTCGAGCGAATCTTGCGTACCGGAGTAATTACTCCCGAACAAGTAACCGACAAAATTGCCCAACATCCTGATCGTCCGACGTCTGTAATAATAATAGCGATTCTATATCGATATTGTTTATACATACATATATATTTTTTATTTATAAATAAATATAATTGAATTAAAATAATTAATTATTTATTTATTAGTTATAAAATAATTATTTTTTAATTATTTTTTAAAATCATTATTTTAATAAATATAAATAGTAAAAATAAATTATAATATCTTATAAACTATTACTTTATAATTCCAGCTTAATATTTTAATATGCAAAATGGCAAGAAATATTAATTAATACAATATATATATATATATATATATATATATATATATATATATATATATATATATATTTATTATATATATATATTGCTATCAAATATTTTTTTAATTGGCAAGTTTACGAGTAACACGAACGAGGAAAAATCTTATCATTTTTTTTTTAATAGAGAATATAAATAAATATTATGCACAAATTTCAATGTTGATTTCACTGTATTATTTGTTCAAAATTAATGTTTTAATGTCGCTTTTCTGAACAGTGATATTTTTCAACAACTCTCATCCTTTGATTCAAGAATCGTACTGTGTTTACCCTACTGGAAAAGAGGGAGAAAGGGGGGAGGGGGAGACAAGGCAGAAAATCGTATTCTTAGATACCGAGACTTCTAAGATTCTAAAATGGACTCTTGGATCCCTGCATTTTGACACTAACTCTATTTCTCTCCTCCATCCTCTCTCTCTCTCACTCATTCATTCTGTTGTATAATCTCTACGCATTTTCGTGGGCGCGTGAGCGAGGCGATCACGGCGACCTTGATCTCGAATTTACTTCTCTCTAGCTAGAAGGGCAACGAGTCCTCTCTCAGCCAGTAGTTTTCCTCGTTGCATGTACCACGTGCCAATTATATAATTACAAGTATACGAACTAAATGTACGACATAAATGTACACGCTTATAACTCATTTCTCGATGTTATCTTAATCCAAGTGGCTTAAGAAAGTCCCCTTTCAGAGACTTATTATTAGTCTCTTGTTAAAGTTTGAATACACATTCGATAGTGCACAAATGTACATAATAGCCCATTGTGATATGATTAAACGAATTTCATTTATTCGATATATGCGCGCTTAGATATAATTAGATAGTGTAAAATTAGCTTCAAAGGTTCTTTTGATCTAGTCTTTTCGGAAAAATATTGACAAAAATATTTTTCTACTTCTGCGTTACACAACACATACAGAGACAGACAGACAGACAGATAGATAAACAGACACACAAACAGACAGGCAGGCAGACAATATGATTCAATATGATCAATAATCATTGGAAATGTTATCGTCATTTGATAATCGCGCTAATTTTTCAGATAAGATTACGTATATTTCCGCTTTTTGTTTAATTTACGAAAAAACTTCATTTCTCGTTAATTGCAATTCGAAAATTATTAATATACTCGAATTTTCGAAGAAAATTAATGTAACAAAATAATTACTGCGATAAAACAAATACAATTTAATAAATGCTAAAATATATAATTAAATGTTAATAATAAATTTGCAATAACTAAGCAGATTAAAAATAGAAATTAGATTTTTTTAAATGTAGACAGCATTTGTAAATTTGTCTGAAAGAATTTACGATTGAATGCAAATGTAACAGTCTTATGTTCGAACATCCTGTATATCGAATCAAACGACATTTTCTTAATGATAATAATCACTAACTCTAATAACAATCACATTTGTGTGTGTGTGATTATGCATGTAAAAAATACATAGATTGTATAATTTATTCTTGCCATATCATCCTGACTTATTTCACAATTGGCTGAATGACTCACGTCATTCTAGAATCCGAGCTATTACCCGACTAGTGCGATGCTAACATCTGAAAGATTAAAGTATCGTTAATCTCCCTCTGTTTTTTCTGTTCGTTATGCAAACATTCAATTAACGCAAAAATTAAGTTAAATGAATCGTACAATAACAACGTATAACTAAGTAATCGGTCCTGAAGTCGCTTTTCTATCGTACCGTTAATCCATCTCTAATTAGCATATTTTTTTATGGAAAATTCTTATCTTGAAAGATATAATGCAACAATATAAGATATATAACAAAGACACATTCACATAACTTTCACCCTCTCCCCCTCTCCTCGCTCCCTCTCTCCACTATCTCTCTCCTTCTTTCACCTCCCCTCTCTCTCTCTCAATAATCACAACTTGGCGTCCTTAATGTTTTTATAGGCTTTTTTCCCCTATATTTGTATTTATTGCCACGCGTACTAAATTATATAAAAAGTTATATAAAAAGGTTTACACAATAACAAAATGAGAAAATCCGTTAATAACGCTATTTCGTAGTTCCTCTCGTATCGGCCGTTCCGATCGATTTTCTCCGATCGTTTTCTTTCGCATTTCCCTATGGAAATACAATTTTTGTACATTTTTATCAAACGGCAAGCTTATTCTTCTCGTTTCCCGAATTTCGTCCTTATAAAATCGAAATAAATGATTTATCGACGGAATAACAATTTTACGAAAATTCGCGAAAATGGCTCTCTTTTACGACCGATACTCCAAAATTTGCTGTTTTAAATCCGTTTTCGAATTTTCCTCACATACACAGATACATGCGCGTATACATCCACACATATACAAACACATACGCAGCCAGATCGTGTAAAGGAGAGTTCGCTACACGATAAAGAAAGTAAATAAATTCGACGTCAGGCCATTTCGCTATCGTCCCACTTGCCCTCGCGCGTGAACGCCTCATTTTCCTTCCTTTCCCGAATTTCCCTCACTTTCTCGTACCATAACACCCATCGTACCATGGCGTAGCTTTGAGACTGAACGACTCAACTGCACAACAACAACACAATCACGAAAACCATCATTCGCCAGGACTTGTGTCTCGCTTAGGACTTTATATATACTCGTAATTTTTCTCTCCTCTCCCTGGAATCTCTCTCACACTTGATTCAAGCGCGTCAATAATCTCCGAAAATATGACAAAATGCGAATGACAGTCACAACAATCACAGAAAAATCGTAATCGTTCTCATTGTCATTGTCATCGTCGTCGTCGTCGATGTCTTCTGATCAGTTACGTCAAAGTACGTATCAACTCTGATATCGTCATCGCTATACACAACGCTACACAATAACGCTACGGAAAGCGGAAAAGCGACATACATACATAGTTTACCGCTACGTAGAAGGGAAAGGAGAGAAACAGGTACACGCAAATATAAAAACAAAAACCATCGAAGAAGATGGCACGGAAAAAGCTTGCGAGAAGCGATCGACTCGCCTGAATAGTATCGCGTTTGAGGAGCCGTGGTAGCAACTGCTCGCCGTCAGCTGATTTCGACTGTTGGCTGGCTGGCTGGCTGGCTAGGCAACCGATTACGAGGCACGGTGCGGGGGTGAGAGGCGGGGTTAGCGAGGACGGTGGGGAACGGAGGGGAATAGTTTCCGGTAGCGGGGCACCGGGGGGAGGGGAGGGGGGAGACGAGGAGAGGAGAGGAGAGGCAGT
Organism: Lasius platythorax; assembly: GCA_963971435.1. Classification (NCBI taxonomy): domain Eukaryota; kingdom Metazoa; phylum Arthropoda; class Insecta; order Hymenoptera; family Formicidae; genus Lasius; species Lasius platythorax. The sequence continues at coordinate 1,671,628 of OZ020541.1, forward strand.
TAGACGCAGCGGAGTCGGACAGAAATGAGCTGCCTGGGAGAAGAAGGGATTTTAGGAACGGGGAAAACGAGATGGAAGGGGATCCCTCCCCCCTTCCCCCCCCCCCCCCCCGTCATCAGAATCAGCCGAGGGAATGACGAGGACGAGGGTTATAGCGTAGGGGGAAAGACAATGTAGATGTATAAGGGATGTGGGAGGGGTGAGGAGAGAGAGAGAGAGAGAAGGAAGGAGAGGGAGGAGAAAGGGTGGGGTGGTGTGCTCCATAGAGCGATGTCAGGGATGTATTTTGACGTGTGTGCTTGGTATAGATCCGCAGAGTCGATACGTTGCGTTAGAGTAATGATTTTTTTTGCCCTCTCCTTGCCCTATCCTCCCCTCCTAAAATGCTGATTCCAATGGTTCTTGGATTAAACTATGAAAGAGATAGCCTTCTGATTTTATTTCACTGGTGTTTGCGCTTCATTTGCATATGAATTTTTGTAGAATTTATTATTCGTATCGACGAACTGTTTATTTTGATTTCACAAGGATTTCTTATATCGAAAAATGACGAAATTTAGGAAGGATAAGTGATCCGCTCAAAATTCATTTGTATTTTGATGTAGAAAAAGAAGTTATAGATTTTGAATTTGATTTAATAATATAAAATTCTATTTATAACGTATTTTTCGTATGTGTGATCTCGAATACTTCCGGCAAAATATTAGAGATTGTTTGTAAACTCTATCTCTGTGAGAGTATATATACATATATATATATATATTGACTTTATCTAAGAATATATATATATATTCTCAATGTGTATATCTAATAATTCTGACATTTACAATGTTTTGTGTTAAGAGCTTAAAGATAAGATTATTCTTAATTTATAAGAATTTTTAAGATTATTCTTATCTTGTATATTCTGAGATTTTTAAATAAATTTTAAATAAATTTTACGATTACTCTATATATTACTTCTTAGCTTCCTTGAAAAATCGTATTAAATCCTCAAATAATTTTTGTATTTTTATTACCTGTGTAACTCTATTTAACATCATATTGCATTTTCTCTTTTCGCAACTCCTTTGCAGACTATTCGTCTCATCTACCTTTTCCAAAATTTTGTCATGTCGAAGCTTCGAATTTGCAGGACACATCGTTATGTCCGCAATAACGGGTCTAAAGTCTATATTTTAGAATGAGCAGCTCTTCCGAAACATATCTCTTCTATCTACAATATACAGACTTACGATTAGACTTAGATACTCAATTATTAACGTTCCTCAAAATTTCTCAGCCGCATTCCTTCTATTACATGCAGAAGGAAGTGACGTGGACGCGAGTTTTCTTATTAGATCGATATTTTCTTCCTACCGTACAATTTTCGGAGGCACACGAAGCGCCAGCTTCGCGAATGCGCGATATTCAGCCCTGACGGCGACGGAGCCAATCGAAGGTGGAAGCTCGCTCAGCTGGTCGAACAGCTGCCTGGTTTCTGGCTGGCTCCCTCGCGCGCTGGCTCTACGGAATCGCGTGTCGTCATAGGCGCCGTAGTTGGCCTTTTAAATGTCCGACGAAGGCCTGGACTCTCTCCGGATCGGGCGCGTTCTCCCATCGGCCGGCCGTCTTCAGGTGCGATCCCACAATCAGCGCGTCCGCCGTGTTCGTGTAATTGTCTACGTTGTCCAACGTCACGCCCGAACCGATCAGCAACGGCAGCCTCTCCGCGACGCGCTCCCGCACTTCTGCAAGGTGTAATACATACGGCGTCTCTCGCTCTCACATATCCCGTTTCGCGAATCGAATTCAAATCCTCACATCTCGTCGCGACTCATGACTTCGTCAGTAGAATTTGGTTTCTTTTTTTTTGTCCTTATTAAGCCTACATAAGCCTACATACGCCTGTAGCTAATATGATGCCGCTGAGACCAATAGTATCAACAGTATATATAGTCGATATCTTTATATTTGAAATTCGTACTCTTCAGTTTTCTTTTTTTTTATTTGTATAGAGCGTAAAATGAAAATTTCTGTGATTATATATATATATATAAAGCGCTAAATTTTAATTCTACACATACGTAACAAATACAAGATAATAGGAAAACAGCGCGAGAAAAGATGCTAAGAATACGGACGTGCTAAGAATAAGATCCGACCGTTTATCAATTAATTTATGAAAGATAAGACTAATATAGATTAATAAAGACTAAGACTATTAATAAAGATTTCGTCACTTTCGGGTCTGATATAATATTTGTATATATAGATATCTGCACCTCTATAGAAATACCTGACTTTTTTTTGTTCGAAGTCGCATTGTGTTATGTGGAGATTCTAAGAAAAAGGTTTAAAAAAAAAAAGATACCTGAAAGATCCCTTACGTTTACTTCCTCTCCAGTTGCGTTACCGGTTAATATAACGCCGTCGGCTAAAAAAAATTCCGCAGCTTTTACCGTCTCCGACAAGCTCACGTCGGAAGTAATCGCGTGCGAGCTGTAAAAATATCGAAGAAAGATGACGAAAAATAGAATGTTTACGCAAAGCTCTATTTTCGCGACATAAAATTACGGGGGGGAAAACGTAGCGCGTCAGCGTATTATTATTTCTTGTATATTTAACACTCTCAACTAGAGAAGTTCCAAACAGATTCATCATGTTATTATTAGCGTTTCTTTTTAAATTATAAAGATATCCTTTTATCTATTTTAAATTAGCTCAAGTGATCTCACCTGTGTTTTTTCTTGACATCGGCAAAAACGAGAACGTCGTCTGCATCAATCTGTCTTCTATATCTCAATAAAGTTCCGGCGTTTGCATCAATAAAGCCTTCATCGGCCATGTGGGAGAAGACGAATCCTTCGGCTCTAATAAATTGCAATCCCGCAGCCTTGGCAACCGCGATCGCTTCCTTGTTGCACCCTGCGAGAATCTATCAATGCAACACACACATTCGATCATTTAAACAACTTAATAAACTTGTGACAAGCGATTGTAAACGTTAAATATAGGATAGGATATATTAAACAAAATATAAGATATAATTAAATTAAATATGGAATATATTAATTAATGTGTCAAACTTAACGTTAATAGACGATATTAGAAAAAAACAAATAAAATTGATATCAATAAATCAATAACTTGACATTAAATTAATTTGGTAAATTTAACATCAATAAAATTGTTAAATAAATTAATATATCTGATATAGATAATTCCATATGCGACATATTGATATTATATATAATTAAATCATAAATTTCATATAATTTTACATATAATCTTAATGCAATTAAATAAATATAAAATCGATATAATTCAACAACAGTTTGACATCAATAATTTTAATATCATTTGGATAACGAACTTAGCGTTAATAAATTGACAAATTTAAATGAAAAAGAGAGGAAAGAATATTATATATGTGCGTGCGTGCATGCGTGTTAAATTTTTTATACCTGAACGCCACATGCAATACTTTGCGGCACACTTTTCCTAACTTCTAAACAAATTCTTGTCATCATAGTTGTGATCTCCGGTGACAGATCTTTCTGCCTGACGTAGGGAATATCGTGCATATTTTCAATCAGTATGCCATCCTGGAAAATACATATTTAGATCGATGCACAATCACGGGATGTGTTTTTGCAGAATTTTGTATAGCCAGATGTCAAAATATTACACATATTTATACTTTATTATTTATATATAAAGTATAAATGTGTTACATAGATTTATACTTTATTTATTATTTATATATTAAATTGTGGCAATTTTCTATACCAAACATCTTTGCAATTTTAATCTTCAAATTATAAATTTTTATCTTCAAAGTAAAACCCACTTAAATATTAATTAAATAAAGATTTGATTATTCATTTGGATTTTTAGTTTAGTTCCAAAAACCGCATACTTTGAATCGCTTTGTAATTTAGAAACTATCAACCTCTGATGACATTTTTATTAAAGAAAATTCAATTCGCCCGAAAAATCCTATAAATAAAGAATAGACTGAAAAATTAAGACTCGAAACACAAGTCTCGAATATTTCATATATAAAGCAATATTAATAATATTCGGGATAAATAATTTTGACGACCAATACTGGCTAAATTAGCATTTAATGTAACACGACGTTTCGACCGTGGGTTTCGGTCCTTTCCAAGTGTACTATAAAAATTACAAAAGATTCAAAGATGTTACGATTATAAAAAAGTTAAATTCGATCTATAGCAATGCGCAACTAAATATGGAAGAGAAGTTAAATAGTTATTAAAATTTTTATCTTACGTTTAAAATTAGTGCTGTGCGAATGTCACATCTTGTCAAGAGTAAAGGAGCTAACAAACTGGGAACCCAAGTAACACAACTAATTTTATAAACAATTTTTAAACGTTTATGAAACGTTAGATACGTTTCATAAACGTTTAAAAAACGTTTATAAAATCAGCTCTGCTACTTGGGAAGGGGACTAAACAACCTTTAATATATTGTCATAGACATTGTTTAGGTTTTCTGTATCTTTTTGTAGGTTAATTGTGTTTTTAGTTTTTTCGATAAAAAACATTTCGGCTATTTCTCTCTTCTTCGTATGTTTCTCGCTATGTAATATCATCGGTTTAGCCCAGTCAAAATCATGATTAAAATCTAACTTACATATGTTTACTGATAACTGAATGATTAGACGCATGCAATTTAATATTATTAAAATGTTCTTTTACTCTAGTATTTAAATATCTTTTTATTTGGCCAATGTATGACTTAGTACAATTTTTGCAGTTTATTTTATATACTAAATTAGTTCTAACCTCATTATCTAATCTATCTTTGCCACGTTTAATTACAGAATCCAATTTTTTTGGTATTCGACAACTATTCTGTAAATAATGAGGACACTAATAGTACGACAAATCGATTTGATATTGATTCTATTATTTCTTTATCTTTTGTCGAAGATGTTAGTGAAGGCATTAGTCGATCGCTTAATACATTAGGTTTTAATGTCGTCTATACAATACCAAAAAAATTGGATTCTGTAATTAAACGTGGCAAAGATAGATTGGATAATGAGGTTAGGACTAATTTAGTATATAAAATAAACTGCAAAAATACTAAGTCATACATTGGCCAAACAAAAAGATATTTAAATACTAGAGTAAAAGAACATTTTAATAATATTAAATTGCATGCGTCCAATCATTCAGTTATCAGTAAACATAAGTTAGATTTTAATCATGATTTTGACTGGGCTAAACCGATGATATTACATAGCGAGAAACATACGAAGAAGAGAGAAATAGCCGAAATGTTTTTTATCAAAAAAACTAAAAACACAATTAACCTACAAAAAGATACAGAAAAACTAAACAATGTCTACGACAATATATTAAAGGTTGTTTAGTCCCCTTCCCAGTTTGTTAGCTCCTTTACTCTTGACAAGATGTGACATTCGCACAGCATTAATTTTAAACGTAAGATAAAAATTTTAATAATTATTTAACTTCTCTTCCGTATTTAGTTGCGCATTGCTATAGATCGAATTTAACTTTTTTATAATTGTAACATCTTTGAATCTTTTGTAATTTTTATAGTACACTTGAAAAGGACCGAAACCCACGGTCGAAACGTCGTGTTACATTAAATACTAATTTAGCCAGTATTGGTCGTCAAAATTATTTATCCCGTTAATTAATGACTGGCAACATCAAGAATTAAATTATTAATATTAATAATATTATAAAAAAAATTACCACGTAATATTTCGCGTACATCGATGCCTCTTTCACCGCGTTTTCCACGATCTTCTCGATGCAGCCTCTATACTTTGGTGTTCCTGAACACATACACACACACACACAGACACATACATTTCTTTTTTTTTTTTCGAATCTACTATACAATATTTTTATAATCTTCCAGAATATCGTGGAGGAAAAAAGGGGGAGGGGAAAGAAAAATGAATTTGCTATCATACTTAATCATACTTGGGGAGCGATTAGATCTATCCAATTATAATCAAATTTAATATTATACGCGATCCAGAAATCAATCGCGCGCCATAAAGAGAAATTTATGTTACCAGGGAGCGCTCCCACGTGCACCATTGCTATAACTGAGCAGGGTTGTGGAAATAATTTCCGGAATCTCAGCATCTCACGGGCGATAAATAGCTGAACGTATACATACAAAATCTAGCATCGCCAAACAAAGCCAAACGACCGCGATCCGCGATGTCGCAATCAATACAACGATCGTTATATCGCGACGGAATGCTGGCGATCGCGAATCAGCTGACTGCGATGGCGCGTAGTTAAGCTTATCTACTCTCTCTGTCCCACGGTCTTGTATACAGGTCTGGGCACATCGGCGAAAATATGTGAGCGGAAGTGACGCCAATATGGCGTCTACAGTGGGCCGATTACCAGGAGCGTAGACACGTTTTCGGCACCCAAAAGATAACAATTGTTTTCCAATTTATATTTTGTATTATGACATTAATACATTTTAATCAAATGTATTAAAATATTGATACTGCGTCCTTTACTCGCTAATCATATATGATATATAACTAATCACTTATATATGATATAAAATATGTGATACGAAGAGACCGTGTGCTAAACAGCCACAAATATACGGCACTATGTTGTCTGACAAAACATGCCAACTGCGCTTGCGCGTCGGCCTATTATAAGTCGCCATATTGGCGTCACTTCGCTCACGCCGGTTATATGAAAATAGTATAGGAGTGCCCAGACCTGTATACAAGACCGTGCTCTGTCCCTCTCCCGGCGCGCTGAACTCTCGATCTTCTTTTTTTTTTTTTATCATGTTTCTTCCTGCGCTTATTATTAGCGTGCCTCTCTCGATCCCGCGATGTTAGGTCAAGCCGGTTTTTTGTGCGCACGCACGGAGACATGTGTATGTATGTGTAAGAAATATTACAAGTACCAAGATAAATAAATAACTTGATACTGCTCAATTCGCGCAATATGAATTTAAATGTTATGTGAAAGAAACTATTTAAAAAAAATTTAATACACACACACATCCTTTTATTGGTCGAACCAAGCACCATACTTCGATGCGCATGCGCGTGAAAAATCGACGCCAACTTAAAGAAAAAAAAAACAGCCTTTTCATAAAACGCCGAATAGGTCCACTTTTTGATAATATAAATATATTTTATTTATTTTAATTTAAAATCGAGACATAATTACTCCAAAAGATGATTGAAATTTTAATTTGTTTTAATTTCTGAGATTTTCTCCACAAATATGCAACATATGTTCTCTCTGGTGTGACATTTATTTATTATGTAGTATAAATATAATATCTTTTAAGATACACAAATAAATATTCTTTCGCAATTTTGTGATGTTATTAATTTTGTTTTATAATTAATTAAATAATAAACATTCTTACATATTTAAACTGCAGCATTTCATCAGAGTGTACAAAAAGATATGTTAAATACCTTAAATAAAAAATATTTCCATATTGATTAATTATTTATTGGATTTATTATACACATTTGTTAAAGAGTCTTTAATCAAATCCTTCAAAGGTATTCGAAGAAACATGAAACAGTTTGAGAGAAATTTATTGTCTAGTAAGAATGTAACTGAATAAGTTATTTAAAGAAAAATTGCTCTATATATATATTATCAAAAATGTTTTAAGAGATTTTTATGCTTGCACAATTTTGCGAATTTACTATTAATCTTATAAAAGTCTGTTCAAATCTGTAATTCCTGTATATACAAGAAAATACAACAAATTGTTACCTAAATCTATTGTTAACAACAATCTAATATTGTTCATCATTTAATGTTTGAAGAGAATTTTCTTGTACAGTACTTAGACAAGTAAATAATATTGCAATGTAATTTTATTTATTTTTATTCAGGTTAATGTTAATTAATGACAAAAAAAATTGAGATAGGAAATTAAATGATTATTATTTTGACCATTGTCGGTATTTTTTTCCACATACAAATTTCAATCATAATGCATCTCGAATTGATTTGAATACAGAAATGTAAATAGTATTATATAACCCGGACTATCATAAGTTTAATATCGATCTTAATGTCAAAAGAATTAAATGAAAAAAAGTGACTCGGTCATAAAATTCTTAACTTTTCTTAACAATTTTAAGCTATGAAATCTTCTCGCTCTAAAATGAAAACTCATTCTCGCTATGAAAACTTTTGTTTTTCGATTCTCGGAAATAACAAACTTCTCAAAATCAGATTCCTCAATCTTTTTTAAATTATTTATATAAGCTATTATTATAAGCTATTAAATATGTAAAATTCCTTATATTCTAGAATAAAGTTTTCCAAATTTAATTCAACATAAGTATCTTATATATACTTTATATTCACTTACTCCAAAATATAAAATTTTTTACAAAAGTTTTTATATAAATCTTTTACAAAAGTTTTTATATAAAAATCTAAAAATTGCTGAGAATAAAAAAATTGCAATTATTTTATTTCTCAGAAATATAATCTAAGAATCCAAATTCAAAGTATTAGGATTAAAGTATTCTGAGAATCGAAATTGCGACAGTAAATAGAACATAGAGCGAGAAGATTTTATAGCTTAAGATTGTTAAGAGAAATTAAGGATTTTATGACCGAGTCACCTCTTTTTTACATTAGAATCGATATTAAATGTACGACAATCTCGGTTATATAATGCTATCTACATTCCTGTATTCAAATTGAAATTTAATTATCATGATTAAAACTTGTGTATAGAAAAAAATATTGTCAATGGTTAAAATAATAACATTAAAGAATATAAAATTTAAAGATACTTATGTGAAGTGTAAATTTTCAAAAATTACATTCTAAAATGTAAATTCTATAATTTTTTATATAAAATCCAATAGCTTAAATAAATAATTAATAAAAATTTAATTGTATTCAAATTAACTTCAAATGCAATCAGTAAATCTGTATTATTTATTTATATTTCATAATATTTTATTTGCACTAGCGTTTTCTTAGATAGAGAAAATTGCTTAGGCAGTTTTCGCACGAATAGCAGCGCGTTTTCCTGTGACAGCCTGTAAAAGAGATATAGAAAAATATTATTTGTAAAGTTGTACTTATCTTATCTATGTGTATATTATTGTACTTATATAATACTATTATGTGGAGAACATTATTACTTTCCAATTCTAATTATTATTTACAAATGTAATAGAACGTATCGAATATATGTCGCGATATAATCACTACATCACTTAGATCATCTTAAATAACTTACCTGGAATCCAGACTTTATGCTAGCGACGGAGCATCTCGAGCCACAGGTCTCGCATTGTAAAAAAAAGAGGCGAGTATCTTTTTGAAGGATCGTGTCCGGCGAACGACATGTATGACATGTAACGTACTCCTTGATATATCTCCTAAGAACGTTCTCTATTTGCTTTTGTTGGAAGCGACCTTTGATAATCAATTGACTGTTACCATCGACTGAGCCGCTCGTACCCAACTCGGCCAGCAAAAAATCCAGTAAATGTTTTGGCTGCCTGTGCAATGTTTTACAAATCTGCAAAGTAGAGATATATATAAGACAAAAATGCACAGTGTTGTTTGTCTCCTTCACATTTCACATATATATTAGAGAGACAGAGAGAAAGAAAAAAAAAGAAAAAGAGAGAGTTATAATTTCATATTAATTTCAATTAATAATTATTAATTAATTAGAAGATCGCATACCTCGGTGAAATTGGCAAAAGACGTTTTCTTCGTTCCAATTCGCACTACTTGTGGCGGACGCATGACGAACTTCTGTTTTTTACCAGCCACCATGTCAGGATTCTTCTCTCGCATGATATTAAATACTCTAACTAATAACTCGTCATACGTATAATCTCTGTCCGAGCCCACCCACAAGCTCGGTTCCTCCACTAAGAAGAAAGAATAAACAAATTTTTATCTAGTATTAACTAAATAAGTCATAAAAAAATAGCTGTCAATAATTTCTTTTTGAAATTTACATATGAAAATATTACAATTGAACAAATAAGAGAGCAAATAAAAGCAATATATGTAATATTTATGGTGCTGTTAACAGCTGAAAATAATTTAATTGATAAACATGTGTTAATCAATCTAAACAATCTAATATTGCATGTGGAGATATACAAGGTTTATAAAATACATAGTATATTAAACGTTTTTCCTAAATCATAGATATAAATAACAAACTTAAAGAAAGAATATTTTAAGGTTCCTGACTTTATTTTGATAAAAGAAATTTCAAGATAAGATAAGTTACAAAGCAAATAATAGCATTTATGTTTGAAATATCTCTTCATTATTTTTAATAATACACAAAGTCTTTAGGAGTTTTTGTGCGTACCTTTAAAAAAAAAAACTGTTCACAAATATATTGTAAAGAATAAACATTTATGAAATGATATTTAAATAAAATTTTTACACATAATTATGAAATGATATTTAAATATAATTTTTACACATAATTATGAAATAATATTTAAATATAATTTTTACACATAACTATGAAATGATATTTAAATATAATTTTTACTAAATATATGTATTATGCTACACTTTCTTTTTCCGTCATTATACAAATTATTATGTAAAATTTGACCAATTAAACCTACATAATCAAAAAATATTGAAAAGTATTCAATTATGAATATTACACAAACACACAACACACACACACACACATACACGCATGCATGCATGCATGCGCGCTCAAATTTTCGCTTCTTCATGCAATAGTTTATTAAAATTGAAAAACATTATAAAATTTATTAAACAGCGACCTGACTGGCCAATACAAAAATTATTAACACGACGTTTCGGCCCTTGGGTACGGGCCCTTATCAAGTGTTGCTTTCAAGCTATCAAAGTGAAAGCCGTGATATGACTAATTTAGTCATATCACGGCTTTATCTATGACTAATTTAGTCATATCACGGCATTAGTCATATCATGGCTATATATATGACTAATTTAGTCATATCACGGCTTTCACTTTGATAGCTTGAAAGCAACACTTGATAAGGGCCCATACCCAAGGGCCGAAACGTCGTGTTAATAATTTTTGTATTGGCCAGTCAGGTCGCTGTTTAATAAATTTTATATTTTTACTCATCACTGGCGACTTCATTTTAATTATTTGATATTTGAAAAACATTGTTTCTTAAAATTTCTTATTAAAATTATAAAATTAGTGTACTTTTAATTAATATTATTAAGTAACATACTTTTATATTTAGAAAACATATGATGCTCAAAATGCTAAAGTAAAGTTATGTTGTTATACATGTGACATATGTTATATACATATGTACACAATGCATGTTTTCAAACAAAACAAAAATTAATCTTTTAGGCTATAAAATATGATTTGAAAAATGTGTATAAATATTGATTTTATTATAAAATTCATGAATGCAAGAATAACCAGAGGATAATTGAGTGCAGGGTAATGTAATTAGAAAACACAAAGCATATGTCTTACCATACTCTGCACTTCGCTCAGATTCAGTGCAGCATGTTAACAAATAATGAGTAACATAAACAACTAGACGCAAAAAGATGTCGGCATAAATCATTTCTTATGATACATACCATTCTCCTTATCTTCAATTTCCTTGCGTTCCTCTTCGGCTACTAACTCATCAAGATCCTTTTTCTTCTTTTTCTTTTTCTTCGTCTTTGAGAAGTCCATATCTAAGTCAAAGTCATCATCCATTATAATTTCTTCGACTTGTTGCTCTATAGGTTCCTGTTCAATAAATAACAAAATTTCAGAAAACTTAAAACATAGCTTTATCAAGCCATATTACTTATTACTAAAAAAACTTGTTACAGATTTTTTAATTTGCGCAATTAAATTATCAACAAGAATTAAATTTATTTATTTTAATGTATACATGTCCTTTTATTTAACTAAAATATTATTTTTTGTAAATTTGTCAAAACATCTGTCAGCAGAAAATAATAATCAAAAATAAATTGATTATATAATAATAGATAACAATAAACAAAAGATACTGAGATCAATAAAGATATCTAGTACAAAATTACATGGCTTTCACAAGAATTTCCTACCTCTTTCTTGGTATCAGGTAAAGCTGCTTCTAACTCATCTAAGTTAAAAGCCTTTTTCTTCTTTTTCTTTTTTTTACCGAAATTTTCCAGATCCAATGCCTCGTCATCTTCGATAACTGTAGGTTCTGGCTCCTGATTCTCTTTGTCAACGGTACTTTCGGTTGCATCACCGCTACTGCCTCCTTCGTTGAAAGCTGCATCAATATCAAAGGTAGTTTTCTTCTTTTTTTTCTTCTTTTTCAAGGTTGGATCGAATACCTAAAAAAAAATGAATCAAAATAAGTGGTACTATTTCTCATATTCTTATAGTTCTACGATTATACATATATATGAGTAAAAATGTAAATAGGGCAACTAAAACACTATTAATGAAACTGACAAAAATATAGTAAAAAATGTAACAGAAGATAAATTTGTAAACATATTGAGCTTTTCATAAAAATACTTTTGCAACAATTCGAAAGCTTATCACATGATAGCGGAACATTCACGCGACAAGAATTTTGAGGTTATTAACCCTCGATCACTATCATACGTAAAATGTACGTGTACTGTAAAGAGAAAAATATTATAATTATGTAAAAAAATAATAAAATAACTAAAAAATAATTATAAATAAATGAATAAAACTATATATATGGTAAAAAATAATGTTGAAACCAGCTGAAGCACACCATGCGTAAGTTTTACATATCGATAGTAAGAACGTGATATTTTTGACGAGTTAGTAACTCTAGACAACAATTAAGCCTTCGTAAGAATATCCTTTGTAAATAACGAAAAGAAAAAGCGGAATTTCTCGAATATTCATTCGATAGAAAAAAATTCAAGTAAGAAAGCAAATATTTACAAATTACATATTTAAATCGACTGATTTGTTGGAAAGTATATTTTACGTACCGAATCCTCTTCCGTCATCTTCCCGATTGTAGATCGTTCTCGTACGAATAAAAACCCTCGAAATGAGGCTTCAAGCTCTCTTCGCGGAGGATAGGCAAAGATCTGAGAGGATTGCATCAGAAAATACTGGAAAACGCGATGGCGCTGCTGTGCTTCACTACCAACCTTAGACAAATGTCATAGGGATGTCCTAGGTCGAGTCGGTGTCACGTGTCATCACGACGTCGCGCGTCGCGCATGCGCGTCGAAGTCAGGATTATGTCAATTTACTGCGCTATGATTTGGACAAGGATCATGTACAGTTGTAATAATTATCTTCATGCGTGATTTTGTGCGCGATTACGTTGAAAATTAATAAACTCTACGTTTTTTTCTTAATGCGAAGGACATAATGTTAAAGTACATTCCTCTTATCACGATAGTTATTTTAACCTGTCTGTCACAGTCTGAGGTTAGGATGCCATTTTTCGTGGCTTTATTTATAATTTTATTAGAGGATTGCAAACACGTTTAATGGCATTACAAATGAAATTTCAGGCGCAATACGACGACAAGAGATGCAAATGTATCTGTCCGAGCCTCTCTTCCGTTATAAATACAACGCAGTCGTCTACGGAACGTCTCACATATATCATAAATGTTCCACCATTACAATGGTAATTCTATAATTGGCGTAAATATGCAATATATAGTTTTCCTTATTTTTATTAGAAACTCGTATATTTTAAGAAAACACTTTTTTTTTTAAATCGCGGTTAAAGGCGATTTTACGTGTAAATGTCGAAATGCATAATATATGTAAATGAAACAAATTAATATAGAAAGCCTTGTATTGCATATCTATCACAATTTGTAATCTTATACACTATGTGATTGTCGTCAATGTATCATAATACATGTGAAATTTATAGTAAATGCGAGAGCGTTGTTCTACCAAAACTTGGAGAGCAGATAAAGGGGAAAGAAGAAATATTTTGCCCAAGATGTGACTGCAAATACGAAAATAGGAACACAACTATTATTAAGGTACTTTTCATAAATAAACTTTATATTGTGTAATCCAACAGTGCAATAGAAATATTAATATTGTTGCAGATTGTGGTGATAATAGTTATATGGGTTATATCACTGTTGGTGATATATATGTTATTCTTAATTTGTTTGGATCCATTACTTAACAAGCGGATACATAAAGCTTCGGCAAATATTGGTTATCATGAACATAATAATGAGGAGGTAAGTGTGGAGAAAAATTCTTTATAAAATTTTTCTTACATTATAACAAAGACTATTTTTGAAAGAATTATAACAAAGACTATTTTTGAAAGAATTATAACAAAGACTATTTTTTGCCAGTTGGGTCGTTTTTTAAAATAAACCCCCTTAAATTAATTTAATTAAAGAAATCGTTAAATTTACTTATTAATAGTATATCTATTATGTAGAAACATAAGAACAGTAAGAAAAATTCTTTATAAAATTTTTCTTACTGTTCTTATGTTTCTACATAATAGATATACTATTAATAAGTAAATTTAACGATTTCTTTAATTAAATTAATTTAAGGGGGTTTATTTTAAAAAACGACCCAACTGGCAAAAAATAGTCTTTGTTATAATGATGTCATAGACGACGTTTCGACCTTTGGTTTAGGTCCTTTTCAAGTCTTAAATAAAATAAAAACATATACAAAAATTAATTAAATTCGGAAGATAGCAAACAATAATGGAAGAGTGAGATGACAGAAGAAGAAAGGAAAACGAAAACAGCGCAAACCTTAATTAACACTAACCTTAGATGAAATATTCATATAATAAAAATTAGTGAAAACTCAGCATCGAAATAATAGATGTCAAACAACGTTCCTGTCAAGAGCAATGATACAACACATACTGAGAAAGAGAGCAATGTTTTAAACGACTTTGATGATGTTATCATAAATAGGGTTTAAATTATCTGTGTCTTTTTGTAAGTTGATCGTGTTGTTGTTTTTTTATGAAAAACATTTCAGCAATTTCTCTCTTTCTCGTGTGCCTTTCACAATGTAAAATATTCGGAGATGTCCAATTAAAGTCGTGCATATATTCAGTTTTATGTTTACTAATTACATTATGGTTACTCGTATGCACTTTAATATTATTGATATGTTCTTTGATTCGAGTGTTCAAATGTCTTTTAGTTTGTCCTATGTAAGTGGCGTCACATTTGTTACAGTCGATCTTATATACTATATCAGTTTTGTCCGTTTTAGATAACTTGTCTTTACCTCGTTTAATCAATTTGTCAAGTTTTTTCGGTATTGTATAAATTAATTTTAAGCTTGTTTTTTTAATTGTTCTGCTAATATTGTCACTTAAATTTTTTATGTAAGGTAATAAAATGCATGACGAGATATCGAACGCTCTGCTATTGTTATCAACACTAATAGTCATATTTTTCCGTTCTCTTAAAGTACATACTCTTTTTTGGACGTAGCGATCAATAATTTTCGGAGGAAAGCAATTGTTAGATAAGATTTTTTTAACCGTACGTATATTTTCGGAATGAAAACGATCATCAGATAACATAATCGCGTGGTCCACCAAATTATTGATAGTGTTGATTTTATAACAATATTAGCAGAACAATTAAAAAAACAAGCTTAAAATTAATTTATACAATACCGAAAAAACTTGACAAATTGATTAAACGAGGTAAAGACAAGTTATCTAAAACGGACAAAACTGATATAGTATATAAGATCGACTGTAACAAATGTGACGCCACTTACATAGGACAAACTAAAAGACATTTGAACACTCGAATCAAAGAACATATCAATAATATTAAAGTGCATACGAGTAACCATAATGTAATTAGTAAACATAAAACTGAATATATGCAAGACTTTAATTGGACATCTCCGAATATTTTACATTGTGAAAGGCACACGAGAAAGAGAGAAATTGCTGAAATGTTTTTCATAAAAAAACATAACACGATCAACTTACAAAAAGACACAGATAATTTAAACCCTATTTATGATAACATCATCAAAGTCGTTTAAAACATTGCTCTCTTTCTCAGTATGTGTTGTATCATTGCTCTTGACAGGAACGTTGTTTGACATCTATTATTTCGATGCTGAGTTTTCACTAATTTTTATTATATGAATATTTCATCTAAGGTTAGTGTTAATTAAGGTTTGCGCTGTTTTCGTTTTCCTTTCTTCTTCTGTCATCTCACTCTTCCATTATTGTTTGCTATCTTCCGAATTTAATTAATTTTTGTATATGTTTTTATTTTATTTAAGACTTGAAAAGGACCTAAACCAAAGGTCGAAACGTCGTCTATGACATCATTATAATAAAGACTATTTTTTGCCAGTTGGGTCGTTTTTTAAAATAAACCCCCTTAATTTTTTATTTCACTGGCGACACGAGTATAAATTCAAGATTATTAAATTAATTTGTTCATTATTTTCTTTCAAAGGACGATTCATCTCTTGCACCTGGAACTTCTCACCCGATGGGAGAAAGGGGCAATGTTTTGAATCGTGTTGGACATCAGCAGGACAAGTGGAAGCGGCAAGTTCGTGAACAAAGGCGGAACATTTATGATCGTCATACTATGCTGAATTAAAAATTACACATTTTGTTAGGAATATAAAATATCTAAAATATAGAAGCTTTAGTTGTGACAATGACTTTTTTTTCAATATTTTCAAGTAAATTTTCTACAAAAATTTGTATTGATAAAGATATATTGCAGTAGTAAAGAGTATTAATAAAGATCAGCAGATTACTCATTTTCATAAAATTGGCTGACATGTCATAGCTAATATGTTAATGTTAAATACTATATGTTAAATACTATATGCAGAAATGTTATAATTTATTTTGTGATTTTAATGTATATTGAACAATAAATTATTAAAATACATATTAATCACTCGCATTGTGATGTGCATGTATTTTTTATCAAAAATATTCATGAATAAATCACAATAACTTAATACTTATATATCCTACATGTATACAAAAAATTGATTGTACATCATTGTAAAGCTAATTCGTGAAGAGATTTCGATAATTTTGGCTCCATAGCATAAGAATAATTTATAAAAACGGTTTTAACATAGAAAATGATGGCAAAAACTAAAAGTTATCTTTCTATATGTTTTCTGTGATAGAATGCTTTTCTTTCATTAATATTTATAACTTTATATAAAGATATATATAAATTCTACTATATGAATGTATGTAAATTTAAACACGATTCTTAATTGTACACGTTTATAAGACGATTAAATCTTTTATATATCGCAGTAAAATTAATGAAATTCCTAAAATTTCACAAATTTTTCGAAATTGTTCTTTCGATCGATTCCTTGATCGTGTCGTATAACGTCAAAACGAGAGCACCTCCGGTGCCACGAAGAATGTTAGAGAATGCGCCTTTAAAAAAAGCTCCGGATCCTTCGGTCCTTGTTATCTTTATCCAACAATCCAATGTATTTTTGTACATTATATCGGCCTTGCTTCGACCCGATTGCATCATCATTCGTCTCCTGACTGTATCGAAGGGATAGGACACGATGCCCGCTATCGTTGTTACTATCTGTAAGAAAAGTAAGATATGAGAGACAGATTCGTAACAAAAACATTTATTATATTTTCGCTGCTTCGTTATTATATACTCGTTATGCCCACATGACAAACAGAGAAAAAGATACCTCGGCAATTATAAAATTCATGTACAACGGTGTGCTCTTCGGATCGGTCAGCGTACCCTTCACAGTATCATAAAATCCAAAGTACGTTGCCCGGTATATAATAATCCCTTGCACGCTGACGTTGAAACCACGATACAGCCCGAGCAGTCCGTCTGATTCGAATATCTTCAATATGCAGTCACTTATACCCTTGAATTCCCGTTTCTCGCCCTTTCCGATATCGGCGGCCAATCTAAAATCAATTCAACTCACATTATCGTCCCGGGCAAATATAATAATAGGAGTCGCAAATACGTGTACATACCTAGTACGGGCAAAGTCAAGCGGATAGACGAATAAGAGGGACGTCGCGCCGGCGGCACCGCCGGCCGCTAAATTTCCAGCGAACTGTCGCCAGAACGCGTCCGCCGGCACGTCCCCCAGGAACAGGGTCTTGAACTTATCCTTGAACGCGAAATTGAGCGCCTGAGTCGGAAAATATCGGATCACGTTGGCGAGATTGCCTCTCCAGAAGCTGAGAAATCCCGTCTCCTTAGGTATACGTACGAACGCGTCTAGCATACCTGAAATTAAATTTCCACGATTATTAACGTATATGGAGAAACGCTATATATATATATATATATATATATATATATAATATTACACATATATTACATTATATATTTTACATATTATTATATATATATATATAATATTACACATATATTACATTATATATTTTACATATTATTATATATATATAATGATTACATATATTATATACCCTTGTAACGTTCGTCAGGTTTGATCTGTTTCGAGGTGTGCTGCACTTGCAGCAACAGTTTCACTCTCTCCAAAGGAGCGACCGCGGTCTTCGCAACCGCCGCGGACAGACCTCCGGCTAGAAAGTCCACTAGAAAAGATCTGTACAGGTCCATTTCTCAAGAGGCTGTTTGAAATATACTTATATTATACGATATTTTCAAGAGATTAACGCGATCCGTCACGAACGTGGATCAGTTGGCACATTCTTATCTGTCACACGTATTTCTATTAATATTATCGAAATATCGTATGTACATTTTTGCATTATCTGTCAAAAAAAAAAAAGAAAGAGTGAAGCATAACATAAGATCTACTATGCTGTGAGTCGTTTGTTTTGTCATTCATCTTCTCGAAAGCCTATAAATAGTGAAAAATCATTACAATCATGCGGTCGCGAGAGAGAGTCGTAGAACAAATAAGATAAGCAAGACACACTGAAAAATGTGCTTGTAACATTTACTTGCGTCATTGCTTTACACAAAAAATCTCATACATATTTATCCGTTTATAAAGCTTTATATATATATATTGGTCATATAAATATAATTCGAAGCTTATTGAAAGGCTACGCTATAATTCATATAAATAATTTAGATCTCTGTAGCTTTTATATGTATTTATAAACACGATAAAATATATTAGTTTTTTTTTTTTCACACGCATCTTGTGAATACAGAAAATAGAACGCTCGCGCAAAGTCACATTATAAATTTATTTCAAAAACTAAGAGGATCTCTTCTCATATTGAAAGATATTTTATATAAGTGATGTTTAAGAAACATTAAATACTTTCATCTCTAAAAAGAGTCATTTGGTAATTTATATTTAAAAGGTACATGTAATATATAGAATATTTGGGAGAATGGCATTCGGCACGTTTTGGCATAGAATTATACATAGATAAACATGAACCATTACGATCGGCTCTTAAGAGATTCGACAAAACGCACACTTTTTTTTATTAACAAATATACGTTAAATTGATAAAATATTTTAAACAGTTAGTAAAATGTGTTCACTGAAGAACGATTAATACACATAATATACACATAAGCAATATCAATAATACTGTATTAATGTTACACCACACTTTCACTGTCGGAATGAATAAAAGCTAAATAAACGACTAGCAAAATTTCTTGCTTTTGCGAGTATTCTCTTAAAACTGTAGTTAAAATAGATCGCTTATTTAAATTGGTACTAATTATTCCTGATTTTCGACATTGAAAGTAATATGTCAATCAGAAATTACTAGTAATACACACGTGCGTTTCAGATAAATGGCACAGCAAAAGTGTGTTCTTCTTTCTCTAATATAAGACTTTCCATATTATAAATTATACTTGATCTGTATTATAGGACAAAATGTATTTAAAGTAAATGTACGTATCAAAAAAATCCATTGAATATTTCTTTATAAATATACATTGAAGAACGACACATCGTAATGATCAAGGAAATTCGAATGCTCTTGACATTGCACGTTTACGCAGCATGAACAGACTGAAACGAAAAATTTATAGATAATAAGTTTACCTTACATTTCTTTAACTGTAGACACTTTAACTACAGTCACAAGCTTTGTGCGTACCTTTGCAATGTCCACGCCTGTCAAATTTTTAACAAGATCCGGAACACGTTGTACAATATTGAAGACTTCTTCGGTTAATTTTTCTGCACCAACAGTGCCATTACCACTCGAGACCATAGTTATCTTTTTTGCTTGGGAAAGAGGGGCGGCTACTTCGGCGGCAACCTGTGAAGCAAATAAAAAAAAATCATAATATTTTCCCAATTTTATTCCAATATTCTTAAACACATTAAGAATATTATAAAGACTATTAAACTTTTCTATTCTTATCACTTTCTTCTGTCCTTACTTTCATTCATATGTACAAAAATTTTATTTTGATAATGCGTAAAATGACATTTTCATTGCATGCATGATCAAGTGATAAATATATATATATGAATGACAGACAATCGATGCAGATAAAGATAAAAATGAATAAATGGAAAAGAATAAGAGAAATACATAAAAAATGTTAACAAGAAGAATCTTAGGAATACAAAGATTGTATACCTTTGGAAGTGTATCAAGCAGCATATCTATCATGGCCGCGCTCTTGTACTCGTTCCATGCGGCGGCTTTCTTCGCCATTTGTTCTGCCTCTGCCTTAGCTTTCGCCTCGATGGCAAAAGCTTCCGCGTCACCGCGAATTTTGATAGCCTCAGCTTCAGCTTCAGCCTCCATAACAAGGCGCAATTTGTTTGCTTCAGCCATTTTCTCTAACCTGGGGGCCAAATCTTGGATGTATAACGAAAGTTCGGCTTCCAAGTACGCGTGTAACCGAATACCTGTATTTCTCCGCATCAGCAGGACGTCGTATAGTGGCGTCCAATTCTCTTTCGCGTCTTAGCATTTCCTGCTCCTGCACGGCTATCTCCTGACTACGTTCTACAACCTTTACTTGCATTTGCTCCTCCATAATCCTCTGTTTGGTTTTCGCCGCTTGAAGTTCAAAGGCCATTTCTGCTTCGGCTTTCTGCGAGTAATGTTTTTATATAACTTGTTTTTATGTAACTTGTAACTACAGAATGGTAGAAAGCGATAAAAATCTTGCTTACTTTGGTTTGAACCTCGACGTCGTAAGCGGCCTTTTTCAATTCAAAGTCACGTTGTGCTTTCGCAATATCTGTGTCATTCAAGAAACGAGAGGCCATTCTCTGCTCCTCGGCAATAGCTTCTCTAATCTGAGCGTCTCTGCGAGCCTCCGCCTCACCTATTCTAGCATCTCTCTTTACTTCTGCCGTACGTGCCATACCGAGTGCTTGCAAATAACCCTACAAATAATATATCTTCTTAAAATACTATGTGATAGAATTTATGATATAATACAATGAGCCCAGATGATTTCAGCATTTGAGTAAGCAATGTTTGTGAATGACATATAAAGGCTACGTGTATCACTGAGTTACATTTAAAGGCTATATGTATCACTGTACTCCAATATAATATTGAATTTAGTCTTTAATTAGCGTTCTAATAGTATTAGTATTTTCAATATTTTCTCTAAATAATGCATACTGAGACATTTTTAAAAAACTATATTTTTTATTCTTTTTTTTTTGTTTGTCAACATCATACATTTTAATTAAAAGAAAAAAATTTTAATGAATAATATTTATCTCCCTTCAAAAAGTTCGTTATTTAAAAATATCTCGATAACCAATTAAAGTAATAATGATGTGTACTTTGTAAACAAAGTATTGCAAGTGCGCACAATTGTGCTATTGTTACAAAAAGCGATGAGAATATGCTGTCAAATTCCGTTTTCCAAAATCTGAAGAATTTGCAGCAATAATGTTAGAAGACATAGCGGTGTGTGCCAAGACACAATAATGGATACAATAGTGATAAAATAAAATTTGAACATACCTTTGCCCCCTGCAAGTAGCAAAACAAAAAGGTATTCAATATTTACAATATACAAGTGGATCTTACTATATTAATTATTAAAAACCTCATTCATCTTAAAAGAAGAGACATCTTTATGAAGAAACATTACTTGTTTAAAGGGGGTCTTTTAAATATCTTTGTTTTTTATATACATTTTAGTAATTCAATTATAATTTGGAGATGTATACAACAATGCATTAAGTTTGTGTATGTTGTTGATATTATTTTTCTCCCACAGTTATATAAACTTTTGAATATTTATACATTTAAATTATATACTTTTGTCATTTGTGTGTCTATATATTTCAGTAATTTGTATATTTGTAAAAATTGTTTATTTATTAGAATTGTGCAACTTACTTCTTCGTCTCGAATATCTTTTAATGTATATGACACAACAGTAATGCCCATATTGACTAGATCACTGCTTGCAACCTCAAACACTTCCTTGCTAAATTTTTTACGATCCTTGTAAATTTCCTGTGATAAAAAGAAGGCAAAATAAAGTCAAGCTATAGCTTTTATAATGATTAGTAATTTAAAAGTATCCACTGTAGATGTAACACAGGAAAAAATCATCAATATCTCAATAAATATTAAAAAATTTTTGTTTTATACAAAAACAATCTATCATAAAAACATTTAATCATTTTTCTTGTTGCTGCACTTTAACTTACCTCTACAGTCATACTGCCCATTATAGCTCGTTGATGTCCTTCTAAAGTGACAAGAGCTATGTTGTGTATCTCGTCCTCAGATTTTCCAAGAAATTGTTCACATGCCGTAGACAGCATTTCCTCATTTTGTCCTTGAATTTTTACCTGGTATATACCAACACAATTTTATTTTATTTAACATACACAAGTATCTGGTTAAGTTAACAAAAGTTTTTTATATTTGCAGAAAGCACTTTCAAAATTTCATAAATAATAATAAATATATACTATTGCTAAAGTAAGTCAAATTATATATTTAATTCAGATTAGTTATATATACAACTATAATAATTATAGATAACAACATCATATATAGAAACAAATTATTATTTTTTTTTTTAATTACCTGTGCTATGCCTGTTACAGATATTGGTACTCCTTGACAAGTATACACTGTTGGACTCTCGACTTGTAAAGTCATAGTATTCAAAGAGATTCTATAGAGAGTAAGATACATATACATAAAACCAAAGAACTTACACCGTACTACTTATAAACTATGACAGTACTTACGTAACACTTACTTTTGCACTTGTTGGACGAGTGGCCAAACAAATACCCGTCCTCCAGGTACCAAAAGAGGTTTGCTGTAGCAACATCCTTGACGCAAAAGTTAAAAAAAGTTATATAAATGCAAAGTGGCAATAAAAAACTGCAAAAAAAATTCGGAAAAATCTGTAGTATCTTTCAGCAATCAAGATTTAAATCATTAATAAAAATTTGCATAGTAAATAACATGTATATGTATATATACATAGTATTCTAACATAATGAAAATATATTAGGCGTAATTGTTCCTGATCGATCCCGCGTTTCCCCACCGCTGTATCGTTCTGCGAATCAATTATCTCGCAGCATAGGAGGAGCGCGCTCCTCCCATTCTCTTCTCCTTTTTCTCACGACTGATTAATCAGCATAGATACGAAAAGAAAAAACACGAGAATAAATAATTTCGAGTAACGACGTACTACCTATGTCACCCGATTTACCTGAAACTACGAGTGCCTCATTCGGGCCGCAAGTAACGAATCCACAACTCATGACTACGCGTTGACGTAATAACACAGTGTCGAACGTAATTTTACGCACTTCTACAATTGACAATTATGTACAATCACAGTATCAGAGAGAAGCCTGAGAAAGGTCATCCCGGCGTTTTTCCGAAGGCTCCAGTGAGCTCTGCGATATACTGGAGCGAGTCTTCCCTAGATTAGGGTGCGTTCATAAATCCTACTCGTAGGATAAAGTAGCGTTTTAACTGACCAATCGAGACGAAAGGAGCGACGATTTCTTCGTCCTGATTGGTCAATCGAGTGCTACTCTATCCGATGGGTAAAATTTCAGAACGCACCCTTGTAGAGCTCGATGGAAGAACCACGAGTCATTTTTAACGGATTGGTCCAGACCAAATATGGCAGAACTGACCGCCATATTCAAAAATAAAAGATAAAAAACCATCGATTTTTAAGAAATAAAAAAACTCATTACTTGTAAATATATATTTCTTTGAAGCTATTTGTGTTAGAATCTCCGGCTTTAAGATAAGCGGCGAAATTGAGTAGTGATAAGAGGCGAAGATTTCTTCATCCTGATTGGTCGATCAAAAGCTATTCTACTCCAACAAGTAGATTTTCGAACGCGACCGACTTCGGAATTTGTTGAAGGTTATCACTTATATATTATCTGTCGCGTGAAAGCGCGTGAATGACTAAAGTGGATGCTTTTATGTAAAAAATATATAGCAATACATAAGTTTCTTAGTGTTGGAAGTGTTAGCTTTGGCTTAAGGATAATATGGGTAACAGTGACGAAGAATCACATAATGTTCAATTTAAGAAGAAGAAAAGAAAACAGTTAAGGAAACGTGAAGTTCTGTCAGATGACAATGACAGCGAGGGTGAAAAAGAATCTGTCAGGTACACGCATATACATATCCTATATATTAATTAGATATAAGTAGAGTAAAAATTAGTCTGATTATATAGAGGAGGATTTATTTTTTAGAGAGAAAGTCGAAGAGATGAAGATTATCCAGAAGCTTCGCGAGAGACCAGCAGGTATCAATGTCGTTGGTTTAGCTCTTGGAGAGAATGTCGCATCAGATGCAATAACAGTACGTGAGATATGTAGTAATTAAAACATAAGACATATATAAGAGAAAATGTGATAGAAAAATTAATAAGTTGATGTTAATTTAGTCCGATCCCTTCAACATGAAGACTGGAGGAATGGTAAATATGGCTGCATTGAAAAATACAAAACACAAGCAAAACGATGCTTACGAAACTGGCATTGGAACGCAATTTAATGCAGAGACTAATAAACGGGATGAGGATGAAGAAATGTATATATACTTACTTTTATTATATATTGTGCTAGTATTGAAGAAGAATTTATACAAATATATTACAAGCTAATATGAATACTGTTATTAGGGTTAAATATATAGAAGAGGAATTATCAAAAAGGAAAAGTAAAAATAGTAACGATATGGCAAATAGTACGTATAATGAAAAAGGATCGTATTGCTCACCTGAAGAAGCGGCATTACGTGCAGTACCAGGACACTTAAGACAAAGTTCAACCAATCGTAGCGAGGAAATGCTTTCAAATCAAATGCTCTCTGGCATTCCAGAAGTTGATCTTGGCATAGAGCAAGTATTTCTTCATAATTTAGACATGATGAAGAGTAGACAGTAGTAGTGCATATATTTGACATAAATGGGACAATAATTCTTGTGGAAACCTGAAACAATAACATAAATAGAATTAGCATTAGAAGAAATGTCGAAAATCTTTAATAGTTTTCAGTCAATTAAGATGAAAAATGTTTTGATAGTACATATTTAAAGAACTATTTGAATAAAATCATAAGTCATTGCTTGCATATCACAAAATATTAAATATAGAATTTTGGAAATTATCCTGAAACATGTATATATAAATTTGTTAAGTTACTTTGTTACTTTGCTAAGTTACTTTTCCTAGAAAGAAAATTTTTTCAGCAGATTGATTTATATTAGAGAGAGAGAAAGAGAAAAAGAGAGAATTTTTAGTAGTATAAGTTTTATGGCAAGTATTATTTTTAAAAATACAATTAACTTTCAGGGCTAAAATTCGCAATATTGAAGCTACAGAAGAAGCAAAGTTAAAACTACTTTGGGACAGACATAGAAAGAAAGATGGACCGTCGCAGTTTGTTCCTACTAATATGGCTGTAAACTTTGTACAGCACAACAGATGTATGTGAATCTCTGTTTTTTTAATTGAAACAATTGTTTTAGAAAGAACACAAGTTATTTGCAAATCACTCAGAAAAATTTTAATTACATTTTGATAAAAATATTATATTACAAAAAATGCACAGTGGCTAGAAAATATCCAAATTGTATTTTGTGATATATAATCGTTATGAAAAATTCTAATAACAATTAATTGAGGCAAAGTTTTTTCTTGTTTGAAATATTTTCTCTTTCATGACACCTGTTCTTTCTGGTCTAATTGTACAACTTATTGTAGAATTCACAGATATTAGGAATAAAATTGTTTATTGAAAAATGCAATGAACAATGAATCTACTGTAAAAGTGCAAAAAAACAAACATCTTATATATATAAAGTGACACATATATCTTCAAATTGATAAACAATTACTTATTGTAATAAAATCGTGCATGTTTCGTTTCGCGATAATTTAATTTTTCATATTAAATATAGATTTGTAAGTAATATATATTAATTTTAATTTCAGTTAACATAGAAGACTCAGATTTCCAGAAATCACAGCAAGAATCTGATGACAAGAAAAAAACCACTACTAAAGAAGATGTTCGAGGAAAGCGAAAAGACAATGGAGAAAAGGCGACGGATGATTATCATTATGAGAGATTTAAAAAGCAATTCAGACGATTTTAAATTAAATTGTTTCATTAATCAATCTTATATACTTTTTATCTCGGTAATATCTATTCATCAGTGTATTAAATTATATGACTTTAAAAAAAGTTGCAAAAAAAAAATATAACGCATTATTATACAAAAAAGATTTGTGACCGCTCGATATTTTGTATATTTATTATGATATAAGTCAAAGAGAGAGTGCGCGATATAATTATAGTCTCTCTCTCTCTCTCTCGCTTTCGTTCTTATTCTCTCTCTCTCTCTCTTTCTCTGCAATCCCATTGAAAGACGGTTTCTCTATTCTGATTGGTCAATCAGACGCTACTCGTAGCGCCAAGTGGACTGTGTCCTCAATATAAAACAAGAAAAAAAAGATCATGTTTTATGCATATTAAATACCGGTTGAAATCATATGTGTTTGTGTTAGAGTGATAAATTTATTTTCGACAGAGATCTTGTCTATTCCGTTGCTCGTTACGGAATCTACAATTCAATACGTTTACGGCGACAAGGTTCATTCTATCTCGGCGACGCGTTATCGATCAACGCGAGAATTTTTTTAGCGTTTCACCAGCGTGCAGCGGAACACAGTCTCGAAAGAATCCTTTGAATGCGCAGCGACGACGCGAACCGTATGTATATACGTATATACGTGAAAGATCGGGAGGTGGAATTCGTCGGTATGCCGATTTCGTGAGTCATCGCGCAAATCGTATCGACCCACCAGTCGTCATTAGTCGCTTTGTTGACAAGTAACGTGCATACACAGGAGGAGTAGGATTACATCAGGTGATACGCAACGATTCCTTGTCATTCGAGCGTCGCTGTAAGGCGCATTTCATGCGAGTTTCATCAACGTCAGAGCTTCGTCGAGTGTGTTGAAGATCAGCTGATACTTTCGTTCGCAGAAAATTGGTTAGTTGGATCCAGTGAGAAAATTGATTGGAATTTTTATCGGAACTGTCACTCGATTACGATTCTGCTATCCTTGCTTTAAATTTATCGCTAATTGTGCCTATAAAAGTTGCTTGTAGCCAATCAGAAGGCTTATAACCCACATTTAGAGGCACATTTAGCAATAAATGTGAGCTGAGAATACGGGTCGATTGTTTACAGATATTTATGTCAGTATATTGTATAATAAACTAAATTTGTATGAATATACTAGTTTGTCTGGAAGTTTCTGAGGCTATACTAGATTGTATGATTAACCTAGACGATAACAAAATGGATGCTGGATTTTCATCGTACCACAATGGTGGTCCTGCTCGAGAGCAAGATTTTGGCAAGCTGTCCCAAACTATTGGTACTTCGATACTAAAGATATCGCAGAATGGTGAGTATCTAATCAACAGAATTGATTTAAAAATTATATTACGGGATACTTATATCGATGATTCTTTCGCAGTGTCTTCCATGCAGAAGATGGTCAATCAGTTGGGTAGCTCCACTGATTCTCAAGAACTCAGGAACCAGCTGTAAGTTACAAAAATATCTGAGAAAACTAAAATCAATAATAAATAAAATTTTATCGCTTTACAGGCATCAGATACAGCATTATACACAGCAATTGGCAAAGGACACTAGCGTTCATCTTCGAGATTTAGCTGTATTGGCGAATAATTCTGGCTCTACGAGTCCTGGAGAACAAAGACAGCGAAAGATGCAAAGAGAGCGCCTTCAAGATGAATTTACAAGTGCATTGAATTCTTTCCAAGTAAATATTGATATACATATGTATATGCATTTCAATATTTGTAGTATATTACTAATAATTATTATTTATGTAAACTTAGGGTGTACAAAGGCTGGCTGCTTCAAAGGAAAAAGAAATGGTCAGAAGAGCTAAGGCTAGCGCAGGCATTGCACCATTTGGGGAAAAGAAACAGGAGACACTCATAGAATTACAAGACAGTAGAACGTATACAAATGATCCTCAAAAACTGCAACTGCAGGATCAAATGCAGGAACAAATAAATTTACGAATGTTGGAAGAACAAGAGGCTAGTATAAGACAGTTGGAGGTAAATATTTTTTCATAATTACCACAAAAAATGTATAGGCAAATATAATTGTGTTATTTATCTTTCTTACAGAGTAATATTAGCGATATTAATCAAATATTCAAAGATCTTGGAGCTTTGGTATATGATCAAGGAGAGGTTATTGATTCTATAGAGGCTTCAGTCGAAAGAACTGAAGTATCTGTTAGCGAAGGTGCTTCTCAAGTAAGGCAAGCGAGTAGCTATCAAACTAAATTGCGTAAAAAGAAGTGTATTCTCGTACTGATAGCAGCAGTCGTATTGGCCATTTTGATTGGAATCATAGTTTGGCAAAGCTAAATATAAATATACATAATACACACATATATATATAAAATAAACAGTGTACAGCATGGAGTATAGCGCTATAAGAGACTGCTGTCTGTGAATACAGTTGCAGGATATTAGGCTGATAAAATTCTTAGCGACGTTCCTATCTAATCTTGCTTTACAAGTGTCCAAAAAAATAGCATCATAATATCACTGATATATACCAAGAAATGAAAACGTGTCTTACGAATTCAATTCTACTAACTTATGTTAATTATAAGTGCAGGCTCCGATTTGCGAGTGATTTTAATGGCATGTCTAAGATTGCCACAGTCCATTTATACATTTCATTACTCATTATAAAACATCAAACGTAATGATTAATTATATAACATATATATGCACGCGCGTATGTGACATTTTAGGTAATTTAATGCTGATTATGTATAATAAAAATAAATGTGTGTGTGTGTGTGTGTGTATGTGTACGTCTAATACTCTTATATGATGTAAAGTATGCTTGTTGCCTGATTGCGAACATAACTGTGCACGTGCTTGTAAAATATCTCAAGAGTTATTTCTAATTGAAACTCCGAAGTGAATGGTTGAGAGAGTGCATGTTATAACATTTTAAGAAAATCAGAAGATTTATGTAAGTTAATGTATTATATTCGGTTCAAGAATGTTGATTTATTTTAGACAAGATATAATAAACAATATATAGAAAAAGATTACAAGCACACAAGCTTGCTATGCTTTGTGTGTGAATATTTTTCTCTATTATTTAATCTTATAATAAATTAATTACATACCATTAATAATAAATGTTCAGTATAGGGACCACCTTATTGATATTATTGAAATTAATTTATATATTTCGAGGCATATATATATGGGAACTCTAAATCCACATTCTCCAAAAAAGTATCTTAGAGAAATTATAAAATTATCATAAAAAAAAGAAAATAGATTTTCTCTCCTCTCTCCCTTCCCTCTTTCTATTTATCTCTTTTTTTTATACTGTCTTTTTATTTGCAATATATTAAACTGTATAAGCAGATATCAAAACATTTTTCTGTGATTAAATTTATCATAAAGTGCTTCATAGTATAGTATGTTAGAATGGAAATAAATATATTCATTATTTTATATTTGAAAAATCATGTTTTGTGCTTATATGAGACTTAGGAATAAACACGACACGATAGTTCGAGAGAGAGAAAAGAAATGGTTTTGTTTTTTCAATTAATAAAAATGTCTTTATCACGATCATTGTGTAATTTTAAATCTTTTCTTTTTAAAAACGAAGAATCTTTATTGGAAGTAATTTTTTTTTCATGTCTCCATCCCCCTTGGCTAGAAATATAATTATATAATTACTTTTTAAACCAAATGTACTGAGTAATCATTTATAATTGACATACTGTATATATTATGTGTTAAACGCGTGTTATGCGTATTAGTGCGAACTGTTTGACAAAAACATTCGTATCCAGGCGCAATGTTTGCAAATGACGTTTATTGGTTTTACCGCCGCGCGAAAGTCTTTACTGCTTTTACGCCTCGGTTTACGAGTTCGACGAAACCGATCCCGCGCTTCGCAGAAGTCCAAATGTATATCGTCGTAAGATTCGCGGCGGTCTCAGTCGTCTCAGACTCAGTCGGATCTCTTCGTGAGCTTAAGATAATACGGCTTCGGCGACAAGGTGAAGCCGTCGTAGGCGTTCAAATCTGGTTCGCCGTGCTCGGCCGAGATTTCCATGTTGAAGTAATGCACGACGTTGGTGAAGAGCAGGAACAATGAGGAACGCGCCAGCAATTCACCCGGACAGCGTCTCTTGCCTTGAAACACGAAATAATATCGTTCACAATTGTTCTCGTAATTAGTATAATTGTGAGAGCGCAATGCGCGGGACGTGCGTTTGCTTTACGCACACCTTCGCAAAGCGTGAAATTTGCTCATGATACAAAGAGACAAACAATGGCGAAAATACTCGCGATTTCGCGTCGCCTCAAACTTACCTAAGCCGAAAGGTAAGCTGGAGTTGTTGCGACGAAATCGGCCCCGTTCGTCTAGAAAACGTTGCGGACGGAACGCGTCCGGTTGATCCCAGCATGCCGTGTCATTGTGAGCGCTATGAAAGTCAAAAAGCACAATCGTATCCTGCAAAATGATAATTTTCTTATAGAATGCAATTTAAGAGCGATACAAACTCGTATTAATAATAATTCGATGTTAATATACGAATATAATAAATATTTCTAATCCGATTAATATAAATATTTCTAATCCGATTCTATTTCCTAAATATACTCGGCAAAAAATTGGCACAGAAATTAATTTTACATAAAACTAAAACTGTGTATGTGTGTGTAGTTGATTTTAGAAATAAACGACAAGGAAACAGATTTAAAAAAAAATATTAATTCGCGTTGTGTATGATTGTTCCGATTACTTACAACGGAATATGATCCATTACCTTAGGTATTCGATGTCCGTTTAGAGAAACATCCTTCGAGGCCCTGTGAGGTACGCCGAGTGGTGCCAGAATCAAATACCTTTGTACCTATATTATATACATATGTATATTTATTTGATATATTGACACATTTGTCATTTACACACATCGTAACTCGACATATAAAAGATATCAATATCGTTGCATATGTTATATATTTTCTCAGTTATCATTCTCTTTATTTGTGTGATGATTAATACATATGTATTTCATTTTTTATCTCGTCAATTTATCAATTTCGTATCCATCAATTACCTCGGCTAAGAAAGCTTCTGTCATTGGTAAGCACGGCAAGTCGTCCTCGAGAGGAGCTCTCAATCTACCGACGACGGTGTCCAATTCAGTTTGAAGTAATTTGAACCATTCAGGGTGTAGCGACAGAAAGAGAAACGTGGTCGCTAAGGTGTCGGTGGTCGTCTTCGATCCGGCCATGAAGAGATCAAGGCATAATACCAATAAATTCTCACCTGCGAGAAAAAATACAGATCAATCACACAAATCAAACTTTTATTCGACCCAGGAAAAGAGAGATATTTAATCCCCGGTCTCATATCTCGATCTATATACTTATATAAAATCTCGATTATTGTTAAATTTTACGAATGCAATTCTCCGAAAAGATTTCACTTTCCAATTTTTCTGGAATCTTGTGAAAATACCTGAAACACGATTCCGAACGAATCGTACGCGGAATGATTTCTGACGCAATTTCTGAAATCATAATCGATCAACCAAATGATATACTATCTTTAATTCTCCTGGATTAGGAATATTTCACAATTACTAACGATCAAAAAAAGTATTTTCATCGTCACTCTTGTTCGACATCTCCGAGAGAAACGCGTCAATCAGATCGCGCGGCTTATTATCGGATGGCTCGCTCTCGTGCATCTTGATCTCCTCGTCGAGGAAGCCCCATAGTTTTTCGAGGATTCTCATCAGTTCATTATATCCCGATAATTCTGGGATAACGAAACGTAAAAAAGGCATCTGCGACATCACTCCGCCCAGGGGGTCCATTAATCTGTTTAACACCACATATATTTCGATCTTTAAATTTAAATAGAATACATTATATCAAATATTAATATAATATTATATGCTGTAGTACACATATATATATATATTTATTTATTTATTTATATTTATCAAAACAAAAAAATTCGTTGTATAATATTTATACAATTTTATTAAACTCTCTATCGCGAGATTTTCATCAGCTATTACCTGAAGGCATCGTGAACGACCACGAGTGCTTCTTGCAGCTTTTCATCCTCGTAGCGGAATCTGTGTCCGGCAATCATAAACCATAACGAATTGAGCACCGCAACGTCGAATGCCGTGTGCATCGGTACCGCACCACGTTCGCTCAACTCTTGCAGATGATCAATGAGCTCTCGAGCCTCGATGACCAATTGCTTTTTCATAGCCGACTGTCCTAAGCCGAACATTCGCAGGTGTCGCATCGTAAATCGACGACACTGCGTCCACGTGGTATCCTCGGTGAACAAAAGACCTGCGCGAGAACGAAAATTTTATTCTCCACAGAGAATAAAAGAGCGCGTAATAAGTAGGTTTCGCGATCGTTTATATGCTAATCGAAACGGTGGGAATTAATTTTTCGGATTTCGTTAAAGTAACGTATATAAACAAGAGCGGCGCGTACCTTTTCTCTTCCCAAACGATCGTACCCTGAAGAAAAATCCGTCCGGCCGGCCATTAAGGTCCTCGCAGAGAAGAGCTTTCTTCACCAGATCGTACGTCGAGATTACCACCACTTTTTGATTTCCAAGTTTTAATCCTAATATCGGCCCGTACATACGTGCCAGTTCTTGCACAGTCAAGTAGATATATCCGCATCTCGAACGTAATCGCGCGAAGGTCAGGAAACATCCTATCAATGGTAGCCATAGCGGACCTGTATGATTAATATATTAATTGATATATTAATATGATAATTATATATATATATATATATATATATATATATATATATATATATATATATATATATATATATGATAATAATATGATGAATATAAGCCTCGCTTCAGAATCTATATACAATACTTATAAGAATGTTGAGAAATATACAATAAATAGCAAAATATACAATAAATCTACAGACACACTAAAATTATATAAATAGTTGATTAAAATCACATTAATACCATCCAGATTAAATACTTCAAGACACCGGGGAATTTTCGAGGAATTGTATCTTCGTGAGTTTGTCACTATCGAGCTTTGTATACCTACCGGGTGGATAATTCTTTGGCTTGACACAATTGTAAAGACAATAGAAGCAAACGAACATAAAAGGAAGAAGTGCGAGGTATAACATCTTCAAATACACTGAGATACTTTTTAACTTCTGCCGTGGTACTCATACGAGCATCTATATATAGGCATAGGATATATACCTGTGTGTATGCATATGCGTGTATATATGTGTGTACGGTGACAAAAACGAAGCTAGTGTGTTACTTCGTGATCCTATCAACTTGAGACCCTATGGCCCCCACGAGCAAAAATATCTTTTCATGTTCGATTGGGACATTTCAAAACGCACGTTCTTGCTTCTGGAGACTATTATATACGATATGTAATATGTGAATTATTCCTTTTTTTTACATTTTAACTAAGATTCGACGCGTTCATCATCTCCCGATAAAAAAAATAATGTTAATAAAAAATATTGTAGTTGCAAAAACTGTGATTTTTCAGGAGACACACCTATTTGTACAATAATTTTTCTTCCGAAATTGAACGGAATCTCGTGTGAGAATCTATTATACTCGTACTATATTATACACGAACGCAAAATGTTATTTTTTGGAACGAGACGTATAAAATGAAAAAAGAATATTAGAAGTTTAATTACGTGAATATTAATTAGAAATTAAAAATATTAATTATTGTCATTTTTTTTATAACAATTGTATCAAGAAAGGACAAGATTAAAAATGTTGCTACATTTGTGAGATTATGAATATCGATCAAATTCTTTTTCCATTGTTTTTTTGCTGCAAAAATAAATAGTTGCAAATAATTATTAAATTACATCGCCGAAAAATTACCTCAATCGTAATTTCAGGCGAAAACTGAATTAAAGTGATATATTGTTTTCTGTCGTGAGAAACGTATACGAAAGAGAGACGTCTAGAAATCTTCTATTGTGTTGTAAAATGACTATTATCACGATAATCGGTCACAGCTCACAGATCACAATTTACACACGAATACGCTATCTTTGTATGCAGAAACCGCGTGGAAAAGAAATGGAAATCCTAGGTGGAATCACTTTGAAATGAATACTTATGTTTCTCTGACTGTTTGTTATCGTAATCGCTTTCGAGAAAAATCGGGCAAGAAAAGTCGTAGTAAACTATAACAAGAGAACAACAACCGATTGTAAAGAAAATGCTTCGTTATACATATATATATATATATATCGCATGCCAAAATATTAAGTATAAAAATAACAATATAATGATATCGATATATAATAATGCCGAGATTGTATAAGTTTGAATATTTCTAAGAAGAGACTCTGCAAGAGAAAAATAAAATTTCTGTAAAACGAAAAGATGACAGAAGGGATATACGAGTTTTCGGATAAAACTCATCCGCGCGGAGTTAAATGAAAGTAAACGCGAGACAAAAGTGAAAATGTTTCCTGTATCTCGTTCTCGTGTCGTATCAGAAAAAAAAAACATACGTATCATGATTTCTCTAATTTTTTTTTCTACCTACGATGCTATGGAGAAAAATCCACTCTTCCGTAGTTGGCGCCAGTGAAATCTCATCGTCGTCGCCGTCGTCGTCGTCGTCATCAATCGAGAACGGGAGTCTGCGTCGCGCAATACTCGATGTAGCCTATCAAGACGGGCAGCACAGTGGCATGGATTAATTTATGTTGTTGTGTGGGTGCACCGATACTTTCTCCATGGTCGAGGTCCTTTACATGCTGGTCACCTGCCTTCCATAACAGACTCCACTTTCTCCAATTTCGCAGGGAATACGTGCGCGTATTCGCGTTGCATCATCTTCGTCGCAAGTTCAGGATGTGACGGCGATTCAGTTTCAAATTAGATGCATTATTTAGACGGTACCGTCTTTTACCGAAACGTGTGTCCATTTTTCAGAAAACAGCTGTCACAAAATTGAAGCAGTATACGACCGTTCGAATAGCGCTTATCCTCTCCGATAGATATTACTGGAAGAAAAAACTAGAGTAAAAAATAATCCATCGTGAAGAGATGAATATTTTTTTAGATCAATTGTCTTAATTATAATTATAGTTAAGATAATTAAATCTTGAATATATACATCGAAAATAATAGATTCTATCATCTTGTTCTTATGTTTCTTTTGTAAATAGAATTTGCATTATAAATGTGTCATTATCGTCATTTCAAAGTTTGACTACGATTATTTCGAGATTCTCTTTCTTTCTCTCCTTAGCTCATAAATTGTACATAATTTACAACAGACAGAGATATGTGATTTTTGTTTTCTTCTGATTAAAATACTTCGAGACTTGCTTTTTACGGCTCAATCCATCATACTTGCTTGAAAAGATTCAGTCTCTTTTCTAAAATACATAAAAGTAATAGAATTTAAAATAACAAGATTAAGCTTGCAAGATATATTCATCAATGTTTCCTTCAATTTAATAATTGATTGTGTATTCTTTTAGAGATCTAGAGAAATATTGTAAATTTAAATATATATTCTTACTTGTATAATTGATGACATTAATAAACGGTTCACATAAATAATTTTTATTGTTCATTTTGAGTGTTTTCAACGAACAAAATGATTGAGCAATGGACTTTTAGAAAGTGAATGTGATTTGTTTAGATCTAAAAGCTAGCGTATACTAATCATATACGCTTGCTGCACGAATATGCAACTGTGTATTTACTAAACGCGATGAGCATCTCAAAAATTTTCTCCGTTGAGAAAACGCTCAATTTTCCGTTCAAGATTAAAGATTGACGATAACTTTCTTCGACACTTTCGCCGAAAACAAATCGATTTCTAATTTAAAAAATTTATATATAAAAAATGCGATGCTCCATATATTTAATTTAATCTGCTCTCATCATCGAGCCAAATAAACAACCGAATAAAAGTGTATTATAAATCTTGCATATGCAAAAGTAATGCACAATACGAGGGTTGAAAATGTGAAATAATGGTAGCCAAGAAAATATTAACAAAATATTTATAAATTTTATTCGTAACAGTATTAGAATTAACAAATAGGATGACAACAACGTGAGTATAAAAAGAAAACAATGGGAAGGGAAAAAAATAAAGGGTTATAACGCATCAAAGAGCGGTACTCTCGAAGAGCAGCGGTACTCTCGAAGAGCAGCGAGTACGCAAGTCAGTCGAACAATTTCGGGTAACTTAAAGTTTTATAAGCTACTTATCTTAATCTCTCCTAAAACATAATATATACAGCGGCTTATGTTACAGCACTCTCTCATAGAGACGTTTGTACAAGCATTTTCAAGGGATTACAGATGCGAGATTATTTTACACGGAGCTCAATCCAGCTTCATCTCAGCGGCCGGAGAACGTGAAGCCGGCTTGACCTCCGTTTTGATTAACCGGCGGTGGTACCAGGTGCTGCGAGACCGTCGGATTTGCTTGAAAAGATCTGTCCCATTTGATTTTGTTAGTGTCCGTCTGTTGTTGCTGCACTGGCTGTTGTTGTTGTTGTTGTTGTTGTTGTTGCTGCTGCTGCTGCTGCTGCTGTTGCGCTTGCCTCTTCTGCGGAGCGGCTTCCGGACTGTAAGGCACAAGTTGCGTATTCTGCGTCTGCGAGTCCTTGCGATCCCAACCGTGGTGATGATGGTGGTCCTCGTTGGGGAACCATTCGGATATCCAGACCGGTTTCCAAATCTTCTTCCATGCCGGTACCCAGATTTCCTTCCAAGCGGGCACCCAGATCTGCTTCCACGCTTCCTTCCAGGCGAGCTTCTTGTCAGGTATCCATTCCAGCTTCTTGTCGGTTTTCCAGATCTGTTTCCAAGCTTCCTTCCACTCGAGCTTCTTGTCAGGTACCCAGACGAGTTTCTTACCTGGCTTCCAGATTTGTATCCACTCCGCCTTCCAAGTCAGCTTCTTGTCTTCTACCCAGATCTGCTTCTTCGCTGGTTTCCACACCTGTTTCCAGGCCTCCTTCCACTCGAGTTTCTTGTCCGGTATCCAAATCTGCTTCTTCGCCGATTTCCAGTATTTCTTCCACACCGGCTTCCAAATCAACTTCTTTTTCCAAAGATCATGGCTGGTATACTGCCATCCATGATGATCCGTACCGTGATAGTGATTACCCGGTATACCAACTTTTATCCATTCGGGGACCCAGAGCTTCTTCCAAGCGGGTACTTGAATCTCCTTCCACGCCGGCACTTGAATCTCTTTCCACACGGGCTTCCAGATCTTCTTCCAGGCTGGTACTTGAATCTCCTTCCAAGCGGGTACCTTGATCGACTGCCAGATCGGCTTCCATATTTGCTTCCAGGCTGGCACTTTTATCTCCTTCCACACCGGCACTTGAATCTCTTTCCACACGGGCTTCCAGATCTTCTTCCAGGCTGGTACTTGAATCTCCTTCCACACAGCTTTTTGCGTCGGCACCCAGATAGGCTTCCAGATCTTCTTCCACGCGGGCTTCCAGATCTGCTTCTTCGCCGGTTTCCAGATTTTCTTCCAACCCGGCTTCCACACTAATTTCTTCTTCCAGTAGCCCTCGTCGTGATGATGATGATCGCCTCCGCCGTGATGCGCCTCGATTCCTCCGCCGATGTCGCCGCCGCCGCCACTTGGATGACCACCAATGTCACCTCCCCCGATATTCAGGTGACCACCAACATCACCTCCACCGATATCACCGCCCAAATGACCTCCAATGTCACCTCCGCCACCAAAGTGACCGTCGCCACCCCCGAGATGGCCGCCGGCATCGCCGCCACCAAAGTGGCCGCCGACATCGCCGCCACCATAGTGGCCGCCAGCATCACCGCCACCAAAGTGGCCGCCAGCATCGCCGCCACCAAAGTGGCCGCCAGCATCACCGCCACCAAAGTGGCCGCCAGCATCACCGCCACCGAAGTGGCCGCCAGCATCACCGCCACCGAAGTGGCCGCCAGCATCACCGCCACCGAAGTGGTCACCACCTCCAAGACTGCCGTAACCGCCACCGGAATCGCCTCCCCATCGTTTTTGCGCCTCTTTAACGTATCTATGACAATCAATGATATCGCACGATTAAACAGAATAAATCTAGAATATATATTTTGAGTCTTTTTTTTCAATCTTTCTTCATGATGTGCAGAAAAATTCCCTTTACGACTAACGTATATATCGATTAACGAGATAAAAATATACAACAATTACGACACATTATGTGGACGTTCAGATTTCTACATATTACTTCAATAATTATCGAAATAAAATATAGAGATCCAGATAAAATATAGAATATCAAGGTAAAATATAGAGTACGCGCAAATGTGCAAGGACGAAAAAATATATTTAAAAAATAAATGCATTATTATGACAGTAACCGCTAATATCTTGCGCGACTGTAGATTAAAATTAAATTTTGTCACGTACACACATTATATACATATATATATCATTTATATTATCAAACACCTTGTATAATGCTCGAAGTATAAATTATTGTTTTTTTTATTACCAAAATATCTCATCATATACGTACGGAGTCTGATGTTGTGGAAGCTGCGTTTGATCTACAGCTTTGCTCGCCACAAGAGCGGTCTGCAGTAGCAGCGCTAATACAGCCTATAAAATAAAGTTTACAAAGTGATAAAATCCAAAGAAGTCTAATCAAAATATCGACGCATGCTCATAAACAAATAAATATCTCTCTCCGTTTGATCGTAACGACTCGTAGTGCCGTGAAATTAAAGGATCCGGTTGAAAACGAACTGACCTTCGTCAGAGACACTGTGCGCCCAACATGCATCCACAATTCGATAATTCACACATGACGAAGCGCTTCGTAAAGTAAACACGACTCGAAGCGATTCTCGTTCTCGCGAACGAATTAGAGCACTCTCAAAAAAAATCCCAACATCATAGAACTCCTGAGATTATATTTTTTTCGTCTTTTAAATGGACCGAGAAAGAGATTCGCGCGACGCGCGCGAGCAAGCTGGGCGATTTTTCTCGAGTACGCGAAAAAAAAAAAAAAAACAAACACCGGCAACTGTGATTACATTGTAAAATCGTGATAAGAAAGAGAGAATGAAATTGAAAGAACAACTGACCGCGCATCCCGGGCGAATCCTCATATTTCTCGCAATGCCGCCCGTCGGGCTCGGGCCGCCGTACCTCCTGTTCCCTGGGCGTAGGAAAACTTAGCTTACTTCGTTCAATCACCGGAACGCCGTAGTTATATAGGCGCGTATCCTCCCCCGAAGGCATATCACCGGCAGGCGCATCGACGGCGAGGAAGCCGCGACGGCGGCGGTGGTGGTTCGCCTGATGGAGAGGTGGTCCATCGGGCCTTAAGTGGTGGAAATCGGGGAATTCCATCGGGGAAGGTGGTCATGGAATAGCGCCATCGTTGTCGTCGATTTGGGGCCCCCGGGCCCCCCCCCCCGCGGATAAATTCCCCCCCTCCCTCCCTCCCTCCCTTCTCCTCCACCCTGCGTTCTTTCTCTCCTTCGCCCCCACTTCCGGTACTCCGCGGCCCGGACCCTCCGTTCAAAGTATCGTCGGAGAAAGTGATCGAGAGCATGATCCGGTCGGGCGAGCAGAAATGGTCGAACGACCCCCGTTTTTATTCGAGCGAGTCCGTCTCAACGGTGAAGTTCAAGCTCTCGCAAGGTTACGCGCGACAAGGTTACACCGATCGCGCGTTCTGGATTATATCGATTGCCCAGAGAGAGAGAGAGAGAGAGAGAGAAAGAGAGAGAAATATGTCACGTTCGATTGCCTCTCGTCCGAATATCTTGGAATCAAGTTTCTAGGTTTTATTGAACCTAGCCCGGTCGCTGTCCCTCATTATAGATTTGCCGCGAAAGTTAGCGCTGTCCATTTCCTGTTGATATAACAATATTTTTGAGCAGAAACGATATATAAATGGAAACGCGGCGAATTATTCATGGTAATTCGATATATACCTCTGTATAATTCTGCATCTGCATACACCGCATATAATTTAACGCGTACTTTCAAATCGTAGATTATTATAATCTGCGATTCCAAAGCAAGTTTTAATATTTTCCTTTTCTAAAAATATTAAGAACCACTGAGCCATTAATATGTCAAACATTAATTTGAAAAAAAAAGAGAAGAATTAAAAGAAGTTTCAAAATCTTGATACAGAGTTGTAATCGAAATCGTGTAACTTGGTGATTTTCAAAGCAACGATACGATAAGCGAAAGGAAATAAATCAATCACAAGTGAGATCGATTAGAACAGATCAAGGAGAGCCACATAGAATCGCGGGCATTTGAAGAAGAGTCGGCAGTCAGATCCTGTAATAAGGTAAGAATAACGGGGCCTTTAACTGAAGCCCTTGGCTGTCCTTGATCGTTCTGTTTTGCGCGAAGCTTACGACTTCTTCTTCCAATGACGTTCGGAGAAAGCGTAACGAGCAGGAACGGTTTTGCGTACATACGACTGTGTGTACAAGTGTATTTTCCGCTTTTTATCGTCCGAGACAATCGTCGCAGGTCCACAAGCTAGCCGGGAAAATTAGATTTAACGAGGTCCATTCGCGAGATACCATCAGCGAGCGATGGCGAAAGCTTGGCCGGCAAAACTCCGCTTCTTCCATTTCCGGAAAAACCGTATCTCGCGGAGCGATAGCTCTGAAACGTCGAAAACTTCCCCGAAGGCGAATAGCCTTTATAAGTAGCGGTCAACGATAGGCGTTAAACCGCGTTAAATGCGTATATCCGTTTAACACGTCGCGTCGACTCGCGGATGAAAGTGAATTCCCCTTCGTTCGCGCTCGACCGCTAGAGAGTTCTCTCGCAAGTTATGAAGAGTATGAAACCCGCGAGGTATAAAGCGTTCTTTCTTGCTCGTCCGGTTCGTAAATCACTCACGGTCACTCACATGAGGCGGCTGCTGCTCCAGATTTTCGAATCCAGGCACGAAAGCGTGCCCCAATAAAAGCATCGGAAATCGCTTCATCTCCTAGTGTCTAAGATAACCGCTTTCGATCGGATTCGCATTTTCGCTCATCAGCTGGATGTTGAAAGGAACCGACTCTAAAAAATGTGTTGCAAAAAAAAAAAAGAAAAAAAATTAGAAATCTCTTGGAAATCTCGAAACTTTCTTAGGCTCTTAAATTATTTTAAATATTTACGTTCGTACTTTGAAACTAATATAACTACGTAATAATTAAGAAATTATTAGAGAGAGCTAAAATGTCATTAGCTTAAATATGAAGCTGAGATGAGATGTTTTCGTCCTCTCAAATTTCATATTCTAGAGCATCTGTATTGAGAAAAAATAAAAGCTATATAAAATATAAAGTATCAATACTATCTGTACAATCTTTTTCTATCTGTACAATCTGGTAAGAGTGCAATAGGAATTGAAGGAAAATTGAAGAAAAATTTGAAAGACGAGTCGAAGAGAGGATAAAACGGCATTATATAATCATAAAGACAATATGGGAAATATGAAATTCCATCGTGCTTTGTCTGTTGTGGGTAACCCATATATCGAGAGGATGTTTCGAAAGACATCTCTCCAGTATCTCCAGATATCTCGAGGGCCGAAATATTTAGAAAGCAAAAAAAAAAATGTACGTATCGGTCGATGTGTCAAGCTGTATAAATGTAAACGGAGATTTCTAACGGCCCCAGTTTTCTATTTGCACTCACACCTCTTAGGATATTTTTCAAACATCATTTACTCCGAAAATGTAGTTGTACGCTATAAAGAGATGAGTCTCTCCAAGTTGAAAGAGACCGCTACATGACGTCGACGACTCATTACAATATTCAGTATTTTTCGTTTCGTTGGTTAATATGTATATAGTATCCGTTTATATACCAACTTATATCAACGTTTTAGATTCCGTTCAGAGGAATAAATATTAGTTTTTGATACTAGTTTCATCTGACGAAAGTTCAAAGTAATAGTTCTTACTGCGTTTTAATCGCGGTTTTCATAATTTTCTCACGTTTCCGCGATTCTTCAGGTTCGACTTTCGCGATCTAAATCAACCAAAATCCTGATCTCTTACTCGCAACAAGTTTTTATAACGCGTTTTACACTTACAGCCTTTACAGCCTTTCTTAAATTCCTGTTACTTTTTCACCGTTAGCTTTACGGCTCGGCCATTATATTTCCGCTCTTATCGATTTACGTATCTACGCATTTCAAATATTTGATAACAATCTACTGCAAATACCAGTAAAGAAAGTGTATGAAAGAAATTTAATCTTTCGAGACTATGATATGAGAAATAAACGCTTAAACTCCTTCAAAAGATCAAAGAAACTGACACTTCTAAAAATTCATAAATGGAAAGTTCTTTTTAATTTAATTTACACTATTTATCTGTAACTATAGAGTTACACAAAAAACTCAGGAAATAAATAAATATAAATTAAATACTCAAATTCTTTTTATCTTGTCTCTTTAAATGCTAATGTCATTTCGATTGCGTAAAACTGAAGAATTATTTTTGCGGCATATATTTCGTGAGTGAAAAGTCATATTGCGATGACACTCCGGAACCGCGAGTGACGTCGAGCATTCATAATGTCGTTGCGTCCTGGGTTGCGTCCTGACTATAAAAAGGCTCGTTACGTAATCGTTGTTGGTCTTCACTCATTATTATTTAAGATGTCAAGCGTATTCCCAACGATTACACCCAGGCCATTGCCAGTCCGTACTAATTAGCCTTCTTTAATAAAGTAATCTATATATATATATATATATATATGTATCGTGTGTGTCATATTTTCACGATTATGCTCGCGAATTATTTGCGAAGAATCGAAAAATCGCGGAATTCTGATGCAAATGTATCTCTACTGATCCGGAAAATTAAACATGATGTACATATGTATCTGTACAGGACATATACGATGCAATGTACACACCAATTTGGGAGGAGAGTTTGCTTTACAAACCCAACAAAAAAATTGTGAATCTACGAGATAAATCCGATTTACGTTTTACAATTTGTTCCGGTTTTTAAAGCAAGTTCTCTGAATCAGATGCAATCATCTCAAAGAGTCACGCAATCGGTTTTTATGCTCTACGCTACGATGATTTCTAATTTGTTGTCGGAAATATATTCTACTGCGAAAAGCATGAAAATACTTTAGTTATTAGCAAGACTTTTGAAATTCCTTTTCTTTGAGCCGTTTACATCGATTGTGCAGGTGAATGTAATTATCACGATAAAATGTTTCATTACAATACAATGCATACGTAACGAAAAAAATCAATAGCGATGAATAGAAACACTAATATCTTGTACGTATAAACTGAGGAAATTATATCGCTGAAATTATCTCAATTATCACATTTTTCTGTACAGCTATTTTCAATTGAGAATCAATATCTACGGTACAATAGAAATATACAATACAAACTTGAAATGCAATGGTACGATTATAGATAAAAAAGTGAAAACATTTTTTTTGCGATTACATTAATATAACTCGTTAAATATCCGGAAAGTTTAGCTCGATTCATAAAATGGAGCATGCGGTAGTGACTAGACGTATTGTACCGAAATGCAAAGTCCAGGCTCTTACATCACACATAGTCGGTCGTTTAGCGCTTTCACCAAACTTTCCTACGCCCACATCTCAAATGACCGGATACTCGATTTATAGATGCGCATCCACACACACACACACACAATTATATTTTCATATCGCGTGTGTTCATTTGATCAGTTACAACTATGTGCGTCGATAAAAAAGTGACACCAGTTTGTTCGCTCGTTAAAGAGAAACGTATAACATAACTTACTCTTTTAAATTTTAACTGAATTATAAATACTCGATAAATTTGTATAT
The DNA here is from genome assembly GCA_963971435.1 of Lasius platythorax. Taxonomy (NCBI): domain Eukaryota; kingdom Metazoa; phylum Arthropoda; class Insecta; order Hymenoptera; family Formicidae; genus Lasius; species Lasius platythorax. The sequence goes on from OZ020541.1 coordinate 1,716,109, forward strand.
TTGAATGTTGCACGACAAGCGTTGCGATTAAAAGCAATGGAAAGAATGTATAGAAAGCATGTTTCGCAACTCGCAATTTTAATTTTCAGTGACAAATAAATTTTCAGCTGCTACTCTCACAAATGATTTTTTTAATTTATTCTTCAGATATCGCGAATTATTATAACTTGGGCTATATTGCTTATATGATATGCATATAAAAAATATTTATTCTCACTGCAGTTCTTTTTATTATTCCGTTCCTCTTTAAGGAGAAAAAGAGAGAGAAAGACGTCTTATGGAGATTCGTGTATATAATTTTATTCTGCGAGAAAGATTTGCTCTCGAAGAGACAAACGTTTCGTTGCATTGAGATTGTCGATTTTTCCGCTAACTTTATCAGAATTTGTTTTCCACGTTGTGCATTTATCTTGTATGTACATACAATCTCTCCGCAATCCGCCGCGATGCGTTGCGCGTTTCCATGACGGGAAAGTAGTCAAGTTGAGACGACAAACGTACATATTTTCGCTCTACTCATAATAAATATCTCCGTTCGACGGAACAGTCATCGTTAAACAAAATAAATAACAGCACATCTAGCGATTTTCCAACAAAAATGGACGTGTTCAGAATCGTGATACGATGCTGTTGCATGCAACTGTATAGATTGAATAAAATAATTGTATTATATATAATATATGTATAATAATTTATATTATATTATATATGTATAATAATTTAAATTGTTTAATTATAATTTTTATATATTTAATACTTGTGCAAATGTCATTAATAGAGATGTAAATTTAAGGAAATTTGTGTTTTTTTTCGCGTGACAATTCAGGAAACAAAGTATCCCGATTGAACGCAGAACAAAGTCAAAGACACTTGTCGCGAAGATTCGCGATCCTGTCTCCTGATGAAATAGAGAAACGTGCCGCAAGAGCAGTTTTCCGACCCGCAAACGACCTTCCGCAGTACTTAACGGATGAGTAGAGAGTTATATGGGTGCATCGCTCGCTCGAGTGATGCATCCGAGACAAGCCTGATTCGAAAGTGAAACTTGTCCTGACACACTGTGATCAGCGATGCGCCCTATCTAGGTGAAATCTGTGTGAATATTTGCTCGACCGATCCGCGAAGTGTAGCTTTTTATGCATCAATTGAAGCGCTAAAAATACAGGTAAGTAAAATTCAGTTTTGACCAATTTTCGAGTTAAGTACGCAGAAGATTACTCTGTTTTTCCATCTTACTTTCTATAATACATACATACATACATATATATATATGTATTTTTTTTTTTACTTGTCCTTCTAACAATAATAGCAAAAATATAAAGACAATATCAATTTACGAGATGATTTATATCTTGTTTTTTATATTATTTTTTTTTATTTTATTATTTAAATAATTAAAACTCTATTCCATTAAATTTCTCTTTATTCAGTAAAATTCAATCAAATACGTGCACTGATTCGGCATACTTCAATTTTCTAGATATTCAAGAGCGCTTCTACAAAGGTATATCATTAACTTCATAAATCTTCATTCCGGGATTGCTTTCTTCTAATTTGTTTAAATTAGTAGTAATATAAGTTTAAATTAGTTAGTACTGTAAGTATAATCAATGAAAAAAAAAATTTGGATTCAAGAAACTAAGTTTTAATTATTTTATGTATTTTTATATTTATGTAAAAGTTTTTTTTTTCGATATCCCTTATAAATGAATTAAACAAACACCTAAAATAAAATAAAATTGCATGTGATTATGAATAAAATGCAGTAAATACAACATCAGCAAATGCATCCTTAAAAAAATTTTTCAAGATTAGTCATTTTTGAAATTTTAGGGACATATACGATTTTTTAAATATACACTAAAATAAATTAATGGATCAGTTAAACTTAATTGTAATGTAATACACGAGATAATGTAATAATATTTGAAAAAAGCGCGGGATTTATCTTTCTAGCAAAATAAAACAAAAAAGTTCTTTTCTTTAAAGCTGGATGAAAAATTAATGTAATTAAAGGAAAGGATAAATCTCTCCAAAGTAACACTATCTTCCTGAAAGAAAGACATCTGGTCGTTTTATTTTATACGACGTTATGCACTACGAAGCATAAAAGAGACATAGCAAAGAGCGTTGCTTTGCGATGTGACTATAATTTTTTAATAAACATCTGTTTACTTTATAGAGATTCTATGCTGTCATCTATAAGAATATCAATCATGAATGACTCCTTTGATTGTTTGCAAGACGCGTAAATATACCTGTATCGCGCACCGCGTTAATACAACACCAATATTACGAATGACAGAATCATACGCGGTAATAATTGCTTATGACATTGATCATTAGGTGTGTAATTTCACCTAGATAACGCTTCACCGATCTCTGCGATTCGAACGAATTTCACTTTTCAAACGCGCGAAAAAATATATATATAATTATATATAAATTATTAATTATCATCAATAATTTGTTATAAATAATTATTATAATTTACCTTTAAAATTAATTTTAATATTAAAATCTTAAAGTAAAAAAAAGAAAGAGAATTAATAATAATTTATAATTTATAATGATTATTTTTATAATTTAATATTCACATTATATTAAATAATTAAATATTTTATAATATATAAAATATTTAATTTATATGATTATTAATAACTATATACACATATATTTATAATTGTATATTATATATTTATGATTAGATAATTATAAATATATTTAATCAAATACTTCTCGCAGACGTAAATATAGGCGTGCTTCGCAATCATCTGTTACGCGCGCGCGAAAGCGTTCGATTTATGTCATATTTTATAGATAGAATTAATCTCATTTGCAATGTTGATAAGTACTAATGTATGTACACCGGGAGCGCGCGAATTAAAACAGGGTCAATGTCAATATATCAAGGTCGAGACGAGCCTCTTAAAGTAAATTACCCAGATAACTCTTTTTTATCGGATCGTCCTAATTAGGGGAGAAACGAGATGCTGCTCTGCATCTCTTGACATATTAATTTGATTTACTACGCGCTCACGCACGCAAAAAATTAATACAGATACATCGGTTTTAACGTAATCGAATTGATGAGTCTATTAAAACGATATAAGTCTTCTCGGAGTTCATAGTGTGAAACTACGGTTTGTTAGTACGGGCGTATCATTGTCGTTTTATGAGCTGTGAAGAATCTTAATTAAAAGATTGTCACTTCCTGCATTTATCGACAAATTTACAATTCAATTTTCTTCTCATCGTTGACGACTGATTTATGCTCTGTTACGTCCAGCATGATCAGCGTATAACCGATTGGACAGACCTGAGGAATTTATCAAGCTTAGAGTTCATTATCCGACTAATTGAATAGTATTTTCAACGCTATCCAGTTTTTTTTTAAATTCAAGTGTGACGAGTGCGAGATATTTCAATGTTTTCTCGAAAAATATGTTGAAAAAGATTAATGTTCCGTTTGTCTCTCTCTCTCTCTCTTTCTCTCTCTCTCTCTCTCGATTTATATCCTTTTGTACGTCCATGTATCGTAGACGTGCTCTGCTACACGTGGTGTAACCTACGTGCAATATATACCCGCTGGTCCAACTCGCACGATTACTTTCACTCTCCGGACAAGATCTTGCGAATCTGTTAACCGGAGCTTTTCCTCAAGCTTAACATTCGCGTCATTATATGCTAATGGAGAGGAGCCCGGCTTGTGTGAGAATCCGCTCGAGGATTCCGCTTTTGCAGGCAGCTGCGGGCGAAAGGCACGAAAGCGACTTTATGCCCCGACGAGGAAGGAAGAGAGAGAGAGAGAGAGACTACCGGAACGCTTGTAATTAAGGTCGAGGTAATGAGGAAGGTAAGATCACCTGCGCGAGAACCGTACGCATCCCCGTACGACCGATTTCGACATTGTCTCTCGGCGTAACTCCACTATAAAAACTCCTCTCGCTTTTACTTTTTATTAGACTACACTTTCGCTAGATGCCCGAAAAATGAGAGTTCTTTTTTGGCAAAGGCACACGATTGATTCTAAGCGAAATTGTCGAGAAAGCTCATCACTTATTTTCTACAACTTTTCTAGTTTTTTTTTTTCTTTTAAATATACTTATACATATATGTATATCTTGTTGCAGTATTTTTTCTACACATTATATGATTTAAACTTTGTATATAATAATTTAAATATATAATTTCAGATTTATAATTTTTAATTTAACTTAAACGACAGAAATATTTTTTTTATGCGAAAATTTCGTATTTTTGATCAGATGCTTCATAATATCTCTAATTGATACTTAATATTTCTAAAATATTACATATTTCATAATTTGTAATATTAAATAATATTTCATATAATTCGTAATATTTTAAATAATATTTCATAATATTAAATTCACTTTTAAAAACAATAAGTTATACAGTCCATTATGCTCTATAAAATATGAATTATTTTTATTGAACTTTTTGCAAACGAAATAAATGTATTTATATATACTAAAAAAATATATATATTTACTTTATTTTATACTAATTATACTAATTAAACAAAGCATTATCTAAAATAAAATTTATATGTATTTTTGACTAATAAAACTTTACGAATTAAATATAATTAGTACATTATTTTATTGAATTTATCTAGACACTTTTATAAAAAAAGTTCTTTAAAATGAAAAACTTAAAATATTTTAACTAATATTAAATAGAAATAAATTCATAATTTAAAAAATAAGAATTATCGCGGACTGAAGTCTCTTGCATTGTTTCTTGTTGCAAGAAGATAATTGAAATCAACTGCTAAATTACGTTGCCAAGATAATGATTGCATATTGCCTGTAATTTCTAAATCAACGAATAGTTTCGGGCGATCTAAAAAATCGAAAGTCGCCGAAAGAGAAAAGCGTAGCCGATTGATCGATTATCTTTTGTCTTGAATCGAAAGTACTTTTGGCGTCTCTTTCGAGTGGCTTTCGAGTTTACACAAATCCTCATTAAACTGTCATGGGAGATTTACCAGCCGTACGACTTCCGGTCGGTGTCTTCCCTTCCATTCTGATTATATATCCTCTTTTTTTTGCAGCTTCACGTATCGCCCCCACACTTGTTGCGGCACGATCATGGAGAAAGTAAAGGTCGTGAGTTCGTCTCGCGACCCTGAAGACCCTGAGACACGCTTGCTCACTCAATTCTCGTCTTATCCTTAGAAAGCATCGTTGTCTCCCTTTCCCCTCCGCCACCCCGTCATCATTCTGTTTCCCTTCCCAATGTTGCGCAGCGCATCTTCGTATGAAAGCCATCGTACTTTCATCTAATGCGAATTAATGATTGCACGAACGAGTGATTCACGACATCTCGACAAATGTCCCGGAAAACACGAATGGACACTTTCAAACGCACGATTAGAATCGATGATCGATGATTGTCACAGATGATTGTTACATAAAAATTATTTCGCAAAGTTTGCTTTCTTTTCAAAAGTCTTAGGCTGTTTGTATCAGATCTGATACAAACTAGAGATGTAAGAATTTATACATTGTTTCAATTATAAGATTGAAAAATAAAATCCCATCTCCTTTGCGTTCTATGGAAATCTGAAATTTATATCAGCTTTATTAGACAGATGAAAAGAAAAAAATCAATTCAGAATCAATCAACTCTTTCGAGGAAACTGTGACAATTTAATAAACATAATTTTTACTTATGGAAACTTATTAGGCTCTTGTAAATAAAATATCAATAATATGCTGATTGATTTTCTATGTGCAACTGATGGAGCTAAGTATTGTTATAACTTAACTTCAACACACACACTGATATTTCTAATTGATAGTTAATATTTCTAGAATATTACATACTTCATAATTCATAATATTAAATAATATTTCATAATATTAAATTCACTTTCAAAAACAATAAGTTATACAGTCCATTATGCTCGAAAAAATATGACTTATTTTTATTGAACTTTTTGCAAACGAAATAAATGTATTTATATATACTAAAAAAATATATATATTTACTTTATTTTATATTAATTATACTAATTAAACAAAGCTTTATCTAAAATAAAAATTTATATGTATTTTTGACTAATAAAACTTTAGGAATTAAATATAATTAGTGCATTATTTTATTGAATTTACCTAGAATCTATTTTTATAAAAAAGTTCTTTAAAACGACAAACTTTGATTATTTTAACTAACATTAAATAGAAATATAAATTGTTACATGTTTAAATTGCCAAAAGAAATTATTACATTTCCGTAATGTTTCCATGGAGACTCTTCGTTTTAAAGAATTGATATCAATGTTGCAGACAATAAAAAGGAAATAATCATCGAAACATGGTAATTATATTAACCTATGGGATAGTGTAAAATAATATTTATTAACGTATAAAAAAGTATTAAAACATGCATGCATCCCAGTAATCAAACAATATTTACAAATTAACGAATTAATTACATATAATATCAATATATGCACGTAGTCATAAGAAGCCTCATCTATAGACATAAAATGTTGGCCGATATTCGCTATGAACGATCCACTTTGGCAAAAAGTGGACAAGAAAGAAATCTTACTCTCCCTGTAACTTTTATTCTCTGTGATTTAATTTGAGATTGACTTACCGAAATAAAACGGAAATAATCTTAAGAGATAAATATTTTCTCCAATGTAAATGATATATCGGTTGCACAAATAGTTTTCCACGATAAATAATTGATAAACATAACTTCTTTTTATGACGATTCGTTTTAAGACTTAATTTAATAAAATATCTGATTTTTGTTTATTTAAAAATCTTGTCGCTATAAATTTATTTGATAAAGATCGGTTATTAGTATATATGCCTTGCTTTTTCGAGATATAGTATAGATACAGGTAATGTTTGAAAATAATATTTTTATATCTGTTACAATGACATCTCGATGATTATTCGATGACCGATTATTCTGGTTTTTCATGCGATCCTCCATTACACAAAATCGGAAAATATGCAATTACGTTGCGTTATCATCGAAATAACCGATTGAAAATTTTTATATTTTACTGCTTATTTTCGCGCGTATTTCATCGCGCGTCACGATGCTTTCTAACTTGTTGACTGCAGATTTTACTTTCCTCCTTGCCGTATGAATTTATTGACGACTCCTTCTCCTTCTCTCTTTGTATATGTATATGCCTATCGGCAAGTATTTCATTTATCACAAGACTATAAAGTTCGACCGACTTTCTTGGCGTCGACAATTCCCAGATAATTTTCCGAGTCGACCTTTCGATCTTTGCGCATCGCGAGATAGTCGCAAAAAGGAAGATTGAGCCGGCCGAACACGACCCTCTACTTGTAACCATGATGACCTTCGTCATGGTGGGGTTCAATCGGAACCCATACTTTCTCCCAGACAGGCTTCCAGATCTTCTTCCAAGCCGGTACCTGCACGTCTTTCCAAACCGGAACCCACTTGCTTTTCCACTCATCTTTCCACACCTGTTTCTTTTGAGTGACCCAGATCTGTTTCTTCTGTGGTACCCACACTTGCACCGACTCCTCCTGCCAGATCAGCTTCTTATCCTTCGCCCAGGCTTGCTTCTTCTCCGTTTTCCAGATTTGCTTCCACTCCTCCTTCCATTCCAGTTTCTTGTCACTCACCCATATTTGCTTCTTCTCCGTTCTCCAGATCTTCTTCCAGACCGGCTTCCATATCAATTTCTTCTTCCAGAGACTATGGCTGGTATACTCCCAACCGTGATGATCTTTACCCACGTACTGCTCGCCCGGTATACCGACCTTAATCCATTCCGGCACCCAGATCTTTTTCCAATCAGGTACTTGGACTTCCTTCCACACAGGAACTTGAACTTCCTTCCAAACAGGTTTCCAGACTTTCTTCCAAGCTGGCACTTGGACCTCTTTCCAAATCGGTACTTGTATCTCCTTCCAAACAGGTTTCTGGATCTTCTTCCAGGCGGGTACTTTGATTTCCTTCCAGGCAGGTACTTGAACTTCCTTCCAAACCGGCACCTGCACTTTTTTCCATACTTGCTTCCAAGTCATTTTAGATTCAGTTTTCCAGATCTGCTTCCACTCGGGTTTCCATACTAATTTCTTTTTCCATACACCCTTTGGCTGATCATGCGCCGGTGGTCCATAAGAGTCCGAAGGCGGTCCGTAAGATCCGGAAGGTGATCCGAAATCGCTACTACCGCCATAACCGCTCGATCCATGATGATCACCTCCTCCTCCTCCTCCTCCTCCTCCGATGGATCCGTGATCATCACCACCGCCGAAGGATCCATGACCACCGCCGAAGGATCCTCCGCCATGACCACCGTCGAAGGATCCTCCGCCATGACCACCGTCGAAGGATCCTCCGCCATGACCACCATCGAAGGATCCTCCACCATGACCACCGTCGAAGGATCCTCCGCCATGACCACCGTCGAAGGATCCTCCGCCATGACCACCGTCGAAGGATCCTCCGCCATGACCACCGTCGAAGGATCCTCCGCCATGACCACCGTCGAAGGATCCTCCGCCATGACCTCCTCCGCCATGACCACCTCCGTTAAGATCGTAGGATCCTGCGTCGCCGAAGGAACCATGATCACCGGACGGTGCGCCATAACTCTGGGAAGGCGCACCGTAAGACGACGAAGGCGCGGACGGTGCACCGTAAGACGACGAAGGTGCGGATGGTGCACCGTAAGACGACGAAGGCGCGGATGGCGCGCCGTACGATGACGATGGTGGCGCACCATAAGACGACGATGGTGCCGGAGGTGGTGCACCGTAAGAGTTTGATGGTGGGCCGTAAGAATCGGACGGCCCTACGTTCGGTAATCCATAGGACGTCGCTGGTGGTCCATGTTGACTCAATGGTGGTGCGCCATATTGCGAGCTTATGGGCGGCCTACAGTATTTCTTCCGTTAGAGTGGAAGAGATTAAGTTGTACAGGGTGTTATAACCCATCGTAATTTAATGATAAAATGCTTTTAATCTCTAAATATCAAATATTTTTATATGAATTGAGAAATTTTGAAAGACGGTATGTAAAAAAATTTTATTCTATATTTTATTTTATTTCTGTAAATAAATATTTTCTCAATAAAGCGATTATTGAGAAAATAGCAAATGTTGTATACGTTTAAATAGTAAATTTTTTTATAAAAATAAATTTATCTGTACAAAGCAATATTTGTATATTTTATATCATATATTGAAAGAAGACAATATTTTATTACTCGTCTTTTTCAAAACTTTTTTAATCGCTTTTCATTTTGTAAATAAAAACAATCAGTATTAAACTATACCATTAGTTTTATAATATCTTAAGTTTACTTTATTAATTTTATTTATCTATTTTTTTTATACGTAATCATACGAAAAAATATATTTTTAAAAACATTTCATATAAATATCTAATCATTTGATATACTCACTCTCTCTTTGTTCTAATCGGGTCTCCAAGCGCGGAGATAACAAGGAGGCCATATAATATTGTCTGAAAGATTTCTTTTATAAAATATTTTTGCATAATAAGTACTCCAATTTATTATCAAGTAATAATAGAATAATAGTGAAAATGATAATGATGACGATGATGATTGTCTACAATATAAACTTCCGAAAATGATCGTTATCTCGAACGTATCTACATGTGAAAGAACGCTGATGAACGCTGATTATGCGATTAACCATGCGAAAGAAAATAACACCCTCGCCGCATTAATAGCTCTTTTTCTCAAGCGTATCGCGCGGCTTTATAATTATCGCATTCACACGATCGCCGACCATCAATTTCTCGTCGGCTTTTCACTAAGTCAATCTTCCGAGTGACGGAAATCTGCGAATTTCTACGCGCTCACAAACGGCTTACAAACGCGTCTCTCAAAAACGAAAGTATTGGCCGACACGGACGACGTAAACACCGGCGCGAATTAGGTCGACCCCCTTTCCCCCCTCTCCCCCCCTCCTTTTCTTCACGCTTCCAGAAGGGGTCATCGGGGGACCGTGAAATTTGTACCGGCTGGAAAGTGGGCCCCATCGAGATTCTTTTTTTTTTTTTTTTCGCGAAGTATTACCCTTAGGCGGTACCTGTCGTGATGCCCAACCTTGCGGCGATGCGATGTCGTTTATTTTAATATCGTATTTTAGATGTCCTACTTCTCTCTCTCTCTCTCTCTCTCTTTCTCTTTTACGAGAGTCATTTTGGGACCGCGTTTGAATATTTATCATTTAGATATATTTAGATACATAAAGTGTTACAGACACACCTTATCACTTTACGGATATTGTTTTGATACATTTGGAGTCGAATCTTTCTTTAATATAAGTATCGAAAGATGGATGATTCTTAAATTATAAACAATCGAAAATAAGGAGAACTAAACTTCAGAACGCGATGCAGTAAAAGTATATTAAATTCCAAGAGGATTTAATATACTTGAACAAATTTGAGAATTAATTACAAAGATATTTGACGTAGAAAATTATAGAAGATTGCGACAAATGTAACAATTTCGCTCGACATTTTTAATGTACAAAAGAGATCAGTTTCGGATAAATCAAAGAATTATAAATAAAAAATATAATTCACATTGAATAAAAGGACTCAAATATAGCCATAATTATTAGAGCAGTTGAGTGTTTAGATATTTGGGTATTTAATTGTTTACAAATTTACGGTGTTCGTGATCATCATCACAGCTACACACATTTCCGTATTTATGTAGTTATTAATATTCAGAATATTGTTCAAGTATTTTAATATGTTCAAATCAAAAGTCTATATCAAAAATCTCGAGATTCTGCGGAAACGCTTTCTTCCGTTGCGCCGGGTATTGCAGTAACACCAACAGAAATTTCAGTAATTACACGTCATTATACTGATTAAACGGCATAGATTTACCTCTTCTCAGATTAACATAACAATAATAATTGTTTGCATATTATCTACATACTAATAATGGCCTCGGCTTACTTTCGTTTTAATACGACTTTACACGATCACTTTATACTCTTACATTTATTCCGTTTTATATTGACATTGACAAGCGAAAATTATCTGATGATTAATTCGTTTTATAATCATCGTCCTATCTAGCTAATAATATACGCTATAGATATTTCCGGTTCTCTGTGAGAGAAAATAAGAATAATCTGTGTATAATTGTTCTAATTAAATATTAAGATATCTTTAAACGAGATTTTAACGAGATTTGAAATATTACACATTCGAGTTTTATTCTGTAATAAACAAAATGTGTATATTTATCTTAAAAAAAATAAAAATGTGGCTTTTATAAAAATCTGTCACATCATTAATACTACATTATCTGGAGAATATACATATGCCATCTTACATAAATGTATAAAATATCTTATTGTCAGTGTCAGAGCAGCGATATGTGTCACGGCTGCTGCAGCGAAATATGTATATAAAGAGATTAGACGATAACAGAGCATTCTAAATGCAGATTCGTTCATAAATGTAAAATGTTGATATGACTTTGACTTTACTATCCCCCTCTAGTAACTTCTATTGCTTCGATCCTGTCAAATTTTACATGCGACATTAAATGCAATTCCACAGTGTATCTTTCAAGTGTGCCTCCCGCTTGCACGACTTTCCATTTCGCGGCGAGTGAAAAGTGACAAGAATGCTTATAGCAATTGCCATTAGAAAATGGCAGTGATTTACCGCGGCTCGTTTATGATCATTTACGTTAATGTAATGCTACTGTTTCGTACTTCAAAGTCATCGTGTCGAATATGATGTATTATTCTTTGCCACTGATGTAAAAATGAAACAGAATTTCGCATTAATCAGTAAACATTGCTTTCACGAAATATAGAGATTTTTCTATAGAAAGATCCGATATTAATTTTTTATCTTTATAATGTAATCTTCATCGTTAATAAAAGATCGCTTGTTTATTATATTCCCAAAATAACGTATTGTAATATTTTTTACTTATAATATTATTTATATAAATATGTTATTTATATTCTGTAGAAAATCAACTAAAATCTTGAAATTGCTTTCTATATAATGTTAGACAAATGTTATCATTATTATATATAATATCAAAATATATACATAAGAGCAGAGAGAGAGAGAGAGAGAGAGAGAGAGAGAGAGAGAAAGAGAGCGATATAGAAATTTAATAAATGTCTCAATTTTTTATTTTAGAAATATATTTCGCGCACAAGATGTATCATGCATCGCACCGCTCGTCGGCAGAATTTAAATCGACCTATCGAACAATTTGCTCCACGATATTACATGCGAATAACGTCGTCACTTCCCGTTCGAAAAATATCCCACATATATCACAGGCGCACTGACACACGGTTAAATACAATGAAAAATGAAAGCACGGCGAGAGAGATGAACACTGACCAGTATAAACTGCATGTTTCTTCGAAAGGGTGCCATGTGTGGCCCGCCGTATGTGAAAAAGATGGCAACGACCGCCGTCTTTTTTTACGGTTCGTCACTCTTCTGACGAATTCATCATGACATTCGAGGCTTTTATAGCGAGTGCTTCTCTGTCTAGACGCCTAGATACTCTAGACACGCAGGTATTTTGAGGAGGGGTACAAAGAGTGCCACGGTGCCATACGGGGGTCTCGACTCTTCGTGTACATCTTCAGTTAGGAGGGGATTTCCTCGTTCATGCTTCACCGTGAATGCGGGACGACAAGGTATATAAACGTAATATAATTCACTGAATTTTAATGCAAATGGTAAAGCAAATTCAAAATATCTCTTTGACGGATATTAAAACTGCCCTTTGCTTCTCTTGCAATAAAAATAATTTAAATTTTTCATTGCGTGGCACGAATTGTAAATATGGTTTATATCGAGAAAGTGATAGAGAGAGGGAGAGAGAGAGAGAGAGAGAGAACTTGTAGAGAAAACAGTTATACCTGTTTATACACAAATATTTATAAACTCATAGTTGCATAATTAATATAAAATATACGATGCAATATGATCAATGGAATTTACATTAAAAAATATGCCTAAAAAATAGTTTAAAAAACTTTGTAAAAAAAGTGCTTATAGAATTTTTGAAAAATTTTCTAGCAAGGTTGATGATTAAATTTCCATATTTCCAAACCTATGATTAAAAGATTATAAGAGTTAGATATAAAAAAGTCGTCAAATTAGTAAATTTAATGTCGACGTATATGACGGATGTAAACGCTAATGTATAACCAATTAATGTTCGATGACACGCAACATACACGATACACAACCAGCGATCACTTTCTCGCTAATTATTAGCAGGGTCTTTTAAATGATTATATTACCGCGAGGGGGATTGAACTTTCTACTACATCTTATATCGCTGACTATAACATTGTAGTTTTAAAAGACACACACAGATATACGGCCGTGTGTTCATTATTTTATCAGCTTGATATATACTTATAAATAAAATGTAACTTTGTTATAAAAATCTTTTTTCAAAATCTATCTTCAAAAATAGATCGCGATTCTTCTGACATAATATTAGTAAAAATTATATTCATTTAATGATTCTGGCATTAATATAATATATTTGAGATGTTTGTTGTTTGCATAATGGCTCTCTCTTTTCCTCTCTCTCTCATTATATTGCTGCATTGATTTGATACAAAACAGCAGAATTGGCGGCGCTTGTATTGAAGTAAATTAACACGTCGCTGTAAATTACATACAGAATCTTGTTTCTAGATCTTGGGTATTACAGAAGAAATGCCTTTCTCGTCTTACTGGCACACGATACATCCCACGATGCAGCAATACGGAAAAGCGCATTTCGTAATGCACGTGAGAGAATAATTTTCGCCTGCATCGCAACCGGTGCATCATCGCCACCTGCGGAATCTCACTCTGACTTTCTTCCCCAGGGTTACTGCCGTTCCTGAAAAGTGCATGCATCGCGGTTGCCTTTCACCGACGGTATGTCTGCCGGGAGATGCGCCGGGTTGCACGTTGCACCCGTGTTAGATGATCAGAAACGATTACTATCGGCTTCTGTACGTATCCTGTAATCGACTCGATATATATTACAAAAACCAGAAGGATGATAAATAATTCCATTAAATGTAAGAAGATGAGTCGAGAATATGCGAAATCATTAAAAAAATTTTTTTTTCTTTTTCGAGGCTCTATTTTTTTTTCGTGAAAGTCACAATTTTGAGGATTAAAAAATCGGTTGAGGCATCTTCCGACATTCATTCTCAGACTAATTTGAATTTAAATCTGCGCAGGGAACCTCTCTCGATTTTCATACGTGAGGCGACAAGGAAGCGACAAACTGAGAGAGTCATTATCCGGACCTCACGATGGGGAATTACTTTGACTTTCTTCGATATGATGTCTGAAGCGCAGCTGTCCTTTCAATTCTTTTTTTTGTCTTCACGCAGATAATCGAATCGGTTACTTTCACTATGCCTCGGGAACGATACACGATTTCTGCTGCTAACGCACGATCGTACAAAGATGCAAATCTCAAGTACAAGCTATCGAATTTGCCTGACGGTCATTAAAATAGGCGGAATCAATGATAGACAAGCATCAAATATCGAACGAGAGCTCGCATAATAGCTCGAATATAACAGCTAGTGGAAGTTCCAACATATCAATCCGAAGAAGAACTTATAAAAAGAAAGTATAAAAAAAGAAGATGCACCAAATAGATATAGAAAAATCACTGGTACGAATAATATTATTAAACAACTGCTGGGAATTAGTTTCCCTATAATCGTGCGATACAAAGGCACGCAACATTGTACAAAGGAGGATCTATAAAGTTGGCGTCACGGAAGGTTCGCTTTCCTTCCGCATTTATACACAGTAGTAATCATTGCAAGTCATTTGCACGGTAGAGAGAAGATATAATATAAGGTTGAATTCAGTATTATACGGATGAGATAGAAGAGACTTCTCGCAATTAAAATTTACTTTCGGGGCATCCGTAAAGAAATTTTCACCAACAAAAAGACAATTTCGGAGGGAGAGAGAGAGAGAGAGAGAGAGAGAGAACATATTACAAATTTTATTTCTATCGGATACATCGATAGAATACTTTTTTTCAGACCACTCTGTGTATAAAGCGTAAAACATTATTAGATATTATATTTATACAAAAACTATATTATATATTTACGATATATTTACCATATAAAACGATACCATATATTTTATCAATATTAGATTGATTATCAATGACAATTTCATTTTTTGTAAATTTTTTAATTTTAGAAACTCAATTTGGCTTTCTGAGAGATTCATATACGGCAATAAGTACTACGATAAATGGTGCCGTTCACTTATAAAAAGCTAAACTTTTCTCTCACCAGGAAGTCCGAGACGAGCGTTTTACATTATGTGAAATCCATTTAACAGTTCCTGCGGGCGATTCTGCTGGCATGTTGCACAATCGATACAGTCCGCGTCGTTACATACAAATGTGAATGTTCAATGTGTTCGTTATATCATGTAGAACGAATTGTACTACGAAGAGATCGTCGATTACATAGGCTCGGCGCTAGACTTTCAATCTTGACCTGTGACCGATTGCTACAATTTGCGAGCATGATGAGAACGATAATCGTGAACTGACTTTGTGATTGCGATACGGATGTATCGCATTTCCGAAGCCGACGCAAATAATTGCAATAATGTATGTATAAAAGAAAGTTATACTAAATACATATATCAAAAATGCAACAACGTATTTAAATAAAACACGTGTTCGCACTTTTCAACTTTATTATTTTCCATAAAAATTCCCTCGTGTCGCGTTAGCGGGATAAAATAAGATTCGACCGACTAATTATTTGTGTGTGTATGTGACTAATTTTTAAATTATTATAATGATAGAGAAAAATGAATATTTCTTCCTCACTTCACGCATTTCTCGTATTAACTGTGCATATAGTATAGTATAAAACCCGTCCGATTTAGTAGAACAAGAATATTTTACAATGTTAAGATGTTTTGACTTTTCTTCTCTCTCTCTCTCTCTCTCTCGTGCTAAAATTCCATCTTCTCGAGGCCGATTCCTTCTCCATACTCGAAACGTAAAACAAATATATACAGCAAGCGCGTAAACGAGACACGCTGTTTTGAGCAAATGTATTTTTGGCGAATTTTAATGACTTGTTTATGTACGCAGCCCGGAACATATTTTCACGAATGCATAGGAGAGAGAAAGAGAGAAAGAGAGAGAGAGAGATCGATTCTTATATAAATTCCTTCCTTATAGACAAATTCAAAATCACGTACGCACTTGACATACTTATTTTATTCGCGTATTTTTACGCAACTAGCTGTTAAAATCGGTTGTCCTAAATAAATATATTATAGTTGTTGGCTGTACTACGCAAGGGACGTACTATTCGCGCGTATATACATATTCGCATGTTCTCGATTTCGACAGGCTCAGCCTTTTCATGCTTCGCGGATAATTTCCGGAGTAGCAATAGATCGAAAAACCTGTCGGGAATACCTGTACAAACCGAAGAAGTGTTTCCGAGACACACATAGCGTTGAATATCAATAAGCGAGACCACGTAATATAACGTGCGCTGACAGACGCGCGTGAAGACATGCCGGTAATTTCTTCTGGCAAACGGCATTGCAATTTTGCAATGAGAGATTTATCGCACGCAGCTTCACGTGCCAATGTGCAAGATAACGATATGATGAATTTGAACGTTCATTACAAGTAGCTGATGGGGATAATTTTACCCGTCTCTCTAGCCTCTCATAATGACATAACCGTTTCATGACACGATGCTATTACGAGCTTTCCTACTACGAGTAAACGCAATGTAGCAGCGTTTCCGTAGCCGAGAAGAGAATGTCTCGAGATAAGTACTTCCCGATGCCTCCCCGTTTTATTTTACCGGACGATGGATGTTTCCAAGCTCGAGCACGGAAAGTTAATTTATGCATCGACGCCGGTTCATAAGCCCGATTTCACGGACAAATGGCGCTAACGGCATCAAATTAATAAACATACAATGCTTAAAATGCGCATCTCATCGGCATTTTTCTCGCATCGACGTGTGCGTGGACGCACGTTTTTTTTTCTTTTTTGGTTTGTTTTTTGGCTGCTCTTTTTTTCCCATCGCCAGTCTCGAATGCTTGAACGATGATGACGTCTCATCGCACTTTCTCCTCCGTAACTATTTTTCTCGGTTGATATGTACTGCGTGCAACATTAAATCCTTCCGCGGTTGTAAGTCGGTAAATTAAGTATTAATCTTGTTATTAATTCTCGTTAAGAGCAGGATATTCTCTGAATATCTTGTGAAAATAAATTGTAGACAATGTCTACAATACGTTTGCTTTTTTTTAACAGAAATATCATTTATTACGCATGTCAATTTTTCATATTATATATCTTTGTCTAATTAACTCTCAAATAAAAATAAAGTCTATCTTGAACTTAATTGAAGAATATTTTTTATCTATTTTTTTCTCTAGAATTAAATTTTCAAAAAAAAGCTTTCGTCATTTTCCATCGCTTACACTCTTAACAATAAGAGCCTCGATATTTTTATCGAGAAAGAGTTGACTTAAGACTGGTCAACGAATCTACAGTTTAAAATAAGCGCGTTTAACGAAAAGCAATTCTGTATATTTTGCATAGTGTTCGATATCGTAAATAAAGAAATCAGTTCATCGTCTATCGCAAATTAAAGATATACGAAGACAAGCGTTTACAGGAAAAAAGACAGATTATCTGCTGGATAACTTTAGCCAACAATTAATTAGAAAGGAAAAAGTAAAATACTGACAGTAAAATATCACAATTGTATTTAACTGATAGAGATTATATGATGGATGACTTTGTGTGTATATATCTAATCTATACTTATTTATGATATAGATAAAAAAGATGCAGATGAAAAGGCATAAAATCGTGTGTTAGTAATCAACGTCTCAACGATTAGTTTTCGAAAGATTTCGCACCAGAAACGCGAGAGAACGAGAGAGAGAGAGACGAAGAAATTATTTATTTACATTTTTGCTATATTGTATTTTGTTTCTGAAAGTATCGATAAGATAAAACTCAAATCATGTATCGAAGCGATACATTTTGCTATCATATAATATTGTACTAACGGCTGATTTTGACTGTTAGATATGGCAGATATATAGGAGAGATTACGTGCGAGATGTCACGAGTATATTTGAAATAAAAAAAATGCGAATTATAAATATACGAAAGAGAATAAATATTTATATTTATATATCTTTTGTGTAGCAATGTTATTTCAACGATTATTTTTCAAAAGATTTCGACGCGCAAACGCGAGAGAACGATAAAGGGCATATTTATATACGCTTTGTGTGTATAGCAATATAATCTCAACGATTAGTTTTCCGAAAGATTTTGCCGCAGAAACACGAGAACACGATGGAGCGGTTATTTATTTGCATTTTCACTATATTGTGCTTTATTCTTGCAAGTATTGGTAAGATAAAATATAAATTGTGTATCTGTGTGATAGATTTTGTTATCATATAATATCGTATTGAACAGCTGATTTTGATTGTTAGATATGACAGATAAGAAAAATTATGTGTGGAATGTCGCGAGTATATTTAAAATAAAATGCGCGGATTATATAAAGTGTCCCAAGAAACATTTTTTATTATATTATATTTTTATTATATTTTTTTAATAAGATATTTTAGAAAAAGATATCATATAATATTCTTTTTTCTTTCTATTTCTCCGTTTTTAAAATATATTGGCAATTATAGTTAAATCGTTTACTTTGTACGTAATTATATGTACGTATTTAAATTTTTGTTCGTCACAATTTTGCGAATTTAATATAATATGAGCGATAAAATGCTCAATCATTGCATTCCTAGCTTCTATTACACGATGACGGCAGGCTTTGCGGGAGTTTACTTTACGATTTCTTTTAAGACTTGGCAAATTTACCTAAGTCTTCGCTTGGCAAACAGATGCCATTTCAGCTACTCGTCTTTGCGTCGTCGACTTTCGAATCATTGCTCGTAACTAAAATATTTCGTCCGGTACAGAGAAGTAATAATTTCTAATTAAATATGTTCAAATATCACGCAATATATTTTAGTCATAAAAGAAATACTCTTAAGAATATGCTCCTTTTTGAGAGATAACTTTTTCTATTTTTATTTATTATACATATTGCAAATAAAGGATTATCTTATTCATCTTGCTTCAATGCTTAAATTTACTTACAATAATATTAGTCATTGTTATTAAATAATATTTTAATTAAATTATTGGAAAAAGATGATTAGAGTGGGATGAAGCAAAAGTCGACTGGTCCTTCCACATTCAATTTAAATTTTATACAATTCTTTTATAATAAATAAAAATTTTACGAATTCGCACGTCATCGATAAATGATGTACAATTACAACATCAAGTAGAAAAAATGCAACTAATACGAACAGAGGCAGAAATTTAAAAAAAAATTCGTAATTGTATTAAATTAAAATGTAAAGTAATTTTAACGGAAATTGAAGGAGAAACTTTAAAGTATTCCTTGTAAACATCAATAAAAACATGATAAAATAACTTTTCGTATACATGACACAAAGTAAACAAGTCATCTATATCATCACAACAAATATCACTTTCATCTTTGACATAATCAATTTTGCGATTTTCGATACCGATTATACGTAATTTATACGTTTTTCGTTACACGAAATTTTTAAATTTATTAATAATTATCAATAATAAAACTTTTTTCAATCAACAAAGGAAGAAGAGGATTCGGCCCTGGAGAACAAGAATGGGGCTATGTTGAAGTACGTCCCAATGCACACATGTTTTGGTGGCTTTACTATACTACCGCAGACGTTGAATCATATTACGACAAACCGCTAATGATCTGGTTACAAGGTGGACCAGGCAGTTCTTCGACCGCGTATGGTAATTTCGAGGAACTAGGGCCTCTTGATACGGATTTAAAGCCAAGGAATTACACTTGGGTAATTAATTATTGCGTGATATACAAAAGTATAGAATATATTTTATCGAAATTAAGCATAATCTATATTTATAGTCGTGTGTATATACTTATAAATTATTAATAATTGAGACATTATTTATTAAAATGTATAGAGTAATCCGATATTGTTAATGTAATTGGAAAAGGGTAAAAAAAATGATGATTTTAATGAAAAATTTTAATAACAAAAACGTAGAATATAAAAATAAAAAATAATTGCGGCTTTTTCAAATCTATTGTGACTATAAATTCATTAAAGTAAGTTTGTAAATAGTCTCTCTCTCTCTCTCTCTCTCTATATATATATATATATATATATATATGTATACATATATATTGTATATATCTGTGTCATAGGTCAAAAAGTACAATGTTCTCTTCATCGATAATCCTGTTGGCGCTGGCTTTAGTTACGCTAATGTCACATCGGCATTCGCTACGACAAACGCTCAGATCGCGAGCGATCTTTACGAATGTATTCGAGGATTCTATAATCAATTACCAAACTTTAAGTCTGTCCCAACGTATATCACCACTCAATCGTATGGCGGGAAAATGGGCGCGGAGTTTGCGCTTGTCTGGTATCGAGTAAGAAACACAATCATGCTAATTAAAAAATTAATGAATAAAAAAATTATACGGTTCCATTTTAAAAAATATCGATAGTTTTGGAATTTTGAGAAGTGTGTAACTTAAAAAAAAATTTTATCAGTTATACATATAGGATCATGTATACATATAAATATGTGTCTTGAAAGCAAACAATCCCTTTCTGAGACGCATTTTTGTATTATAAAAAGCAACAGAGATATTTGAGGTAAACATGAGACATTATCCCTCTCCCTCTCCTCCCTCCCCCTCTCTCTCTCGTTCTCTTTCTGTGAGCGATAATATTTGTAAATAGTTTGGTAATTGTCACAATGGCATTCAATAAACCGACGTAACGATTTACTAAATAAGAATTTCCATGTGTCTAACATAAAGCAAACTTGTGTTCCGTAGGCTCAAAATGGTGGCACTATTGAAAGTAATTTAAAGGGAATTGCACTTGGGGACGCTTGGATTTCTCCTATCGATTATGTAATGACATGGGCGCCATTTCTACTCAGAACGGTATTATTTAATTATTAATCGCCTTTGCGGCATCTGTACAAAATTACGCAATCTATTGTAAAATGCACAGATTTTATAATAAATCATATAAAAATAATTTATAAATAATGATACTACCGAGGAAAAAGAGAAAAACACACGCCCCAGTAATAAAATTTACTTGCTTTCTCTGCCACCTCCCTTTCACCTTCTTTTCGTCGGCTTCCATAAGTTTTATTTAAAATTTTATTCTCCATTATTTATGCATTCTTATAAAATTCTTGGACATTTTTCACAGGGTATGGTAGATATAGGAGGTTTTGACGAAATTGACACTGCGGCAAAAGAGACAAAAGCTAAAATTGAAGCTGGCGAATGGAAAATGGCAATGAAGAAATGTGCTTTTACGCAAGGTGTCATTTCACTACTGACTTACGATATTGACTTCTACAATATTCTGACAAAACGGAATTATTCAAACTACGGTTTATCGCTACAGAGTTTATCGTATTTTAATGAAGGTATACAGTTATGATAGATAACATAATAGATAATAATTAACATAATAATCATTATCATATATGTATTGTGTCTTTAACAAATTGCAGACACTATATATAAATATTTTCAACCTGAGAATGATACACTTGAGCTATTGATGAATGGTCCAGTAAAACAAGCGCTCGGTCTTGAAGTCACTCACGGCAATCAATCTAAAACAGTTCACACGATCTTAAAAGAAGAAATTATGAAGCCTGTTACTAATATAGGTATCAGCCAAATATGTCAGATATATGTATTATTAAAACAAAAATAAGAGTAATAAAGTAATGATGCAATGTTATTGTTTCCAAGTGAAACAAATGTCAAAGATAGAATTCGTAAGCTTCCGGAAAGCTGTTGAATCAATTTTCATAAGTTGATAAATTTATAAAGTAAAAGGGAGATAGTTTGTACACACATGTGTAAAATGTGTTAAAACTGTCGTGACACATAAATTCAGATGCATTCGCTTTGCTCTGAAACTGAATCTCTTTCACGAGATGTCAAGATGTATCATTTCTCGTATGATGACTTATATATTTTATAATACATTATAATCACGAAATTAACACACGAATTGTAAATATATTTTGTTTCAGTGGAACTATTGCTTGATGAAACCAATTTGAAGGTATTCGTATACAATGGACATTTGGATTTAATTGTAGACATATCGGGTAAGTTAATTTGTTTTCTCTTATGCATTACAACACATAATGAGTAACGATAATAAAAAAATTTGTTAACACAAATAAAAAAATTTGTAAGAAAATTATGTAAAATAAATTAAAACATTAAAACATTATGGCAATCTTGAATATAAATAATAAAAATATGTGTGTGTTGAAATAAATTGAAATAATTCCATTAAAATCCAAAATAATATCAAGCATATAGATATTTCTCAAATAACCGAGTAAACAGAAAATTTTAAATTCTTGAATCCTTTCCTTCGTACTCTGATAACATACATTTCAACAATTTTATTATAAATTATTCAAGTTTTAAAAGATACTAATTTCTCGATTCTTTCAGAATCGATTTTGTAAAAAACCAAATCTCGCGTGAGAAAATGTTATTCTACTTTTTCTGTCTTTTTTTTTCATGTAGAATTACCATCTTTCCAATTGAATCGCCAATAATGAACTATTCTGTATATCCTGTGTTAACGCTCTTACTGACATTATTCACTATGAGTTATTACGCATAATATTTTGTTTACTGTTCTCGTATAATCCATGGTTACTTTATTATATTTTAGGCACCGTTAATTGGGTCGATAACCTAAGATGGAAAGATGCTGACAAATGGAAAAATGTCACGATTAGAGAACCTCTTGTCGTTGAAGACATCGTCGAAGGCTATTACAAAATTCAAGATAACTTTGCGATGTTCTGGGTCAACAGAGCCGGACATATGGTATGTACATACGAGTCACTTTCTCTCTATCCATTCAACTTCCGTATTTATTGTAATATTGCCGCGAGCGATCCTCAAGATTAATGCGTAACAAGTAAAATTCTAAATCGAAAAACATGTGCTTTATATATTTAATGCCACTTCGTGTTCACTCTCGTCACTTATGCAAAGTGATTTCATCACAGATTTTTACGTTATACTATGTCCATTGTGATGTATAGAAAGCAGTATACGTAATTTGGTGACGTTAACTGAGAGTCGTATAAATTAGTCATTAATAATACGATAATTCGTGGAAAGTTTTTAGCAAATAAACATCTCCAAACTTATATTACTCAGACGCTATCAAAATTATATTTAATACAACACATTAGAAATTATTTCCAATCAAATTTATATATCAATATCTATATTTTTATAATCTATATTATTATAAAATTTATTTCAAAAAATTATATAGAAAATTCTTTAACAAATATTTCGCGCGCGCGCGCGTTGAATTTTATTTTGTCTTATTTCTCAAGTGATATAAAGTTAAATTATCGATAAACATGGATGGACAGATTATAAAAAATTCGAATAAAACGGGCTCAAAAATGATACAAAATTACTAAAATCATTAACATCCGTTTCTAAATACAGTAATCGAAATATGTAACTGTAAAATATTTTCTATTTTTATTTATTTTTCTAACACGGAACACGTGTCTATAAATTTCGAGATAATAAATCTATAAAATATATTAATTATCTATATGTGTATATTTCATTATCTATTTAATAAACTACACTTTTATTTTAAGTTTTCAATTTTCTTTCAATATAATGTAATAATAACTAATATAAAATTAAATAATAAACTCAGATTTTTTCAAATAAACAATTCATAGAATAAGTTATATAGGAATCCTTCATTGCTGTAGTTTGTGTGTGGTATCATTATAGATTTATTTATGTCGAAATATAAAAATAACAGATAACACTCATCGGCATAATGCGCAACGGTGGAGTTCTGATATACATATAGCACTGATCTCTCAGTAAAATTCACACACAAATGTATTTAAATTTTAAAATAATGTCTAGAATAATTAATATTTCAAAAAAATGTTATATTTTTGGTGTAAAAAAAAATGTTATATCGATTTTTCTAAAATTTTACACATTTTATTTATCGAGAAATATAGAAATTAAATCTGCTCGAAAAAATTATCGCTCGCTTTATCTTTCTTAATAATCATGTTTAAACAGTAAAGTGATCCTTAAATTTATCCACAAAATATTTGTTACGCGCAATTAAATTTTTCTTTAAATTTTTTAATATTTAATAAAAAAGAATTACGTAATTCCCGAAAAAATGAATCTTTTAAATATAAAATTATAAAATACAAAATATAAGAAATAAATATCTAACTTTTATATAAAAATAATCTAAATAACTATAAATTTTTCAATTATTTTAAAATAAAATCTAGAATATTTTGTGTGTGTCATATCGTATATTATATGGAGAGATAAACAAAAATTAATTTTACAAATGGATTATAAATAAAATAGATTGCCAATCTTACGGTTGCTGCGCCCGATGCCATCTCAGGTTTGCTTCTCTTCCTCCTCCTACTGTCTTGTTCATCCTTTGTTGCAGCACTCACTCGCGAAAACACTCGGTTTTAATTAGTGTGACCGCGCGCCTACTAATCAACTGAATACGGTGATCGCGAAATTTGCGCGGCATCTGACATTAATCTCATGCGCACACTTCACTGCATTATTATTGCGACGAGAAAACAACGCGAAAACTACGATCCTAAAGCAATTTTACTATTATTATATAAATGAATAAATATACACGTTAAAATCGAAAAGAGATAAATGTTCCCACAATATTCGATAAAAATCACACAATATTCTAAAATGTGTGTAATTATGTTAGGATTGTTTACACAACGGATTTTAAACATATCTCGCGAAATACGCGACGTTATATTACGATGATGATAACTTACATGCAGAACTATACGTAATTAACCGTGATATGGTCGATAAACAAAACTCATCAAAACTCGTTAACAGCGACTGTGTATTTATTATTTACATTCTACCGATCTGTCTCACATCCGCGATGTTTTGTCTATGACCGAAAAATTCCAGAGTAACGTCGAGTGAATATAGCTAATTAAATCGTTCGAAAATGATATGATCGAAATAAAATATTACGCGCGCGATATATTTTCGTCACGTAAATCCCACGAAATACTATTAATTATTAGTAAACAATCGACATATGTATATATCACGTTTGTATGAATCGTTCGCTCCGATGATTTACGTATTACTTTGCGCTTTCGATAATTGCGAGCAAATATATGTAATTAAAATCGGTAAAAAGTAAAAATTTGGTAGCAAGATGCGAGATATAACCGAATTTAAGCATTAAAGAAAAAGGAATTATTGTTCTAAATATCGGAATAATTTACCATCGCCATTCTCTACCGTGTTTCGATTTCGGATCTGCGAAATGAATGAAGCCTTCTTTAATAAAGCGTTGTCGCTAATTGTAAAGATAAAATACGGAATTTCCTAAGGAACGACGCACAAAAAGCGGCTCGTTTTTACCTTCTCGTTTGAATGTCGCCGCGTGAATGATAACAAGTTCGTCACCGCCGCCGCCTATTATAGTGATAGCGTGCTATTATTTCAAAACATAATACGTATCAATAAAGATGATATAATTAAAGTAATTAAAAATAGAAAAAATTTAATGGAAAAGATCTCGTGATGCTCGCTGCAAAAATAAAGAATACCGTCTGAACTAATAAAAATCATTAATAAAAAATTATTAAAGATTAAAATACAATTAAAATACATGAAAATTATTTTATAGCACAGATAAGTTCTTTTTGCATTAAATTTTTTTATTTTTAATTACTTTAATTGTATCATCTTTATCGACACATATGCTTTGAGAAATTCTTGATCGGAAAATATTTCTTGCGCATTTTACAATTATATTTAAAATACATACATATACATACATAGTATACAAATACATTTAAATAAAATACAGAATCGTATTTTACTTTATGGAATGAAGCAATTTTAATATATATTGAAACGAGGCGCGTGATAATATAAAAGAATTAAATTTTATAGTACGTACATATAATTTTCTTTTATTCTCAATTGGAACAGTTTATGATCATACTTTTATAAGAAAAACAGGTTTAATCAATAAAATTACGTTTAAATAATATCTTTTTTAACCATTTTTTAGACGTGTAGACTGTGCCTTTTTTAAAAGATAATTTTCTATCTAGTTATAATCGATTTATCGTTACTTTTACGTATTTGATGTCGAAACGCTACCGCATCTATTGATTTAGATATCATTTATGTATCTAATGTATTTTAATGTGTGTGTAATATTATACAGGTTCCGAGAGACAATCCAGCAGCTATGGAGCGAATACTGCATAACCTGACAAACCACCATACAAAGTGAACAAAAACAAAAACTAGCTTTTATATTTGTAAATATGAAAACTAAATGTGTGTACAATTTAGGTGACGTCACACTCAAATTACTAAAATTGTTTTATCCGTTTTTATTTCTTAACAAAGAAGTAAACAATTAAAATGATCATGATTATTTAATTATTAAAAAATTATTCTGACTGTATTCTTATATATGTTAAATTTGAACTATCGTATAATTTATATTATATATATTTGTAGTAATTTGTACCATATTTATATTATTTGTAATTGACGTTTTGTACTCTTCAGTATACAATCATTCGTTCTTGTCTGATTTGTATTTCTTCTAACTTTTTATTTTAGACAAATTGTTGATAAAAATGACTCGCATCCGGTAGGGAATGTATATATGAATACTAAACGATTAAGAGATGAATTTAATCCGGTAGGGCATGTATATGAATACTAAACTGATTAAGAGATGTATTTAATCAATATAAATGATCTTTGTATTAAATTATATGGATGATTTGCTACTTTTTGAATCTCCTCCGCATATCTATGTGTCTATGTCTCTACATCGTAAGCAATATCGGTTAGGAAGGAATGGAGCTTCCTAGAAACCGTACGGCTTCGATATAATTACCGCAACGCGCTGTTTATATATCGACTCGGTTACTGCCGGCGTGGGTGTTGAAACGGCATATGTGTAAACAGCAATAAAACACGTAGTGCGGTTCCGGACTAGGTAACCGCCTCCCCACGAGAGCGTAAACGGGTGTTCCCTGGAAAAGCATCGATGGGGGCGGGGTTGGACCGACTTTTAGATTCTCGTGTCAAATTAAACATCCTTCGCGCGTTGGAGAACTGGATGCACACCGAAGTCACAACGAGTCTGTGCCCTAATCGGCAGGGTACCGTGTTCCACCCTCAATCTGACGATTACATCAGTGTAATTCGCACTCTCTCTCTCTCTCTCTATTTTGTACGGCAATAGAGAATATTCTGTAGAATTTAACGAAGTACTTTTTTTTTTATTTTATATTAATTACTCTTTTTACGATTATTAAACTAATAATTGCAGTATCGATCTGTAGTACCCGGTGGAATTTTCAAAGCGTGTGAGAAAGAGAGAAAAAGATAATAGCACGTGGAAACTAGAGGGATTTTAATACGTGATTGTCGACGCTATTTTACAACACGCTCCGCTTCTTTCTCTCTCTCTCTCTCTCATTCTGGATGCTCGAAAGGATTTACCAAGATGCAGCCAAGTGATTATCCCAGTCAAGTTCAACGTTTCCTCGAGGATGCGAAAAATCATGCGTACGATCTACGTCGATGTCAAGAGTACTGGTGGATGTTTCCGACTGATGAAACGTGCGCGATGAAATGTATCTACGGACTTACGAACGTCGTCGTTCCGGAGATGCTGCGCGCCGACGTCTCCGGATCGGTCTTCGAGCGCCAGACATCGAGCTTGTCTTGGCCAACGTCTGCGATCAGTTACAAAATCCCGCATTACGAGAAGCCCCCGTATTCTTACATCGCCCTAATAGCGATGGCCATCGATTCGTCGCCGAAACGTCGACTGACGCTCGCCGGAATTTACAAGTTCATCATGGATAAGTTCCCTTACTACAGGGAGAATCGGCAGGGTTGGCAGAACAGCATAAGGCACAATCTTAGTCTGAACGATTGCTTCGTGAAGATTCCGCGAAACAAGACGAGCGTGGACAATGACGAGGATCATGCGGCAGGAAAGGGAAGTTATTGGACCATGGATCCATCCGCCAGTGATATGTTCGAGTACGGCAATTACAGACGAAGGAGAACGAGACGGCAGCGTGCCTTTGCTCAAGAGAAGCAGAAACCCGCGGAATTATCGGTATGGAGAAATTTAATCTTTTGCGAGACAATATTGAGCGCGATATCGCTTAACTTTTTGAGATACATGAATGAGTGATTGAAAAAAATTTATTGTGTCCCTTTAAAGTTACACATATATCTTAGTGCTATATACAATTAATTTATTTTCTTCTTCTCTCTCGGTCTCTTTCTCTCTCTCTCTCTCTCTCTCTAGCTTTTTGAGATACATACTAAACACCATATGAATTTTCTGACATTTGAAATTAGGCTTCTGACTGACAAATGCATAATCCTAGATATTTAAATCACAAAAAACACAAGTTTACTAACACGAAATGATCTTATGATACTGAAATATGAGTTTAATTTACAGGCCGAGTTTTTACCCAACTTGACAAAACGCCAAGAGAAACTTCAGCAACAAAGTAAAGTTAATGAGATAAATGAAGAAAACGCCATGGTGAAAGATACCAAAGCCAAATATACGGATTCTCCAGGGCACATTGCCAAAACAATGACATTTAGCATCGACAACATTCTACAGAAATTTACGAGACAGTCGCAAACATAGTTTTACAACATGTCTTTTATTGAAAAAAATATGGCTTCGATAACAGTAATGTAATAATATGGTACTCGACCTCACACACACACACACACACACATACGCGCGCGCGCAATCTATAAATTGTGAAGTAATACTTCATTTTCGAAAAATGAAATTTTGCTACGAAAAGCAATTCTGTGTAAAGTTTGCATAGTGTTCGATATCGTAAACAGAGAAATCAGTTCATCGTCTATCGCAAATTAAAGATATATGAAGACAAGCATTAACAAGAAAAAAAAGCAGAACTGCTGGATAACTTTAGCAAACAATTAATTAGAAAGTAAAAAATAATATATTGAGTGTGAAATATCTCAATCGTATTTAACTGATATAGATTATATGATGGATGACTATGTGATGTGTATATATCTAATCTATATTTATTTGCGATGTAGATAAAAAAGATGCAGATAAACAGGCATAAAATCGTATGTTAGTAATCTCAACGATTAGTTTTCGATAGATTTCGCCGCAGAAACGCGAGAGGACGATGAAGGGATTACTTATTTACATTTTCGCTATATTGTTTTTTGTTTCTGGAAGTATTGGTAAGATAAAATACAAATTATGTATCGGCATGATAGATTTTGTTATCATACAATATCATACTAAACAGCTAATTTTGACTGTCAGATATGACAGATAAGAAAAATTATGTGTGAAATGTTACGAGTATATTTGAAGTAAAATAAATATTGAAATAAAATACGCGGATTATACAAGATGTCCCAAGAAACTAGGCGGATGTGTATCTTTAAAACACACCCTATATATATATATATATATATATATATATATACAAACAATATATATATTTTTCTATATATACATATATACTTCTTAATATATATATTTCTTATTATATTATACTTTTATTATAATTTTTTAATAAGATATTTTTGATATTATATATATAATATATATATATATATATATATATATATATATATATATATATATATATACTATATATATATATATATATTTCTTTTCTTTATTATAATTTTGAATAAGGTATTTTAGAGAGAAAGATATTATATAATATTCTTTTTTCTTTTTATTTCTCCGTTTCTAAAATATATTGGTAATTATAGTTAAGTCATTTACTTTGTACGTAATTATGTGTACGTATTTAAGTTTTTGTTCGTCACAATTTTGCGAATTTGATGTAATATGAGCGATAAAATGCTTTCAATCATTGTATTCCTAGCTTATATTACACGATGTCGCGGAGCTTTGCGAAAGTTTACTTTAAGATTTCTTTTAAGACTTGGCAAAGAGTGCGGCCAAATTCCTCCTATTTTTTCACTATCTCCAATTTAGCTAAATGGCTTAAAATGTTTATCACTAGTATATTAACCCTAAAATATTATGTTGAGGCGAGCAAACGTTCCAAAGGAATAAGCGATCTAAAAAGCTGTTAGCAACAGATGGCGACAATTAAAATTACAACAAACTGAACAAAAAAAAGAAATATAACTTTTACATTAGAATGTATTGAAGGAAAAGTTAATTTCTTCGTTTTTGTCGTCGTTGTGACACCGAGGCATTGACAGAGGCACACACACACAGGGACCTAAAAATCCATGGATTTGTAGTAATTTTAAGTGTCACTATCTGTTGCTAATGAATGTTTTGCATCGCTTTTTTTTGGTACGTTTGCTTGCCTCAATATAATAATTCTAAGGGTTAATCTACTAGTTATTATCATTTATGCCATCATTTAGCTAAATTGGAGGTAGTAAAAAAAAAGGAATTTTCTATAGAGACTTGATAGCACTATTTATAAGTCTTTGCTTGGCAAATAAATGCCATTTCGGCTACTTGTCTTTGCGCCACTGATTATCCAATCATTGCTCGTAACTGAATATTTCGTCTTGAAACTCGCGGTGCAGAGAAGTAATAATTTCTAATTTAATATGTTCAAATATCTCACGCGTAATTTATTCTACTCATAAAAGAAATACTTCCACGTTCTTCCACATTCTTCCACATTCAATTTAAATCTTACACAATTCTTTTATAATAAATAAAAATTTCACGTATTCGCACGTCATCGATAAATGATGTATAAGAATTACAACAAGTAGAAAAAATGCATGTAATGCGAACAGAGGCAGGAATTAAAAAAAAAATGCATGTAATGCGAACAGAGGCAGGAATTTAAAAAAAAAATGCAATTGTATTAAATTAAAATATAAAGTAATTTTAACGGAAATTAAAGGAGAACAATTAACGTATTTCTTGTAAATCATTTTGTAAAACATCAATAAAAATATGATAAAATAACTTGTCGTATACACGACATAAAGTAAACAAGTCATCTATTCCATCACAACCACGAAAATCATTTCTATCTTCGACATAATCAATTTTGCAATTTCCAATACCGATTATGCGTGCAACTGTTACATGCAATTTTTAAATTTATTAATAATTATCAATAATAAAACTTTTTTCAATCAACAAAGGAAGAAAAGGATTCGGCCCTGGAGAACAAGAATGGGGCTTTGTTGAAGTACGTCCCAATGCAAGCATGTTCTGGTGGCTTTACTATACTACGGCAGATGTTAAATCATATTACGACAAACCGCTGATCATCTGGTTACAAGGTGGACCAGGCGGATCTTCGACCGCGTATGGAAATTTCGAGGAACTAGGGCCTCTTGATACGGATTTAAATCCAAGAAATTACACTTGGGTAATTAATTATTGCGTGATATACAAAAGTATAAAATCTATTCTATCGGAATCAAGTATAACCTACACATTTATAGTCGTGTGTATATAACTTAAAAATTATTAATAATTGAGACACTACTTATTAGTATAAAGTGATCCGGTATTGTCAATGTAATAGAAAAAGGGAAGAAAGGATAACGATTTTCATGAAAAATAACAAAAACGTCATAAAATTAAAATAGAAAAAAAAACTGTCGCTTTTTCAAATCTATTAACGATAAATTCATTAAAATAAGCTTGTAGATAGTCCTTAATATATATTTGTGTCATAGGTTAAAGATTACAATGTCCTCTTCATCGATAATCCTGTTGGCACTGGCTTTAGTTATGCTAATGCTGCATCGGGATTCGTGACGACAAACGCTCAGATCGCAAGCGATCTTCTAGAATGTATTCGAGGATTCTATAATCAATTACCGAAATTTAAGTCTGTCCCAACGTATATCACCACTGAATCGTATGGCGGAAAAATGGGCGCGGAGTTTGCGCTTGTCTGGTATCGAGTAAGAAACACAAACGTGCTAATTTAATAAAGTTAATAAATAAAAGAATTATATTTTATTTAAAAGAATATCGATGATTTTGAAATTTTGAAAAGAGAATGTAACTTAAAAAAAATTTTATCAATTATATAGGATTATGTATGTATTTGTGTGTGTCTTTAAAGCAAACAATCTCTTTCTAAGACGTATTTTTGTATTATAAAAAGCAACAGAGATATTTAAGGTAAACATGAGACATTCTCTCTCTCTCTCTTTCTCTCTCTCTCTCTCTCTCTCTCTCTCTCTCTCTCTCTCTCTCTCGTTCTCTTTCTGTGAGTCATTATATTTGTAAATAATTTTGATAATTGTCACAAATAATGGCATTCAATAAACCGACGTAACAATTTACTAAATAAAAATTTGCATGTATCTAACGCAAACTTGTGTTCCTTAGGCTCAAAAAGCTGGCACTATTGAAAGTAATTTAAAGGGAGTTGCACTTGGGGACGCTTGGATTTCTCCTATCGATTCTGTAATGACATGGGCGCCATTTCTACTAAGCACGGTAATATTTAATTATTCATCGCCTTTGTCGCATCTGTACGAAAGTACGCAATCTATTGTAAAATGCTCCGATTTTATAATAGATTATATAAAAATAATCGATAAATAATGATATAACCGAAAAAGAGAGAAAAACACACACACGCCCCGGTAATATTTACTGGATTTCTCTGACATCTCCTTTTTACCTTCTTTTCATCGGCTCTTATTAGTTTTATGTAAAATTTATTCTGCATTATTTATGCATTTTTATAAAATTCTTGGATATTTTTTACAGGGTATGGTTGATACGGAAGGTTTCAAAGAAATTGACACTGCCGCAAAAATAACAAAAAATAAAGTTGAAACTGGCGAATGGGAAACGGCAACTAATTATTGGGCTTATACGCAAAGTGTCGTTTTAGAAACAACTTACAACGTTGACTTCTACAATATTCTAGAGAAAATTAAATATTCAAACTATCAATTATCGCCACAGAGTGTATTGTACTATGATGGAGGTATACAATGATATATATATATATGTATAACATAATATAGATAGTAATTAATATAATAATCATTATCACATTATCATATATATCTTTTTTTTAACAAATTGCAGACACTATATATCGAAATTTTATTCAACGTCGGACTCATTCACTTGATAGTTTAATGAATGGTCCAGTAAAAGAAGCGCTCGGTCTTAAAGTCAATCATGGCGACCAATCTGGAACAGTTTTCGACTACTTAACAGAAGATTTTATGAAGCCTGTTACTAATATAGGTATCAGTCAAATGTGTCAGATATATGTATTATTAAAACAAAAAAAAAGTAGTGTGGCTTAATGATGCATTGTCAATGATCATTGTTTCCAAGTAAAACGAATGTAAAAGCTAGAAGAATTTGTAAGCTTCCGGAAAACTATTGTATCAATTTTCATGAGTTATATGAATTTATAAAGTAAGAGGAGGACAGCTTGTACATATGTGTAAATTTAAAACTGTCGCGACATATATATTCAGACGCTTTGCTCTGAAACTGAATCTTTCGCGAGATGTCAAGATGTATCATTTCTCGTATAATAACTGCGACATTTATATATTTTATAATACATTATAATCACACGAAATTAACTCATGAAATGCAAATATATTTTATTCCAGTGGAACTATTGCTTAATGAAACCAACTTGAACGTATTCGTATACAATGGACAAATGGACTTAATTGTCGACACACCGGGTAAGTTAATTTGTTTTCTCCTATGCGCTACAACACATAATGAATAATGCTAATAGCGTTAACAAATAAAAAAATTGTAAGAAAATGTTGTAAAATAAATTAAAACATTAAAACATTATTGCAATCTTGCATAGAAAGAATAAAAATATGTTAAAATAAATTGAAATATTTTGATTAAAATCCAAAATATCAACCATCTAGATACTTCTTAAATAGCCGAGTAAACAGAAATTCTTGAATTGTTGAATTCTTCTTTCCTTCTTATTTTGATAACGTATATTTCAACAATTTTTTTCTTATAAATTATTCAAGTTTCAAAAGATAATAATTTTTCGATTTTTTTAAAATCGATTTTTTGGAAAACCGAACCTAGCATGAGAAAATGTTATTCTACTTTTTTAGTTTTTCTTTCATGTAGAATTACCAATTGCATCGCCAATAATGAATCATTCTGTATATTCTGTGCTAACGCTCTTTCTGACATTATTCACTATGAGTTATTACGCATAATATTATTTTTTTTACTGTTCTCGTATAATCCGTGGTTACTTTATTATATTTTAGGCACCCTACTTTGGGTCGAGAAACTAAAATGGAAAGAAGCTGACATCTGGAAAAATGTTTCGATTAGGGAACCGCTCGTCGTTGAAGACATCGTCGAGGGCTATTACAAAGCTCAAGCTAACTTCGCGATGTACTGGGTCAACAGAGCCGGACATATGGTACGTACATACATCACTTTCTCCCTTTCCATGCACAACTTCCGTATTTATTGTAATATCGCCGCGATTCTCAAGATTATATAATTCGTAACAAGTAAAATTCTAAATCGAAACATGTACTTTATATATGTATTTAATGCCGCTTCACCGATCATTTATCCAAAAAATATTTATTACGCGCATTAAATTTTTCTTTAAATAAATTTTTAATAAAAAAAAATTATATAATTTCCGAAAAAGGAAAATCTTTTTAAATATAAACTTATAAAATAAACTTTTATATAAAAATAATCTAATTAACTTTATTAATTTTTCAATTATTTTAAAATAAAATTTAGAATATTTTGTATCGTACATTATATGGAGAGTTAAACGTGTAATTAATTTTACAAATGGATTATAAATAAGATTTAAATTGCTAACAATATATCTCATTGCACTATTATTGCGACGAGAGAACAATGCGAAAATTATTATGATCGTGGAATAATTTTACTATTATCACATAAATAAATAAATATATATATTAAAATCGCGAAAAGAGATAAATGTTCCCACGATATTCGATAAAAATCGAATATACGCCGGCGAAATTCAATAATACGACAATAATACGATAATAATACAAATCTTACACACAATCGGTATGTGTGTGTGTGTACCACTTTACTCGATCTATTTTTATTTTCACATACTTGTATTATCATGTTTTAATATTAAAATTGCTTTATCCAATATAATTATGTATTTTACTTAAGTATTTTTGTAGGAGGTGTGTATGTATTAATATAATTATAGAACTCGCGAGATATATTTTCCGAGCTTATATGTTTCAAGAGCTTCTCAAAGCATAATATATATCAAAATACAGATGATACAATTAAAGTAATTAAAAATAGAAAAAATTTAATGCAACAGAGCTCATGACGCTGTGCTGTGGAAAAAAAATATCGTTTTCACTAATAAGAATTTTTAATAAAAAATTATTAAAGATTAAAGTATAATTAAAATATATGAAAATTATTTTCTAGCAGAGCTAAATTTTTTTGCATTAAATTTTTATTTTTATTTTTAATTACTTTGTATCATCCTTATCGATATGTATTACGCTTCAAGAAATTCTTGATCGGAAAATATATATTGTGCAATTACACAATCATATATAAAAGTACATGCATATACAAATACTTAAGTAAAATACACAATCGTATTGTACTTTGTCGAATAAAACAACTTTAATATATATTAAAGCGCGCGCGTCGCGCGTGATAATATAAAAGAATTAAATTTTATAGTACGTATACATATCTTTTTTATTCTCAATGGGAACAGTTATCACCACACTTTAGTAGGACTAGCAGGTTTAATCAATGAAATTACATTAAAATAATATCTTTTTAACCATTTCTTAGACGCGTAAACTGTGCCTTTTTTTAAAAAGATAATTTTCTATCTACTTAGTTATAATTGATCTATCGTTACTTTCACGTACTCGAAACGCCACTACATCTATTGATTTAGATATCATTTATGTATCTAATGTATTTTAATGTGTGTGTGTAATATTACACAGGTTCCGAGAGACAATCCAGCAGCTATGGAGCTAATATTACAGGACCTGACAAGTCACCCAAACAAAATGAATAAAAGCAAAAATTAGCTTTTTATAGCAAAAAACTAGCTTTTATATTTTATATTAAATATAGAAACTAAATGTGGTATAATTTAGGTGACGTCACACTCAAATTACTTGCAATTGTTTTATCCCTTTTATTATTTTTAAGAAAAAGATGCAAACAGTTAAGAAAAAGATGTAAATAATCATGATTATTTAATTGTTAAAGAATACAATTCTGACTATATTATCATATGTTAAATTAAAACTGTCATATAATTTTTATTATATGTAATTTATGTTTTGTACTTCAGTATATATGAGCCGTTTATTTTAAAAATGATATATATATCTAACAATAAGTTCACTTTTTCTTGTAAATAAAAATAATTATAAACGAAAACTTTACCTCAATTTGTAACCATAGCAACAATATTATCGATTTTCTCGAAAATGGACTTACACCACTTTTAAAATAAACGGCTCCTATACCAATCATTCTTTCGTGCCTAATTTGGATTTTTTTTTATATATTTCATCGTGCATGTATTATTTTATTCAACGATGATTCGAAAATACAGAACAGAAAATCTACACAAGTCGGAAGAATTCACTTAACGGACAATGTTCGAAGTTAAGTTGAGAAGTTAAACTTTTGATTGTCGCTTGATTTTCTGTAAATAAGATTCAAAGTTGATCTACAGAAGGCGATCTGTTAAAAAACACGTGCATTTGTTCCATATAAGTTACCCTGCATTACGAGAAGCCCCCGTATTCTTACATCGCCCTAAAAGCGATGGCCATCGATTCGTCACTGAAACGTCGACTGACACTCGCCAAAATTTACAAGTTCATCATGGATAAGTAGTTCCCTTACTACAGAGAGAATCGGCAGGGTTGGTAGAACAACATAAGGCACAATCTTAGTCTGAACGATTGCTTCGTAAAGATTTCGCGAAACAAGACGAGCGTGAACGATGACGAGATCATGCGGTAGGAAAGGGAAGCTATTGGATGCTGGATCCATCCGCCAGTAAAATGTTCGAATATGACAATTACAGACGAAGGAGAGAACGAGACGGCAGCGGGCCTTTGCTCAAAAGAAGCAGAAGCCCATGAGATTATCGGTATGAAGAAATTAAAGTATCAGTAAGATAAAACTCAAATTATGCATCGGCGCGATAGATTTTGCTATCATATAATATTGCCTATTAACGGCTGATTTTGACTGTTAGATATGGCAGATATATAGGCGAGATTATGTGCGAGATGTCACGAGTATATTTGAAATAAGGAAACGCGAATTATAAACATGCAAAATAGAAAAAATATTTATATTTATCTATCTTTTGTGTAGCAATATTATTTTAACGATTAGTTTTCGAAAGATTTCGCCACGAGAAGACAATGAAATATATATTTATATACGTTTTGTGTATACAGCATTGTAATTTCAACGATTAGTTTCCGAAATCTTTCTCTGCAGAAACATGAGAAGACAATGGATCGGCTACTTATAAATATACGAAATAGAATAAATATTTATATTTATATATCTTTTGTGTAGTAATGTTATTTCAATGATTATTTTTCAAAAGATTTCGCGGAGCAAAAATGCGAGAGGACGAAGGGCATATTTATATACGCTTTGTATGTATAGCAATATAATCTCAACGATTAGTTCTCCGAAAGATTTTGCCGCAGAAACACGAGAAAACGATGGAGCGGCTATTTATTTGCATTTTCACTACATTGTGCTTCCTTTCTGCAAGTATTGGTAAGATAAAATACAAATTATGTATCGGTGTGATACAATAGATTTTGTTATCATACAATATTGTACTGAACAGCTGATTTTGACTGTTAGATATGACAGATAAGAAAAATTATGTGAAATGTCACTATATTTGAAATAAGGTGCGCGGATTATACAAGGTGTCTTTAAAAACTAGGCGGATTTATATCTTTAAAACACACCCTACATATACAGGGTGTCCCATTTTAATCAATCCAGTCAATTTTCTCCGAAATTATTGATGATACAAAAAAATGTTTTAGGTAAAAGTGAAACAGTTTCGAGGGGGACGTATTTTGGTCACGTTGTTTTTTTTCTAGGTGCAGGCGCCAAAAAGATATGAAAGTCACCTCCACTTTTTTAAATGGAACTGCCCATTTTCGAACACCTACGATTGTAGCCCACCTCAAGACGAATACAATGGCCATAGACATTCAAGATTACGGACATAAAAAAATTGAAAAACAAGTTCATCGTCTATACACGAATGCGCGCCCGCGGGCATTAATACACATTCTAATTCGCTCTCTAAATTCACTTGGCGTGTAATCGACCATTTTAGAGAAGAAAAATGTGAATAATTGAATAATAATTGTACTCAAGAGATCAAGTAAACTGAAATATCTTTTCTGCCCAATTGTAAGGATCGCAGCGTCAGTATCATCCGAAGTAGTTGTGAATACCCAATTCAGAGCTTGGCACGATCTGCTCATTTCGGTCGATTTCCGTGAGTCAACGCTTATCGCCTTCCCCTTGCGTCTTTGAGACCTAGCAACGAGTCGCCAAATGCCCTATCAGAGATCGAAAGATCATTTAGAGAGCGAATTAGAATGTGTATTAATGCCCGCGGGCGCGCATTCGAGTATTAGACGATAAACTTTTGTTTTTCAATTTTTTTATGTCCGTGAATAACCTTGAGTGTCTATGGTCATTGTATTCGTCTTGAGGTGGGCTACAATCGTAGGTGTTCGAAAATGGGCAGTTCCATTTAAAAAAGTGAAGGTGATCTTCATATCTTTTTGGCGCCTCCACCTAGAGAAAAAACAACGTGACCAAAATACATCCCCCTCGAAACTGTTTCACTTTCATCTGAAACATTTTTTTGTATCATCAAACATTTGTATCATCAATAATTTCGGAGAAAATTGACTGGATTGATTAAAATAAGACACCCTGTATATTTTTTATTATAATTTTTTAATAAAATAATTTTTGATATTATATATATAATACTTTTTTTCCTTTTATTTCTCCATTTTTAAAATATATTGGCAATTGTAGTTAAGTCGATTACTTGTACATAATTATGTATATCTATTTAAATTTTTCTTGGTCACAATTTTGCGAATTTGATTTAATATGAGCGATAAAATGCTAAATCATTGCATTCCTAGCTTCTATTACACGATGGCGGCGAGCTTTGCAAGAGCTTACGATTAACTTTACGGTAACTTTACGATTCCTTTTAAGACTTAACACCTCAGTATTCCTTTAGTCAAACAAATGCCTTTTTTAGCTCGTCTTTGCGCCGTCGATTATCGAATTATTGCTCGTAATTGGAATATTTCATCTTGAAGCTCGCGGTGCAAAGAAGTAATAATTTTAAATTAAAATATTCAAATATCTCACGCAATTCATTCTACTCATAAAAGAAATACTCTCAAAAATATGCTCCTTTTTGAGAGATAACTTGTTTCTACTTTCATTTATTATACGCATTGTGCGAAAAAAGGATTATCATCTTGCTTTAATGCTTAAATTTACTTATAATAGTATTAGTCATTGTTAAATAATAATTGAATCAAATTATTGGCAAAAGATGGTTAGAGTGGGATAAGGCAAAAGTCGACTGATCCTCCCACATTAAATTTAAATCTTACACAATTCTTTTATAATAAATAAAAATTTTACGTATTCGCACGTCATCGATAAATGATGTACAAGAATTACAAGTAGAAAAAATGCATGTAATGCGAACAGAGGCAGGATTTAAAAAGAAATTCGCAATTGTATTAAATTAAAATGTAAAGTAATTTTAACGGAAATTAAAGGAGAACATTTAAAGTATTTCTTGTAAATCATCTTGTAAAACATCAATAAAAATATGATAAAATAACTTTTCGTATACACGACACAAAGTAAACAAGTCATCTATATAATCACGACAACGAAAATTATTTCTATCTTCGACATAATCAATTTCGCAATTTCCAATACCGATTATATATGCAACTGTTACACGAAAATTTTTTATTTATTAATTGTAATTATAATTAATAAATTAAAAAATTGCGTGTAACAGTGCATGTATAATCCGTATTGGAAATTGCAAAATTGATTATATCGGAGATAGAAATGATTTTCGTGGTTGTGATGATATAGATGACTTATCATATTTTTATTGATGTTTTACAAGATGATTTACAAGAAATACTTTAAATGTTCTCCTTTAATTTGTGTTAAAATTACTTTACATTTTAATTTAATACAATTACGATTTTTTTTTTAAATCGCAATTGTATTAAATTATAATTATAATTTAAAAAAATAATTATAATTATAATTATTATTTATTTATTAATTATAATTATAATTATCAATAATAAAACTTTTCCAATCAACAAAGGAAGAAGAGGATTCGGCCCTGGAGAACAAGAATGGGGCTTTGTTGAAGTACGTCCCAATGCAAGCATGTTCTGGTGGCTTTACTATACTACGGCAGATGTTAAATCATATTACGACAAACCGCTAATGATCTGGTTAC
Organism: Lasius platythorax; assembly: GCA_963971435.1. Taxonomy (NCBI): domain Eukaryota; kingdom Metazoa; phylum Arthropoda; class Insecta; order Hymenoptera; family Formicidae; genus Lasius; species Lasius platythorax. Next base: position 1,757,058 of record OZ020541.1, read on the forward strand.
AAGGTGGACCAGGCAGTTCTTCGACCGCATATGGAAATTTCGAGGAACTAGGGCCTCTTGATACGGATTTAAATCCAAGAAATTACACTTGGGTAATTAATTATTGCGTGATATACAAAAGTATAAAATATATTTTGTCGGAATTAAACATAATCTATATTTATAGTCGTGTATATATAACTTGTAAATTATTATATATAATAGAGACATTATTTATTAAAATGTATAGAGTGATCCAGTATTGTCAATGTAATAGAAAAAGGTGAGAAAGGATAATGATTTTTATGAAAAATTAATATATAATTAATAGATAACAAAAAGTAGAATAATAAAATCAAAAAAACTGCGATCTTTTCAAATCTATTGACTATAAATCCATTAAAATAAGCTTGTAGATAGTACTTAATATATATTTGTGTCATAGGTTAAAAATTACAATGTCCTCTTCATCGATAATCCTGTTGGCACTGGCTTTAGTTACGTTAATAAATCGAAATTTGCGAGGACAAACGCTCAGATCGCGAGCGATCTTTTAGAATGTATTCGAGGATTCTATAATCAATTACCGACATTTAAGTCTGTCCCAACGTATATCACTACTGAATCGTATGGCGGGAAAATGGGCGCGAAATTTGCGCTTGTCTGGTATCGAGTAAGAAACACAAACATGCTAATTAAACAAATTAATAAATAAAAGAATTATATAGTTTTATTTAAAAGAATATCGAAATCTGCTTCGAAATCTCGACAAGAGAGAGTGTAACTTAAAGAGAAATTTTTATCAATTATATAAGATTTATATATATATATATATATATATATATATATATATATGTGTGTGTGTGTGTGTGTGTGTGTGTGTGTGTGTGTGTGTGTGCTTTAAAGCAAACAATCCCTCTCTGAGATGCATTTTTGTATTATAAAAAGCAACAGAGATATTTAAGGTAAACATGAGACATTACCCCCACCCCCCTCTCTCGTTCTCTTTCTGTGAGCCATAATATTTGTAAATAGTTTTGATAATTGTCACAAATAATGGCATTCAATAAACCGACGTAACAATTTACTAAATAAGAATTTCCATGTGTCTAACATAACGCAAACTTGTGTTCCGTAGGCTCAAAAAGCTGGCACAATTGAAAGTAATCTAAAGGGAGTTGCACTTGGGTGCGCTTGGATTTCTCCTATCGACACTCTTATGACATGGGCGCCATTTCTACTCAGAACGGTATTATTTAATTATTAATCGCCTTTGCGGTATCTGTACAAAATTACGCAATCTATTGTAAAATGCACCGATTTCATATAAAAATAATCTATAAATAATGATACTACCGAGAAAAAAGAGAAAAACACACGCCCCAGTAATAAAATTTACTTGCTTTCTCTGCTATCTCCCTTTCACCTTCTTTTCGTCGGCTTCCATAAGTTTTATTTAATATTTTATTTTCCATTATTTATGCATTCTTATAAAATTCTTGGACATTTTTCACAGGGTATAGTAGATAGGAGAGGTTTTGACGAAATTGACACTGCGGCAAAAGAGACAAAAGATAAAGTTGAAGCCCGCAAATGGAAAGAAGCTTTTTACTGTTGTGCTAATACGTATAGAATCATTTTAAGTTTAACTTATAATGTTGACGTCTACAATATTCTGACAAAAATGAATTATTCGAGCTCTTATTTATCGCAACAGAATGTATCGTCCTTTGATAAAGGTATACAATCATGATAGATAACGTAATAGATAATAATTAACATAATAATCATTATCATGTATGTATTGTGTCTTTAACAAATTGCAGACACTATATATAAATATTTTCAACCTGGGAATGATCCACTTGAGCGATTGATGAATGGACCAGTAAAAGAAGCGCTCGGTCTTGAAGTCAGTCATGGCAATTTATCTAATAAGGTTTACAGCTACTTAACAAAAGATTTTATGAAACCTGTTACTAATATAGGTATTAGCCAAATATGTCAGATATATGTATTATTAAAACAAAAAGAAAGTAGTGTCACTTAATGATGCATTGTCATTGTTTCCAAGTGAAACAAATGTAAAAGCTAAAATTCATAAGCTTCTGGAAAGCAGTTGAATCAATTTTCATAATGATGAATTTATAAAATAAGAGTGGGATACGGTGGAATAGCTTGTATACACATACGTAAATTTAAAACTGTCGCGACACATAAATTCAGACGCATTCGCTTTGCTCTGAAACTGAATCTCTCTCTCTCTTTCGTGAAATGTCAAGATGTATCATTTCTCGTATAATGATTGCGACACTTATATATTTTATAATACATTATAATCACGAAATTAACTCATGAAATGCAAATATATTTTGTTACAGTGGGACGATTGCTTAATGAAACCAACTTGAACGTATTCGTATACAATGGACATATGGACGTAATGAGCTCCATATCGGGTAAGTTAATTTGTTTTTTCCTATGCGCTACAACACATAATGAGTAACGCTAATAACGTTAATGCAAATAAAAAAATTTCTAATAAAAAATTTTGTAAAATAAATTAAAACATTAAAACATTATAGCAATCTTGAATATAAATAATAAAAATATGTTGAAATAAATTGAAATATTTTGATTAAAAATCAAAATAATATCAATCATTTATATATTTCTCAAATAGCCGAGTAAACAGAAATTCTTTAATTGTTGAGTTCTTTTTTCCTTCGTATTTTGATAACGAACGTTTCAACAATTTTTTTATTATAAATTATTCAAGTTTTAAAAGATATTAAATTCTCGATTTTTTTAGAATCGATTTTTTGGAAAACCGAACCTCGCGGGAGAAAATGTTATTCTTTTTTAGTTCTTTTTTCATGTAGAATTACCATCTTTCCAATTACATCGCCAATAATGAACCATTTTGTATAATCCTGTGCTAACGCTCTTACTGACATTATTCACTATAAATTATTACGCATAATATTATTTTTTTTTTACTGTTCTCGTATAATCCGTGGTTACTTTATTATATTTCAGGCACCCTTGTTTGGCTCGAAAAATTAAAATGGAAAGAAGCTGACACCTGGAAAAATGTCATGAGGGAACCGCTCGTTATTGAAGATATCGTTGAGGGCTATTTCAAAGCTCAAAATAACTTCAGGATGTACTGGGTCAACAGAGCCGGACATATGGTATGTACATACGAGTCACTTTCTCTCTATCCATTCAACTTTCGTATTTATTGTAATATTGCCGCGAGCGACCCTCAAGATTAATTCGTAACAAGTAAAATTTTAAATCGAAACATATACTTTATATTTAATGCCGCTTCGTGTTCATTCTCCTCACTAATGCAAAGTGATTTCATCACAGATGTTTACATTATTCTATGTCCATTGTGATATGTAGAATGCAGTATATTTGGTAATTTGGTGACATTAATTGAGAGACGCGTAAATTCTTCATTAATAATTCGATAATTCGTGAAATATTTTTAGCAAATAAACACACATCTCTATACTTATATTACTCACAATCAGAGGTTATTAAAATTATTATACATGGATGAACAGACTATAAAAAATTCGAATAAAATGGACTCATAAAATTACTAAAATCATTAACATGCGTTTTTAAATATGAGTTTTTAAATACAGTAATCGAAATATGTAACTGTAAAATATTTTCTGTTTTTGTTTATTTTTCTGTGACAATAAATGTCTATAAATTTCGAGATAATAAATCTATAAAATATATTAATTATCTATATTTAATTATCTACATATATTTCTATTATTCATTATCTATTTAATAAACTACACTTTTATTTTAAGTTTTCAATTTTCTTTTGTAATGTAATGTTATAATAACTATAAAATTAAATATAATAAACTCAGATTGTTTTCAAATAAACAATTCGTAAAATAAGTAATATAGGAATCTTTTATTCCTATATTTGTGTGTGATATCATTATAGATTTATTTATGTCGAAATATAAAAGTAAAAGATAACACTCACCGGCATGATGCGCAACGGCGGAGTTCTGGTACATATCACTGATCTCCCTGTAAAATTCAAATATATTTAAATTATAAAATAATGTCTAGAATGATTAATATTTCAAAAAAATGATAAATGTTCAGTGCAAGGGTTCCCTCTTCGATTTTTTAAAAGTTTACATATTATATGTATTGAGAGATGTAGAAATTGAATCTGCTCGAAAAAATTTATGCTCGCTTTATCTTCTTTAATAAACGTGTTTAAACAGTAAAGCGGCTCCTACACCGAATATTTATCCACAAAATATTTATTACGTGCAATAAATTTTTTTTTTCAAATAGATATTTAATAAAAAAGAATTACGCAATTTCCGAAAAAAAAAATCGTTTTATAAATTGCTAACCTTACGGTTGCTCCGCCGTCGCCCGATGCCATCACAAGCCTGCTTCTCCTCCTTCTTTTTCTGTCTTGTTCATCCTTTGTTGCAGCACTCACTCGCGAAAACACTCGGTTTTAATTAGTGTGACCGCGCGCCTACTAATCAACAGAATATGGCGATCGCGAAATTTGCGCGGCACTTCTCACATTAACCTCAAGCGACGCACACTTCATTGCGACGAGAGAACAACGCGAAAACTATGATCGTATATAGAATAATTTTACTATTATCATATAAATAAATAAATATATACGTTAAAATCGCGAGAAGAGATAAATGTGCCCATGATATTCGATAAAAATCACGCGAAATGCGAAAATATACATATGTAATTAGGTTAGGATTGTTTGCACAACGGATTTCGATCAAATAAATCTCGCGAAATACGCGACGTTATATTACTATAATATTTTAATGATAACTTACGTGCAGAACTATACATAACTAATCGTAATATGGTCGATAAACATCAAAACTCGTGATTAACAACGACTGTATTTATTATTTACATTCTACCGGTCTGTCTGTACCACAATCACGTCCGCGATGTTTTGTCTATGATTGAAAAATGCCAGAGTGACTAGTGATGTCGAGTGAATATAGCTAGTTAAACATCGTTCGAAAATGATATGATCGAAATAAAATATTACGCGCGCGATATATTTTCGCCACGTAAATCCCGCGAAATATTCATTAATTAATACTAAACAATCGACATATTTACGTATTACTCCACGCTTTCGATAATTGCGAGCAAATGTATGTAATTAGAATCGGTAAAAAGTAAAAAGTTGGTAGCGAGATGCGAAATATAACCGAATTTAAGCATTAAAGAAAAAGTAATTATTGTTCTGAATAACGGAATAATTTACCATCGCCATTTCCTATCGTATTTCGGCTTCAGATTTCGGCGAAATGAATGAAGTCTTCCTTCTTCGATAAAGCATTGTCGCTTCGATACGCTTATAAATCATTTTAGTCGCTGCTAATTGTAACGATAGGATACGGAATTTATTAAAGAATCTATAAAGAACATATTGTGACGCACGAAGCGGCTCGCATTGTTACCTTTTCGCTTGAATGTCGTCGCTTGAATGATACCAAGTTTGTCATCGCCGCCGACTATTATAATGATAGCATGCTATTATTTATAAACAGTAGCGCGCTATCTGCCGGCGAAATTCAATAATACGACAATAATACGAATCTCACACACAATCGGTGTGTATGTGTATCGCTACATTATTCGATCTATCGGTACTTTCACGTACTTTTATTATCATGTTTAATTTTTAAAAATTGCTTTATCCAATATAATTATGTATTTTACGTAAGTATTTTTGTGGGAGGTATGTATATGTATTAATATAATTATAGAACCCGCGAGATATATTTTCCGATAAGGAATTTCGCAAAACATAATTAATATTGATAAAGATATAATACAATTAAAGTAATTAAAAATAGAAAAAATTTAATGGAAAAGAGCTCGTGATGCAAAAATAAAAAGTACTGTCTGAACTAATAAAAATCTTTAATAAAGAATTATTAAAGATTAAAATACAATTAAAATACATGAAAATTATTTTTTATAGCAGAGCTAAATTGTTTTTGCATTAAATTATTTATTTTTAATTACTTTAATTCTATCATCTTTATCGATATATATTATGCTTTGAGAAATTTTTAATCGGAAAATATTTCTTGCGCATTTTACAATTATATTTAAAAGTACATACATAATACAAATACAGTTAAGTAAAATACAGAATCGTATTTAACTTTATGGGATGAAGCAATTTTAATATATGAATATTGAAACGAGGCGCGTGATAATATAAAAGGATTAAATTTTATAGTATATATACGTACATATAATTTTATTTTATTTTCAATTGGAGCAGTTTATGATCATACTTTTGTAAGAAAAGCAGATTTAATCAATAAAATTATATTTAAATAATATCTTTTTTAACCATTTTTTAGACGCGTAGACCATGCTTTTTTAAAAAGATATTTTTATATAGTTATAATCGATCTATCATTACTTTTACATACTTGATGTCAAAATGCCTTTTCATCTCTTGATTTAGATATCATTTGTAATTATAATATGTGTCTAATATATATTAATTACGCAGGTTCCGAAAGACAATCCAGCAGCTATGGAGCAAATATTACGGGACCTGATAAGCCACCCAAACGAGTGAACAAAAGCAAAAACTAGCTTTTATATTTGTAAATATAAAAACTAAATGTGTATAATTTAGTTGACGTCACACTCAAATTATTGAAATTGTTTCATCAGTTTTTTATTTTTAAGAAAAAGAAACACACAAACAAAATAATCATTATTATTTAATTGTTAGACAACAATTCTATATCGATTGAAAAGCATCATGTGAAAGTACCCATCATCCTATCTCTGAATCATCGATTCATTTTGACAGACATATTTATATAAAATCAAATAAAAAAATATTTTATTGTACAAATAAGATATCATAGAATGTATACCTATGTGTGATTTATAAAATTGTTAATAAGTAATATACTCACACTTGATTCACGTTACACAGTCGAATTACCATCGGAAATTATGTAGTGCTATTGACTACAAATAAAACATGATCCAGTACAATTTTTTTAAAATATTTTGCAAAAAACATTTGCATAAGTCATAAGATGTAGATAAGTAAAAAGAATATTACTTGATTGGTTAATTTCTTTATGCATATACATTATACATCTAAGCAAATTTGTATTTAATAGATAAATAAATTTTACATGTATAAAAATGGATCACAATTATGTCAATCGCATACTTAATTTTTTTTTTTTTAATCTTTCTTTCGGTTCTTTTTAATGCGGTACGTTAGATCTGATTTATTTAATTTATTCATTAGATATAAATTTTAAGCGTGTAACGCGCACTTTGTTCTAAGATTCTACAAATAAAAATTACAAATAAAAAATTACAAAGGTACAAATAAAAATTAAAGAACTAAAATTTTAAAAAATTAGACAGAGTCGATAATATCGATTATCGACTAGTCGATAATATCGACTATCGATTAGTTACGCGCACTGTTCTAATGACACTTGGATGGACGGCCTATCTAATCTCCCTGCCTATGTGTTGAAAATGAATGGGACAGGATAACTATCGCGGTCCTTTTTCATATGTATTAGTTTCTTTTAACCGATAAACCTTATCGATAGTGGTGTGATCGAGACAGCAGCCGTGAGAGAAAAAAAGGAAACTTTTGTTGGTTATGTGTTGACAATCGACATGGCAACCGGCGATGGTAGACGTGTCGCTCTAATAACAGGTATTACGGGACAAGTAAGTGGTCGATTAAATAAATATTTAATTCAGCACACACAGGCTCTTCTAATTCTTTATGTAACACTGCATTTTACATCAGGAAGCGAGAACAATGTTCCAATTCTTAAAATATTGTTCTCTTCACTAAATATATTTATTACTACTTTTATACTATCATATCACCTTATATTTTGAGATATGTAATGGTATAATTTAAATTGTACTTTAATATCTCTTTTAATTTATTATTGCAGGATGGCTCTTATTTGGCAGAAAATTTATTGGAGAAGGGATACGACGTGCACGGTATTATCAGGCGAGCCAGTTCATTTAATACTGCTCGCATTCAGCACCTTTATGAAGACCCAAAATGCCATCGCCAAGGTAAAATGAAGTTGCATTACGGCGATATGACTGATTCCAGTAGTTTAATTAAAATCATTAGTGCGGTACAACCAACAGAAATTTACAATCTTGCGGCACAAAGTCATGTTATGGTTTGTATATTGTATCAAATACATATAAAGTGTTTACAATAAATTGAAATTGAATTTGATATTTTCTATCTTATATTCATTCATAGGTGAGCTTTGAAGTGAGCGAATATACTGCTGAAGTGGATGCAGTAGGAACTGTAAGATTATTGGATGCAATACGTACGTGTGGTTTAGAGAAGTCTGTAAAATTTTATCACGCATCAACTTCTGAACTTTACGGTAAAGCAGTAGAAGTTCCGCAAAATGAAAAAACACCATTTTATCCACGTTCTCCATATGGTAATTGAAAGATGGAAAGACAAGCACATATATAGCATACATATATATATATATACATGTATTTCTAAATTTTAGCTTGCGCAAAGTTATATAGCTTCTGGATTGTTGTAAATTATAGAGAAGCCTATAATATGTTTGCATGTAATGGCATATTGTTCAATCATGAGAGTCCGCGAAGAGGAGAGACCTTTGTCACAAGAAAGGTGACCAGATCGATAGCAAAAATACACTTGGGTCTGCAAGATGTGCTTGAATTAGGAAACTTAGACGCAAAGCGAGATTGGGGCCATGCCAAAGATTATGTAGAAGTTAGTAATAACACTTTACGATCAATTAAATACTTCAAATTTCTACATATATATAATTTGTAATATGCGTGTACAGGCAATGTGGTTAATGCTCCAACAAACACAGCCGGACGACTATGTCATAGCAACGGGAGAAACACATAGTGTAAGGGAATTTGTAGAAACAGCATTCCAGTACGTATGTCGTATAATTAAGTGGAAAGGCGAAGGCATAAATGAGACAGGGCAAGATGCAAAAACCGGTCAAGTATTAGTTCGCGTAAATCCAAAATATTTCCGTCCAACAGAAGTGGTAAGATATTATATTTGTTGTACAAACATGAGCAGTGAAAAATAAATTTTATAGCATGGATATTATATTTGATCTTTTTCTTTATTTTTTTTCTGTTTTTGGGCAGGATGTACTTTTGGGTGATGCATCAAAGGCAAGAAATCAATTCGGATGGAAACCAACGGTCTCATTTAAGGTAGTTTTCTGTATTTATCTAATGCAGTTAATTTATTTATCGTATTTGTCTAACCCTTTGTCTCCTAAAAATCATACATAGCAGCAAACTTATAATTCAGTTCAAGACTGAAATTTTTTGATACATTTTGTTTTTATTATATTAAGTATAACTGTTTAGTTTGATATATTGATCATGAAGCTTTCCTCTTCAATAAATTTTTATTTCATATTTTTAATTTATGTTATGTAATGAGTTTAATACACCATTATATATATATCTAAAAATTTTAAAATTTCTATGCAAATTTAATTTTATTTAAATCACTTTTTAATCACTTTTACCTTCAGCTTAAAGAAAAGAAAGTAATAGGAGTCAAAGGGTTAATGCTTTATATACTATATATAAATTTTATATATGTATATATATATAATACATGTACATGTATATATTGCAGGAACTTGTAAAAGATATGATGGATTCTGATTTGGAATTAATGTCAAAAAATCCAAATGCTTAATAACATTTTATATTTAAATTGTGATGTGGAGAAATGCATTTTTCTATGTTGTTTCCATGAAATGGCAATATTAAAAAATTTGTCTATTTTATAAATATTATATAGATATTTTTAATCATGATATTTTTGAATTTCTTTTAAGAGTAGACAAATTCTGTTTTTTTTTAATAATATAATCTAATAATGATAATGTAAACATACATTAGTATTTCGAGCATACATAATGTGAAACAATCAAGAATATAATTATATAAGTATTAAATATGTACAGAGAAAGAAAGGGAGAATGATATAAAGAGCTGATGATTTTCGAATAAAGTAATGAAATAAAAACGTAATCTTCTAATTAAAACACGAAAGAACATATATTATTTCTGATAAGTAATATAAATTATTTTGAAGTCTGACACTCTTCCCCTCCAATCCACAATCAATCTTATTACAGTTTATTCTCTGGAATCTCCCCATAATCTTTTCTCTTATTTTACATATGCACAGAATGAAAATGTGCGTTCTTTTATTTATTCGCTTTTTCACTTCATGAACACATGGCAGGTGTAGAAGAACAGTGTATGCATTTTATATCTAAAAGTATTGTAAGATTCAGTTTTTGAAAAATATCTAATTTATAATATAATGATATAAATATCAAATAATTAAAATGAAGTAGAAATATTTGTATTGGCCAGTCAGGTCGCTTTTTAATAAATCTTATATATTTATAATGATATAAATTAGAAATTTTATGTCAAAGTAAATTATGAGATATGTAGAAGACGCGAATGAGAGAGAGAAAGAGACTCTGATCGAGTGGCGCCAATCGGACACATCGCCGATTGGCCAATTCAAAATGGGACTCTCTGATTGGTCAATCGTGCTGGTTACCCTAGGCATCGATCGATATGAGTGGTGTGTCCAATTATTACTCACCAAAGCATGTACGTGTCTCTATTCTTACTACGTCTATGGATAACAGAAACGGACAGCTCGCATATATTTGTCTCTTTCCTCGTCTCCTTTCTCCTTCCCCTTCTTCTCTATTTCCCTGTGGTTTGCGAGATTGTAAACAATTCGATCGGAGGAAGAATGCGACTGTCGTGGACCAAGGGCAGATACGCGCTTTGTTTGCTGATTCTGCAAATAAAATTGACGAATTCGCGGACGTCCTGGCGCTTAAACGCCGCCGACAAGGTTGTGAAGACCACCGACTTCGTGAGCACGATCGAGGACGATCCGATTTTCGATATCCTCGCAAACGGCGTTATTAGCAATGGCCAAAGCTGGAGCAGGACCGCGACATTGGAGAAGCACGAGAAAGTACAGATATACTGTCAGGAGTGTAAAGGTTTCGCTAGTCAGGAAAGGTAAAGTCGACCAATGTAATTATTATGCCAGGTGTTGCATATAGTTAGGTTATAAAATTATATTCGTAGAATTTTTGTATTCCTTTTAGCTGCGTTTTTTATTTTATTTTCTTTCAATTTTCTTCCTCTCTCGCTCTCTCTTTCCTCTGCTGCATTATGATATTATGTTTCGATAGTATGAAATATCGTATGCTGTGTGGTATTTTTGTAGTAAGATGGGATATTGTTTTGATGATTCAAGAAGAAAGCCAAAATCCTCTTAGTCTTTCTGTTTGTACTATCGTAAATTTATTTGCATGAAGTCTTTTCTTCCCTTTTTTTTATTATACACAAGCAGTACTATTTGTATGACATAATTTTTTTTTTTTTCCTGTAGTTAGCGTTTTGTGTGTGGCTTGCTGTTCATTCAGTGTTAAAACAGCCCTAACTTTGGTCCCCTTGGCAGACGACTCTCGTCATACGTGTTGAAGGACACAAAAAATATCAATGAGTCCTTTCCTCTATCTTCGCAAGTATCAAACGAGCAAGTGACATGCACCTCTGGTCAGCAATGCGACAACATAATATTGGATTGTGGCAAACCAGTGAATTTTACTTATTATGACAATCTGATTGGTGTGGCAAATAGGAACAAGCACCCATTGGTACCAGAACCCAATGTGGCACTCATGTTCAAGAAAAACGGTGGCAAAACTATCGATGTTGATATTGACTTGCTAGAGAAACGCTTGAAGAAAGCGAAGCGAGAGGTATTTATTTCAAACTCTTATCTAGAAATCTTACCAGATATTATCTGCATCAGTTCTAAGTAATAGCAGAATAACTGTGCACTTAATTAGCATTTTCATTCTTTCATCATACATTTTTACAAGAAATAATTGCAATTAAAACATTTATATTTTTGAAATAATAATGTATGTATATATTAGCATGAATTCGCCTGATTTCTCTTTAAATGAATTTTTTTTTTCAGAAACCAAAATCTGTCCAACTGTATAATCAGATAGGAAATTTTTGGCGTATTAAAGGCGACGCACAAAGATCAATTGAGTGCTTTCGTAGAGCACTTGCTGTGTCACCGCATAATGCAGAAGTGCTCTTGAACTTGGCTAGAGTATTATTGGTACAACATTATTTGGATGACGCGACGTACTTAGCCAGGCGATCCTTAGAATTGCAGCCTCCAGATCGCAATGCATGGGAACAATATCTCACACTTGGACAAATATTCAAAGTACATAGATAATAATTTAATAGCACAGTATAACTATATCAGTCAAATATATATTTATATTTGTATTGAAATTACAACACACTGAGAGATCTTTGATATACAAAATTTATTTGATAAATTAGTGATAATAAGAAAGAAATACAAATTATAAAAATTAATGATTAAATAATTATTAATTATATTAATATAATTAACTAATTAAATTTCAACTGATTATTTTTTTTGGAAAATCGTAAACGAATTGTTATTTTAATCGTTTAGGTTTTTTCTATATGTTTATTTACTTATCTACTATGCAAAATTCAGTACTATTTAATCTTTTTTTTTTTCTAGTGTTGTTATTTCAATAAATAATTACATGATAAAGAAAATATAGAAATAGAGAATTGATAATTATATTCCCACTAAATTTTTCAAAGAATATACTAATATAGAACTCAGTACTGTTAGAAACAATTTTTATCTTTTTGCAGGCATATGGACACTTTCAAGAGGCAGCTGTTCATTTGCGTCACGCACTGGAATTAAAACCAGATCTTTCTGACGCTGCCGACGCGTTAAAGGAAGTCGAGTCATTGCCGGCTGCAAGTATACATATCTATACGTTGCTGATTATCATCTGTTTGGTATGTAAATTAATTGAATGCATATATATACAAATTGTGTTCAGCCTCTATCAACTATTAAATAAAGTTTCTATTTTTTTCGAAACTCTTTAATTAAAAATAGACTTCCTTTTTTTCTCTTGTTTTTTTTTTTTCATGTATATCCAGAAGGCGGAAATTGTTACTGATATGATTGCCTGTTATCATTGTAGGTACTTGGTGTGCTCTTGGTTGTGTTGAGCAGCGTAGAATGCGATGAGGATTCAACTCTAGCCAGTGGACAGCTTCAGCGTCCGGTACAACGACATTTTAGTCGTGCTATGGCTATGCGTAGTTTACGGCTCAATGTTGCACGCAACAAACGCTGTTGATAATGATGACTCATTACTTGACGAATCACTCGTTCGTACAAGTGATAGAATAACTTTTCATGCCATAACGATTTATCTCCCTGCAAAATATTATTTGTAATACGATTCGTAAAAATTCTTGGGATGCACTCTTTAACTGTTTATTATGTATTTCCGCGCGGAAAAGAGAATATATGAAGGAATATATAAGAATTTTATTGCTACCTAATCATGCCTGTTACCTGATCGAGCTTTTATCGAAAGGTAAACTCGATAAATTTAATTTCCATTCAATATTTATTCTTATTCTCTTAATGTGTTTACAGAAAATAAAAAATATGGAATGTTACACGCATTCAATATCACACATACCCATACACACACACATATATATTATACATAAATCAGAATTACAATGATTCTCTTTTAGTTGCTATCACATATATAATATGATATACATTGCAACAATCTCTTTTATTACCATATACATGAAATTAGAATAGATACAAGGGATATTTTCAATTTGCTTTCCATCTATATCACTTTGTAATATAATATCTTATAATATATTAATATACGAGAGCTGAATATTAACTTTAAGATGCTATAAAGTGTTTCAAAAAAAGATATGACATAGCAGCAAAATCTTATTCTTAAAATTTATATCTTTGATATATTTGATATCTATGATATCTTTGATATCAGATTATAATTATAGAAACAAATGTAAAGCTATATACACAAAAAAGATTCCTACAACAGAGGCAGAGTTTTCATCACATTTCAAAAAATTGTTTTATCAAATAAAAAAACAATTCTGTCGAAATGTCACTTAAATATATATAAATTGCAAGTATTATTTGTGTCTATAGTTATGCATTCACTTTTGCTTTTGACGTATTGTAACTCCAGATATTTGTTAAAGCTGTTATAATGATAGTGTTGAAAAAATTCTAAAAATTATTTGACATAGTTTAGCATCTAGCTTTTACTTGTTTCGTTAATTACAATGTTGAATGACTTGATAATCACATTTTAAATATTTTAATCTATCTAATTCTTTAACTAATATCAAGATTGTTCCCCCCCCCCCTCTCGGCCGTTTTATATATATATATATATATACGTTAAAAATAATATCTTTTACATTCATATACATATACACTATACATTCATTTTCTATTTAATTATTACTATTATTCAAACATTGTTTCTTATGTATATGATGTAAAAGTTTATTTTTAACGTTAAACATTATATAGCTCTCTTTGATTACTATTACTTTTATACAACTTTGACATTTTTTGCTGTCACTTCACACTTTTTTTTGAAACGATTCCTACAAGGAAAATCCTTGCAGAAGAAGAAATAATATATAGTAAAATTTCATCTAAACACTCATTCAACAAGTTTCACACTAACAATATGTTTAACAAGATTATTTTATATTTTACATTAAAATTTAATTGAATAATGTAAATAACATTGTACAGTTTATGATCTAATCAACGAGTCGTAGATACACACAGTATAATAGATTCTATTTTTTGCCATGGAGACAACTGTTGTTCATTACGCCGAATTTTTACATATAGGCATGTGAAACATTTCTAGTATAATACATATGCATAATCTTTACATGTGAATGCGTGTGTAAAGTAATTGCTTGCATATATTTCTCAATAAAAAAAGAAGCAAACATTATTCAAATATATATATTTTTATTTATATTATTTCAAATATAAGGAAAATTATAACATCTTTCTTCGCTATTTGCTAGATAGAAAAATTTTATTATCCTGCAAAACAGATGTAATATAAGATCTAAAAATTAATTTTCTAATCGTATTCACGATTAAAAAACAAATGTTTTGAAACTCAACAATAAAATATTTGTTTGTAATATTGTTAAATATTCCCTTCTTCCAATTAAGAATATAATCTATAAAAATTTATTAGTAATAATTAACACGTTTGAGAAAAGAAAGCTATAAAAAATAGTTTAAAAAGAGTATAAAGTAATCTGAAGAAACTTTGCAGCTATTTCAATGAATAAGAACCTGGCTTGGCTCAAATATATTTAAAATTTAATAAAGAACTTTATGGACATCCAGTGTATAAGAAAATTAGGTCTCATTTTTACAGTAGGCCTTTATAATATCTACAAACATTGCAAGCTAACAGCTGAGGCCAAATATTATATTTATTACATATTTAACATAACATACTGTCGAAAAAAATTATTTGAATATCATATATTAGATTTTATAAAATTTATATAATTTGTTTAAATGCCAGTTTTAGTTAATAAATAATTATTCTTTACTTTGTATCTCTAATTATTTGACTTTTACAATTTATATTAACATTAAAGTCTATAGTGTTAAAGTCTCTTTCCTCTTCTATTATATTTTTTTATAACTTATGACTTCTCTTTGCTATAAGAGACTTTAATATAGCATTAATATAATTTGTAAAAGTCGAAAAAGTAAACAGACTAGAGAATAATTATTTATCAATAATTATTATTTATCATAAATTGAGAAAATAGTATCATGTATTCCCTCTTGTAAGTACTAAACAGATAGTATTAATTATTGCAGTCTGGCTCAAATTTGCTTCTAATTTATTGAACTACAGTTTATACAAGGCACTAAATGCATCTTTAATATCAACATTTACACATATAAAAATTGTATTATCTCCAGATACATTGGATGTCCAAAAGCAATTGAGACGAAAATGTTTGAATGATTTATAAGTACTAAAATTTTTCATGATAAGTTTTTTCCTCTTCACAGATGCTGCTATAATTTTCATCGCACACTATAGTATTGAAGTACATACATACATATGCACATACATGCGTACATTCAGACATACATGCATACATATATGATTTCTATTATTCATACAGAGACATCCTTTCAACAATCACTCTTAAAATCTCTCTAGCTCTCTTGTGTATCTATTATGTATAATTGATTATTTTAATTATTTTAATATATATGGTGATTCAAAAATAGATAGACAAACTTTGACAACATATTGAAGGCTTCTAAAATTTGACTATCTGTTTCAAAATTACCCTATACATAATAAAATATTTATACATACATTTTTAAAGTTAGAACTGTACCCAACTTGCATTGGCTACTGTAGGTGTGGATGCTGATGCCGGCTGAGAAGCGCTGGCATACTCGCCCCACTCAGAACTTGTAACATCTTGATTCTGACTCTGCTGCGGTTTGTGCGCCGGTGAGGAAGTAGGAGTCTTTGCTGGCGGTGGAGCAATCTTCACTCCACCTGGAGGTGGTGGCAAACCCGCGGCTGCGCTGGCACGTTGTTTGGATTTGGACGAAACCTCACTGCCATCTTTTTTCTAAGTAACAAATATGTAGAAAAATAGTTTCAAGATTATGCCGCGGAGATTGTCGAGACATTAAATATTTAATACCAAGAAAGTTTATGAGTTTTTCTACATTAATCCATGTATACACAATTCTAAAAAGGATACTAGAAAATAAAAAAAAGCAAAAATATTTTTTTTTAATTATTAGAAGCTAGCAGAAATATGACATACAATATTAATCTGACTTTGATACATTTGATTACCTGACTTGAAGAAATATTTTCTTCACGTGTAAATTTAAAAAAATTTTTTTAATTAAAATTTAAATTTAAAAAATTTTTTAATTTTTATTTTATCAAAATTTTTAGGTTTTAACAAAAAAAGATGTTTATAAAAATCGATTGAAAGAGAAAATAAATACATGATGAACATATCCTTACAGTGATCTTCATGTTAATCTTGATAGTTTCACCTTCCTTGAATCTAAGATCCAATTCCTGTTTCGGCTTCTCCTTCTCTTTCTCAATCTGTTCTCGATTCTTTAACCATTTGAAATGATCTTGAAGAGCAACATTCAGGTCAAAACTATCAGATCTGTCTAAGAAGCCGACACCTATGAAGGCTGACCGTCCATTATCATCTTGAATTCTCAAGACAAAGTATCGGGAGGAGTCAGTAACCGGTTCTACCGCTATTCCAGGATACGTCTCGATAGGACACTTGGCGAACAATTCACCTGTAATCTTGTCCTCCAGCTTTATCGTTATGTTATCTCCCTGTGACACTAATCGCATCCGACCAGTCCACGAAGGTTCCTGCAGGTTCCAGTCAGCCGCCCTGTGATGAAATCACGGATGTAGCAGCATATGCATATTCGTACAGATAAATAAAAAGGTAACGTATCGTTTAATTTACTTTACTAGACTCATTCGCGAGCAATGGAACAACGGTTAGAGTTGTTAGGACCGAAAAAAAGGTACAGATCTTGATCGCTTCTGACATATTGAACAACTACGAAATGTCGTTCGTTAAAAACGTGTTTTACGTTTACCGATAACCCCTGTTGGTTGACCTTGGCGGAATTTTGAAGACGAAAATCTCGGATTTCACCAGAAGGACGCTTTCGTACGTTTCCATCGCGCTTGCCCGATAATAAACTTTCACGAGAAACAAGCGCAAGAGAAGTGTCACAGACAGTCACACACCGCACACAAGGCTACTGAAAACCGCTATTTAAAAGCAGTTCGTGGAGTCTTCTTGACAAATATACGTCGTGAATCCGCCGTGGATTGATAAGTTTTATCTCCAGTCACGCCTTCTATCCCTCTCCATGATAATTTCTCTCCTATATCGCCCACACGAATTGTCCATAGATTAAAAATCGATAGAAGAAACGTGCCGATTTTACGAATTAATTTTGCGACGAAAGCTGACAATTCGAGAATTCAAGGTTACCAAATTAATAAAAGAAAAAAAATACCGCCTCATCGATATCTCTAGCGTGTTGCGTTCGAGAATCGAACTCGTGGTGTGACGTCCCGTCATTTTTTTTGAACCCATATTTACAATAATAATTAAGAGATGCTTTCACTTATAAAATATAGAGCAATTGTGTAATTTACTTGTTCTATTTTCAAATATTAGCGACTTCCATTATTGTTTGTCAATTATTTAATTTTCTTACCTCACACGCTTTTATTGTTAGTTACTAACTCTAAGAAACTAAGATTTCCCTATTTAACCGCACTGCGACCAATCCGGGAGCTCTATTTTGGAACTAGCAACGCAAGCCAATCAAGCGCCGTCCCTAGAACCGAACCACACGCGTGTAGCGCTCTAGAACTAACCAGCGGTTATCTTATAGAACAAACCTGCGAGCGAATCCTACCTCTTTTGCGATTTTAAGAAATTAAATACTTTAATATAGATTCAAGGATATATGCGCTATCCCTTATGGAATTATGGAATATAATAACTCGCTAGAAGCAACTCTTAACAAATAAATTCTGAATTCATTTTAATTTCTATAAATTCAAATTTTAATAAATAACTAAACCAAAAGCAAGTTATTACGAAATAATTCCATGACTTAAGAAATTAGCAATAAATCATTAATGCTTAAGGTAATGCGCTCCAATATGATATTCAAATATTAATCGAGCTTCTATTACAATAAATATAAGAAATTATGAAGTCATAACGATTTATTGAAAACAACTCTTATAAACAATTAAAGATAACTAAGGATGATCATTGAAATTGTGTTAAACTTTTCAAATAGATAACTAAATTATCCAAACAAAGAATTTCAATAAACAATTATGACTTCGGAAGC
The DNA here is from genome assembly GCA_963971435.1 of Lasius platythorax. NCBI lineage: Eukaryota > Metazoa > Arthropoda > Insecta > Hymenoptera > Formicidae > Lasius > Lasius platythorax. The sequence continues at coordinate 1,776,097 of OZ020541.1, forward strand.
AACTAATTTACTTGTGTAAAACGCGCTACCCTCTAACCTGATACTCTATGGAATCATACCCCGTATATAATAATTTGCAAACAGCCTTTTATAATTGGAAATAATAATCAAGGTCATTTATATAGAAGCCTGTAGTAATAGTAAAGTGTTGAGATTTAATTAACTTTCATTAAATGACCAAGCTGACAGTAAATTATTATAAATTGATTCTATAAACAGGAAAATTAAATATAAGTTTTAACATTTTATATTGCTTAGCATCATAAAATATCGCGGCGTTAAGTTATAGATCGAGTGATGCAAGCAGCCCGGTAGCGCGGACACCGGGATCAGCCGACTCTCTGTTTATCGATGTCACTCCGGCGAGTGTCAATACATGTAAACATTCAATAGGAAAAACTCGAGCACATTCTCGTCGCTACTCGGCGGCTCAATTAAAAGGAAATTTATAACGAATTCTTCTCGAAGAGTTATCCCCCCATAACCACCCCAAAATCCTTCAAATGACCGATGATCCATGTATGTTTCACGCGTCACCAAAGCACGACTCGAATCGCCGTTGTCTCATCGGTATATAAACCGCTAATTTCGAGCTCCGGCGCCCATTCGTTCATTATTCATTGTCGTTAGTGCATTCAGTCATTATTCATATCCGATCATAAGCATCCAGCAATTAATCGTTCGGTCAGAATAAGATCTTATTCGAGATCATATTCAAGCTGTGACAAATCTCTGTGCGTCCGCACCGACGGACTTCTAATCTTTTTCACTATTGTCAGTCGTGCGTTAGATTTCTTAATAGTGTAAAATCTGAATAAAGGATTCTGTGCATAATTTTGAGTACTTGAATTCAACCTATTTCGCCGTGACCGAGGTCCTCCAGGAGCGAAGGTAGAGACACGCACAGCAAAAGATTCACCGCTACTATACGGTAAGTAATTATAACTCCCCTTACCCGAGCATGCCGTATCTCAGTGAAGATTAGGAAATCTGTTATTGACTGACATCCCACTTTAATCAATTACCTCATCTCTCATTCCATCATCGCTCAGCATCTCACATGCTTTTAGCGATAATCTTACTCCGTGTATAATAAAAGAAACTCCCCTGTCAAGCATTGGCATGAAGCTGACAGTTTTTCGTCAGTCATTATTAAGTTATATGTCCCCACCATTTTATTATCATCTATAGGTATCAATATTAGACAATATTTAGATCTTAATATATTAACAATACTGCTGTTGTCACTCCGACGTCCTCTAACCCTCGTTTCCAATCATAAAATATCCCGGCATTCGCTGCCAGGATTCATAAAATATCCCGGCATTCGCTGCCAGGATTCATAAAATATCCCGGCATTCGCTGCCAGGATTCATAAAATATCCCGGCATTCGCTGCCAGGATTCATAAAATATCCCGGCATTCGCTGCCAGGATTCATAAAATATCCCGGCATTCGCTGCCAGGATTCATAAAATATCCCGGCATTCGCTGCCAGGATTCATAAAATATCCCGGCATTCGCTGCCAGGATTCATAACATATCCCGGCATTCGCTGCCAGGATTCATAAAATATCCCGGCATTCGCTGCCAGGATTCATAAAATATCCCGGCATTCGCTGCCAGGATTCATAAAATATCCCGGCATTCGCTGCCAGGATTCATAAAATATCCCGGCATTCGTTGCCAGGATTCATAAAAATCCCTTACCCCTATCTCGTACTTAAGGATTGACAACAGAAGAATTTAAAATTATAAAGCATTTTCTATAATAAAAAAACTAGAATTACATGAAGATATTATTATAGTATTGATACTATCTTTCCATGAAGGAAAATCCTTATCTATCCCTCCAATTAATAGATATTCTTGTTCACGAAATGTCTAATTCTCAAATTCTCAAATAAGATTTCTAATTTTCAAAGTTCTTAATAATTAACTACACGATAGTGGATAAGGCCTCAGATACATAATAATAATTCTAGGATATTAATTAATATTTTACCTTCCAATTAAAATTTCTTAAAACTCATTTAAATATTTTAGATTTTGCATTCAAGTTCTTTTTCAAATAATTAGTCATTATTACTTAAAATTCTACCTACGTTAATTCTATCATTTTATTTAATCTCATCATCCTACTACATACTCCCTTGTAGATGGTTAACCCGGCGTACAGACAAACCATCCGAAAGAAGCATAAGCATAGAGCCGGTAAACAGACGCGTGCTAATCGTGCTGATAAAAGAGCACGTGCTATACAGCGTGCTTCAAATTTAATCTGGGTCAACCGGCAGGCATTCGGAACTCAGTCTTACGCAGACTCTACCGACAAATTCTCTTTGACTCCTGCAACCTCAGCATTTACTACTCAGTCTGAAATACTTATTGGCTCCCCCCAAGAAATATCTAATTCAAAAGTTGAACTCAATACGGAAATCATTGATAGTTTTAGCATTGAATTACCGATATTAAATGATTCTAATAATTTGAAACCAAATTCACCAGAATTCACAACATGCAAAGAGTATCAAAAAGAGAATAGTGAAGTCAACCAAACAAAGATTTTGCTGAAAGATTTAATATCCCAGTTAAAATCACAATTATCTGAGGATAAACATTTTAGTATAGATCAGTACGCCCAATACTTGGATTTGTAATTGATAAATCACATTACACACCTCTACGGTATACTTAAGTTCTAATAATCACTATTTAATATATTAAGAAACAAATACACAATTATTCTGTAAATTACAGATGATACCCTTATACTCAGACGAGGAAATAAACGTCACGATAACCAGCGAATCGAATGACGTTTTAGAAATAATAATTGGATTAATTGATGATTATTTTAAAGGATATTTGGATCTAGACCTACTAACTGTTCTTATAGTAAATCTTTAAGGCCCTGAATCATAAAACAGCATTAACACACGTAATTATACAGGTACGTAAAATTCTAGTGAATTTCTAGTAAATAATTATCACCCGAGTCTCACTCCTCTCTTTAGATCACTTCAATCCTTGCTCTCGGCGTCCCTAGGGTATAACCGGTGTAAGCAGGTTGCCTTTCAAAAATAGAGAGCTTCTTTCTCTTGCTAACAGAATCTAGTGAGAAAAAGGTCACCCGGACGTGACAGTGGATACTTTTGTGAAGTTTATCGACCAATCAGGACGAAGAAATATTCCTTTGTTCCGATTGGTCAATCAAACGCCACTCCGACGAGTAGATTTTCGAACGCCTATAATCCCCTCTTCATCTATTATTTAAATGTTGTTTTTATACGTAAGAAAGCGAATTGAATGACGAATGTTTTTTTTGTCAAAATTTTTCAATATCCGAGATGAATGGATTTAACCATACGTTTATCGATTTTAATTATGACGTAAACAACATGAAACCTCTTGGTACATCTTGAGATGAATCATTTTTGAAATTGAGAATATTAATATTAGAGATATAAATATGTCGATATCTTTATAAATCTCTTATATGCGTTACGTAACAGGATGATATCAAAGGTTATACCTATATCGATGTACGTCATTAACAGAAAATAACTTACGCACGAAAGTAACTTTCAATCGCTTTCTACACGAGATAGCAACATGCCGGAGAACGTGAAAAAGACCACCGGACCTTACATAGGTGCTATTGACGAGGGAACGAGTAGCGCTAGATTTTTGGTAAGACTTCAAATAAAATTTCATCTACATATATATATATATATCTTGTCATATAAAAGAAGGATATTCAACGATAAGAATCGTCGCTCGATTAAACTATAAAATAAAATAAAAACGAGACCGTTAAAAATCAGTGCGTTTTGTAAGATTTATTATATTTATATGTTTTAGGTATTTGATGTGTTACGCAGGAAGGTAATTGCTTCGCATCAGATCGAAATCAAGCAGAAATGTCCTCAAGAAGGATGGGTGGAGCAGGATCCAAAAGAGATATTACAAGCTGTCATAGAATGTATACAAGAGACTGTAAAAAAGATGAAAGACATGGGCTTATCAAGCTTGGATATCAAAGCTATTGGAATTACTAATCAAAGGGAAACAACGGTGGTTTGGGACAAGAATACTGGAGAGCCTTTGCATAATGCAATTGGTATAAACAGATACTATAAAACATCTCATTTGATGCAAAATAATAGGAACTATTTGTGCAAGAAATTTTGTCTCGCTATACACGCATGCTAAATATCGCTCATATGTTAAATATTAAATAAAATTGTCAATTAACTTTACAGTATGGCATGATATGAGGACAACAACAACTTTAGAAGATGTACTGGATAACATTCCTAATAAAACTAGAAACAAGAATTATTTGAAACCTCTATGTGGTTTACCAATGTCTCCCTATTTTAGTGCTCTTAAGATACGCTGGTTGATAGATAACATTCCACGTGTGAAGCAAGCAGTGGATGCAAAAAGGTGTGCTTTTGGAACAATTGACACATGGCTCATTTGGGTGAGTAACTAAGTACTAAAATAAAAGTGAGTAAAAAATTGCAAATGTTATCATTGAATACTCCTTGCGTTTAGAATCTCACGAAGGGTCAATTGCACATTACGGATGTATCAAATGCATCTCGCACAATGCTAATGAATATTGATACATTGAAATGGGATTCTTTATTATGCCGCTTCTTTAGTATTCCGCAACATATTCTTCCCGAAATACGATCCAGCGCAGAAATCTATGGCTATGTTTCAAATCCCGAAGCTCTTGCAGGTGTACCTATAGCGGGTGTAAGTATGCATGAAGAGAGTTTTATATTATTTTTATTTACTATAAACTTAAGTTAATTTTTTTAATTTGTCCTTTAAGACTAGTGTAGAAATATAAGAAACTTCTTCAGATAAAAGTTACTTTTCTGCTAATGTAATAATTTCAATAGTAGAATTTGAACTTATTTGTTCTTATTAAGATTATTTCAACTCTAGTTTTTCTAAACAGCATAATAGATTTATTTCATCAATGTACAGGAAAATTCTATGACAAATAACAAAAACCTAACAAATTTAATGCAGGAAAATGTTTTCTCAGTGTCTTTAAGAGTATAAGAAATAATTGCTTGTTTACACTTGAAGTAGACAGGATTATGTAATAATTGTAATATTTTTCTTTGTACTATAGTGTGTGGGTGATCAACAGGGAGCTCTTCTTGGTCAACTATGTTTGAAACCTGGTCAAGCAAAGGCTACATATGGTACAGGATGCTTTCTACTTTATAATACAGGAAATATAGTATGTATAATATAAAACATGTACATGTAAAGAGGAAAAGTAAATACTTCCCCTTTTCTTATAAAAAACGAATATGCTCTTGAAAAGTAATTCATAAAAATTCTGCCTTACAGAAGGTCGATTCGACGCAAGGTTTAATAACCACTGTTGCTTACAAGATTGCACGATCTCCAGCTGTTTACGCGCTAGAAGGTTCCGTCGCTGTTGCTGGAGCTGCTTTATCCTGGCTGCGAGATAATATGCAACTTCTTAGTAATCTAGCGCAAACGCAGGATATGGCAGAGCGTGTGAAATCTTCTGGCGATGTGTACTTTGTGCCAGCTTTCTCAGGACTGTACGCGCCCTATTGGCAGCAAGATGCGCGCGGGTATTGTTCCTTATTTTTTTTCCACCGCGTTCTTTTTCATTTTTTTTTAATTAATAAAAAATTTTAAGTTTTTCTTCTTAATCAAGCACTTTAGTATATCTTTGTCTAATTTATACGATTTAATCAGAGTGATTTGCGGTATTACCGAGGATACGGAACAGTACCATATTATACGAGCAGCATTAGAAGCAGTCTGCTTTCAAACGAGAGATATATTAGAGGCAATGGTGAAAGATTCAGGAACGAAGCTGACAATGCTGCAAGTTGATGGTGGTATGACTGTGAACAATTTGTTAATGCAATTACAAGCGGATTTAACGGGGATAACTGTCGGTGAGTAAATATTAATATCAATACGATTCCTCTATATTGTCAAAGTGATAAATTACTTTTCTTTTATAATCAGTAATATAAGATAATGTTTCAAATAAATAATTATATGTGTTGAATAGCGAGACCAAACATGGTTGAAACAACAGCACTAGGTGCCGCTATTCTAGCTGCCATTGGTGCAGACTTAATTGATATAAATGAAATGGACGCATCTCAAGTAACCAAGTTTTCACCTGTGATTGGTGAAAATGGTAAATAGTATATTTTTTATACATAGCTGTGTAATAATTTAAACCTGAAGCAAATAAAAACATTTAAATAACATTTAAATGTTTATTTTAGAGAGAGATCTCAGATATTCCAAGTGGAAAATGGCTGTTGAAAGATCCATGAAATGGGATTGTTCTACAACTTTAATAAATAATTAATCGTACGTATACATATATTTTTATACCAAACATAAAATAAATATCTAGAGAGAGAGAGAAAAATATAAATATTATATTATATGATGTTATAGCTACAATGTTTTTTTTTATAATAAATTATAAACTATATAATATTACGTTTAATAGACCTCGATTTCCGCTTTTCCGTATCTTCCATTTTTGATATATCAACATAGTATAAATAAAAAATCACTATAAATTAGTCAGCACAAGTAATTTTCTTATTTTTATTATTATAAAAATATGTCCTTTTTAAATAAGCACATTTAAATATTTAAAAATAATTTTTGTGAATTTTATATTCACTATAATATATCTTTAAAAGATTATATAAGGCTATATATAAAATATGAAAGAGAAAAAATATTTAATTTTTTTCTCCATTAAAGAAATAAAAAAATAATCATTAATTTTGAATTTCAAAAGTAATGATCTTGAAAGAACGATTCTGTATCCATTTGTTTCTCAAATTTATATATATGCAAATATTATATTTCTAATATTTCTTTAAATTTTAAAATTTAAGTGTTATTTAAATATTTATGTGTCTGAACTAATCAGTTCACCTTGTAATATATGATTTATGGTTCACCTTGTGATATATGTGATCAATATAAGTATTACATATATAGAAGTCGATTTTCCGTCGACGATCATCACCAAAGAGCGAATCGGCCGAATACTTTCGCTGACTCTGTCGGTCGAAGCACGAAGCTTAGACGCAGAAAGCGGTCACTTCGTGTTCTGACTAGCCGTATCACAAACGTGCGTGGCAAGAGCTGTAAAAGAGTCGTAAGCCTATATTTTTGCTACAACTTTAGATATATTTAGCAATTACTTTTTTTTTAAACATATAATATTTTGATTTATTATCTAATTTACTTCTTCGAAAAAACATTTTTAAAATTAACAAATTTTATAAAATCACCACTTCCATAAAGATATATATTTTATTTATTGAATTTATTTAATCATTACTCAAGAACTTAAATTTTATACAATATCGTCATATATTCTGTAAGGCACATATACATATATAGCAAAAACTTATATTTTCCTTGAAATTTATTACTAAATCTAATATTTGTTAATTGGATTTATATAGATATTTATTTGCTGTTCTTAAGTTTTACAACATCTTGTCTTATATATTGTAAATGTTTGTGTCTTAACAAATAACAAAATTAATTTTAGAGAATTATCTAGAAAGAGAAAGAGAAAAAAAATTGATTGATCAAAATTCGAAATTCTTAAAAATAGAATATATATTTTTTGTGCTTTGGCTATTCAATTTTCAGACATAATGTGTGTATGTTTATGTATGCATGGACATATAATATACTAAATTAAATTAGGCTGATACTAAATTAAATTAGCCAAAGCACACACAAAAAATATATTTTATAATTATTTTGAGCTTTGGCCAATTGATTCTGGCTAATTTATAACTGACTCCAATTTATTGATCACAATTCTATATACATATACATATGCATATATATTTATACATATATTATTATTATTATTATTCTATTGTAACTTATTATTATATTAGAAATAATTAACATAAAAATAACATTGCGTAAGACATTAACACGTGTTGTACAGATCGCGTTTCTGCTATAAATTTTCATTTTAACGCAAAAAGTATTATCTGTTGATCGATCCCACATTCCGAGGACAAGCGGAATGGATCAATGTTGCGCATGCTGGCGCATGTGAGATGACGGCACGTGAGATGCTGCGTTGTGTCATCTCTGTGTCCTATCCACTCATCTTTTCCTCTTTATCGTCACTCTTCTCTCCATTCTGTTAAGCAAGAAGCAGTTAAACACTCGTGAATACAAGATGAAGGATCACGACGGAACGTCTCAACAAAAAAAACCTACGAAACTGAAAAATATCGCGGACAAGACGGAGGCGTTTGATACCTTGCACGTAAAAAATGCCGAGGTATTTAAAAAAAATCTTTTAATCTTGAAAATTGATAGCAAGCGAATTAGAAATGTTATATTATTCTTTATCGTAAATAATACAAAGTGGTCCATTATCGGTGATATAATCGGAAAGAAGCTGAATTACGTATTAAAACGTATAAGAGTCAAAAATACAGAATAAAATTTTTTTATACAGATTTATGAAGAGAAAATCTAACTCTTGACATAAATAAAATATGAGTAATATTTTCTCTCTGTTTTGAGCTTGCCTAATTTTCAATGATAAGTGCCACGGATCTATATTTTAGTAATTATTTAAAAAAAATATATATATAGAGAATTTGTTTCTATTATACGCTCAATTAGGATGTTGTTTCTTTTTACTCATACTATGATCGTCGCTGTTGTGACGCATCAGATGATCTATAAATGATTTATGTATTTAAAACTTTTTCATAAACATGCAAAGTCTTTCGAGAAAAATAAGACTAACATTTGAAAAATAGAATCATGTCCCGAAAAATCATAATTTCAAAAGATTTGAGAAGTGAAACAATATCCCGAAAGATTATAATTTCAAAATTAAATGTCGAATCTGAAAAAAACGACAGAAGACACATTGTTTGATTTTCAGGATTGATTTTCTTAAAAACGAAGAAAATCGTATGAAAAAATTTTATTCCACATTTTCTATTTGTTTCGTGTAGAATCGTTACTTTCCCAATTATATGTCGTTGATAATAAGCCACCGTAAAATTCTTTTTATTGAGACTTTCACAGCGCACATCTTAATAATAAACGATAATAAATGATAATGAAAGAAGCAGAATACAGTTGAAACAAATAATTAAAACAATAAATGTTAAACGAATTTTTACAGAAAACCCTTTGTACGAAGCAAACCTGTCTCGGTAGCATAATGCAGCTGCCGCTTCATGGAACCGAGCCACGTACAAAAGATGAGGTCTTAGTTCACGCAAAAGATTTTCTGGAGCAATATTTTACTTCCATCAGAAGGTATTATATATGTATATTCGTGTGTGGACGTCTTTAAATTATAATAGATCTTACAGGCACTTTTCTACAAACTCGCACTCTTTGTTTTTGTCGATTAACACAGATTAAATAGCGATGCTCATCGCGCACGTTGGGAAAGCGTGCAGAAGGAAGTGATCTCCACTGGTACATATCAGTTAACAGAAACGGAATTGGTGTTCGGTGCAAAACTAGCTTGGCGAAACGCCGTGAGATGCATCGGCCGCATACAATGGTCAAAATTACAGGTCTATTTCACATCGCAACATTTCCCAAGTAGCAAATACATGTCATTTGACGTCAAAATGACGTCATTTGACGTCAAAATGACGTGCGCGCTTGCTACCTGGGTTCTTCGTGCTAACGATATTTTTCAAAGAAAAAGCTCGTTTGTGCATATTCGAAAAAAATTTATATCTTTGTTTGTTAATATATTTGTAAAATAAACGTCTGCAGGTCTTCGATTGCCGCTACGTTACGACTACAAGCGGCATGTTCGAGGCTTTGTGCAACCATATCAAGTACGCTACTAATAAAGGAAACATTAGGTAAGAATATTTATTACGTATATTACCGATAAAATTACGTAAACGTTGTAATGCCAAATAAAAGTAAAAATAATCATTTGATTATTTCTTAAATCGCACTCTCTTTCACATTAAAGAAATAAAATTTAAATTTAATATAAAATTAATTTTAAAAATAAATTTAATTAAGTTTAATATTACTAATAAATTTAATATTAATTATCTGTAACTTTTACTATATGATATTTAAACATTTTTTTCAGATCTGCAATAACAGTATTTCCGCAACGCACTGATGGAAAACACGATTACCGGGTATGGAATCAGCAGTTGATTAATTATGCGGGATACAAAAATCCAGATGGCACTATTATTGGAGATCCTGCTGCCGTAGAATTTACGGAGGTCAGAATATATTTATACATTCATATTCATATATATATTTGTAAAATTCTACATTTGTTTATTTTGTATCGAATGTCGATACATCCTATTAGATTTGATATTGAATATCACGCATCTTACGCGAAGTTTAATTTTTCCGATATAGAAAATTGAAAAGGATAAACGAAATTGAATTAGGATTATGGGATCAAATGAGATTATTTTAATCCGCGCGTTACAAATTACACAAGTTGTCTGATAAGCATCTCAGAATATTTTATTTTTAAGGGGAAATTTTAGGGGAAAATTTTTAATTCTTCGATACGAGAAAGATTTATATGTATAAGTATTATGTATAAGTAGAGCTCGTATAAATATGCCATCTGAAAAACATTGATAATGCAAAATATTGATAATGCAAATCATTGCGTTTACATTGTCTCGGTGGTCTCGGCTATAAATTCGTTGTTTCAACGTATCAATCAACAGCTATTGTTTCGTGCTCTTATATTACCGATAAGATTAATCTTGGAATTATCAATATTGAAATTATTACATGAAAGAAATTACTATTCTAAAATATTATAGCGAATTAAGATTATAGAATTTAAACAAATAAATATTATATAATTAAAAAAATATATATATACATAAATATAAATGATAAATTTAAAAAGTATATAAATAAATAAATATAATTTAAAAAATCCCATTCTTAATATATTATTATTTCAAACATAGTATAAGAGTTTCATTGATAGATAGAGGAATTTGCAAGAGATTCAGTATTGAAATTTAAAATTGTTAAAGACATGATAATGTTACGATTGTATTAGATTTAGAAACTCGTTAACAATCTAAAATCAGAAAATATTTCCAACTTCTTGAAACGCAAAATCCTCTATAAGGAATGCATTTCGACAGTAATTTAACAAAAGCAATATTTTGCTTCAACAGCTTTGTATGAAATTAGGATGGAAAGGGAAGCGGACCAAATTCGACATATTACCGCTTCTTTTATCCGCCAACGGACACGATCCAGATTATTTCGACATTCCCAGCGATCTGGTACTCGAAGTACACCTAAGTCATCCTACGTAAGCAGTTGTTGAAGTTTCCAGAAAGAACTTTAATTTCATATTTTTAATTAGTTTTCATTTATTACATAAATTTAATTATTATGTTGGCATTATTTATTATATTAGGTTTATTCGCGTCTTTTGCAAATGCACTTTTTTAAGGCTCTTCTTACCTCACTATAATTATATATTAAATTATCATGTCAGACTACATGATTTCTCATTTCTGGCATCGTAATTCAATATAAATGCATTGAGAAATCAAGGACTTCAACTTTATGCAACTGACGTATAAGCATATTCAGACTCTTGAGTGAGAAGACGATAAAAAAAAGAAAGAAGCGCGCCTAAAATAGACAAATCTACTTATGATATAGATAAATAATTTTCTGTTCTCTGAAATAAAATGTGTGTGTCGCTCGGATTTATCGCGTTAAATTCCAAAAGTTATGCGTTGATTATATCATAAAGAGATAATATGTCTGTCTTGTATTTGAATAACAGGTACGACTGGTTTGAGAAATTGAGTCTCAAGTGGTTCGCTGTCCCGGCCGTGTCTGGAATGGTTTTCGATTGCGGGGGTTTAGTGTTCACCGCGGCGCCTTTCAACGGCTGGTACATGAGCACCGAGATCGGCTGCAGAAATTTATGCGATGCTCATAGATATAACATGCTCGAGACAATAGCGACGAACATGGGCCTAGACACTAGGACAGCCACATCGTTATGGAAGGACAAAGCAATGGTGGAGGCTAACGTCGCGGTCCTGCACAGTTTTCAGATAAAGAACGTGACGATCGTGGATCATCATACGGCTTCGGAATCTTTTATGAAACATCTCGATAACGAGATGCGTCTCCGAAACGGTTGTCCCTCGGACTGGCTGTGGATTGTGCCACCGATATCTGGATCCGCGACGCCGGTATTTCATCAGGAAATGGCGCTCTATCACTTGAAACCTGCCTACGATAACCAGGATCCAGCGTGGAAGATTCACGTATGGAAGAAGGGACGCGACAAGAAAGCGACGTCGAAGAAGCCAAGGCGAAAGTTTCATTTTAAGCAAATCGCGAGAGCCGTGAAGTTTACGTCCAAGCTGTTTGGACGGGCGTTATCGCGTCGAATAAAAGCGACCGTATTGTTCGCTACGGAAACCGGCACGTCCCAGATGTACGCAGAAAAATTGAGCGAATTGCTAGGCCACGCTTTTCACTCTCAAGTGCTTTCGATGGAGGAATACGACATCAGTAATATAGAACACGAGGCTCTACTGCTGGTGGTGACCTCCACTTTCGGAAACGGCGATCCGCCGGAAAACGGGCAGGTCTTCGCGCAGAATTTGTACGCGATGAAGATGAACGACGCTTACACCATGAATAGCGAGGACAAAGTGAATCTGGCGACCTCGAAGTCATTTATCAAGGCCAACAGTCAAACGGAAGTAAGCGGATCGAAGAAATTAGACAGACTGGATTCTCTGCGCGGCTCTACGACGGACTCGCAGACCGAGGATACCTTTGGACCTCTCAGTAATGTCCGATTCGCCGTGTTCGCCCTAGGCTCGTCCGCGTATCCGAATTTTTGCGCCTTCGGTCATTACGTCGACAACCTGTTGGGCGAATTGGGCGGGGAACGATTGGCCCGCGTGGCTCAGGGTGACGAGATGTGCGGGCAGGAACAAACCTTCCGCAAATGGGCGGCTGACACTTTCACGGTTGCGTGCGAAACGTTCTGCTTGGACGACGACGATACGTTGGCGGAGGTAGCCCTGTCTCTAGGTTCCGAGGCACTGTCCGCAGCCACAGTCCGTTTTATGGAGGCTGATCCGCAGCCGATCATCAAAGCATTGAGCAAATGCCACAACAAAAACGTGACGATGTGCAATATGCTTCGAAGGACCAACTTGAGCGGCGACGAGTCCGGTGGAACGACATTGCTCCTGGAATTGGACGACATAGTGGGCATGGATATCTCATACAAGCCTGGGGATCATTTAGGCGTATTTGCGTGCAATCGGACGGAACTTGTGGATAGAATCTTGCGACGCGTACAGTCTACTTTTGACGTTGATACACCGATCGAGCTCCAACTGCAGAAGCAAGCGCATACTCCTAACGGTGTCGATCTTAATCCATTTTTCTTTATTTCTTTTCTCTTTTCTCCTCTATCATATAACTGATAATAGCGACTTTTTCCAGGTATTGTAAAAACGTGGATGCCTCATGACAGATATTTACCAAATTCCTTAAGGATGTTGTTAACTCGATTTCTGGATATCACGATGCCGCCTACGCCGAATCTATTAAGATACTTCGCTTCAATAGCTACGAACGCAAAAGAACGGGAGCAACTCGAGCTTTTAACTTCTGTAAATATGTAAATACGTAAATGTACATAAATGTAGTTCTGTTTGTCGAAGCACATCAGAATTTGAGAAAGGAGTTAAGGAATTCAACGAAAATATTCGAAAAACAAAGGAAAAAAAAAAATTCAAATATCATTAATAACGTTAAGTTAACGTTATCATATTTTAATTCTAAGAATATATTACTTTACTCTAAAATTTAATGAAAAATATTCTGCACGAAAACATGGTAGAAAAAAATTGAAAAAGAGATTCTCCTTGGAATAGGATCCGGAGGCTTACGAGGATTGGAGACATTGGAAGTTCCCTAACTTGGCCGAAGTTCTGGATGAATTCCCATCCGTGACTCCGTTCGCTCCGTTGCTCCTGCTTCACCTAACGCCCTTGCAACCGAGATTCTACAGTATTTCGTCGTCTCCCTCCGTGCACCAAGGGCAAATACATCTAACAGTCGCAGTGGTGCAATACCGAACGCAAGGTATCTTATTCTTCTTTTTTCTTGTTTTCATTTTCTTCTTCATTCATGCCATGATTCATATAATACATTTGCAATCCCCAATTATAATTTTAATTACTGATTCTAGATGGTACTGGACCATTACACTTTGGCGTTTGCTCCAATTATCTGCGAGAGATATCCGAGGAGGAACTGCTGTATGTGTTCGTGCGGAGGTAAACTATTTCAAAATTTCGCTGATTAAACATTATGTGAAGGTTTTTCGTCAAATATATAATTATTAATTATTGGTTAATATTCAAGCGCGCCCAACTTTTATATGCCGACGGAAACTAAGGCACCAATAATATTGGTCGGCCCAGGCACGGGAATCGCTCCTTTCCGAGGCTTTTGGCATCACCGGTTTGCTCAGATGAAATTCCAGAAGAGTACGAATATTTGTCTTATATACACCTATTAGTTTCATATATAAATTTTGATATATGCCATTTCAGTAGTCATGCTGTAAAAGCACTAAGTAATTGTCGACAACAATTATCTATGGTATAAATAACGATCCGTTACATATGTCTTTATAAATGATTTATAAGATCGTTCGAGATTGGTTGTTAAATCTTGAAAATAACATTCAGAAGTTATTTTTTGGGACTTATATTTGCAGATCAAACATTTGGACATATTTGGCTGTTCTTTGGCTGTCGTCAAAGAAATTTGGATTTGTACAGACAAGAAAAGAAAGAAATGGTGGAGGCTGGTGTTTTGGATAAAGTGTTTTTAGCATTGTCCCGAGAGCCTGGTATCAAGAAGGTAAAATACACACGCACACAATATGCGTGTTCTTTATATCTAAGAAAATAACTAGAAGAAAAAAGCTTGTGGAGATAAAATACTATTTTTAAGAAGTTTGAATCTTCCGTGTATTGAAAAATTTGAATTCTTTCTTTCAAATACATCTTCAAAAGCTATAGATACTCATCTGAAATTCAAGAATAGCTCGTTTAGATCAAGCATTTTGCAAGCACAGCGAATAACATAAGATTTTACAAATACTTGAATCTCACTCGATCGATATTAGATTCAAATTCGTGAATATATATTGAACTTGATCTCTATCCATGTTCCTTGAATTCTAGATTTATTTGATCGCAATGTAATCGTTCCTTTCGTTAATCACATTTTATAAATAATGAAAAATAGGAAAAATAAATAGGCAAACTTATAAAATAACAGAGATAAAATTTATAATGGTATAAACTTAAGTTTGCATTTTATATGAATCTTATCTAGACTTATGTGCAAGATTTGATCCAAGCGGAAGCAGCTCAGATCTACACAATGTTGGTATATGAGCGCGGACATTTCTATGTTTGTGGAGATTGCACAATGGCGGAGGACGTTTATCAAACCTTGAAACAAATTATACAGACGCATGGCCAAATGATGGACAAAGAAGTCGAAGCGTACATGTTATCGCTTAGGGTAAATTTTTCACTCATTATTCTTTTCTTGCCGTATCTGCTATTTATGTACACAGTATATGATAGCAAATAACAGCTGTCCTACAAGGATATAAATTATTTTGCTTGTATGGAACAATTCTCTTTCCTTCAGGATGAAAATCGCTATCATGAAGATATATTCGGCATAACATTGCGCACGGCTGAGGTACATAATCGATCGCGTGAGACTGCTAGGATTCGAATGGCTGCCGAACCATGAAGATACCGATCGGGCTAACAAAGCATGGTCTAAGTAACTTTTACTCGAGGGCTTGTGCTATCGCATCAATAATTAATCATTACTGCACCGCGTAGTTCCACATGGTAGGTGTTTTATTTAAAGATAGAGCATAACAGCGATTTTTCGATTGCTAAAGTATTTTATCCACTAGATGCGCACATCTTCGGTTGTACGAAATATATTACTCTCATTATATATATTCGCTGTGCACGCAGTATAATGTAAGACAGATATATATATATATATATATAGAACTTATTGCTTCTACCTGATTTCCCTTGGCTATGGAGAGGCTGTCGCACCAAGTTCTGGTTGTGGTTTTTGACTAATATTAGCTAACAATTTCTTTATTTCCGCTATCGCCTTTCCAGGATTCAGACCCTGTAAAAACATAGAAACATTTGTGGTTTAATTTAACGTAATTTTGCAAATTTAGAAATAACAAGTTGAAATAATAAATTAAACTCACCTTTGGACAAGTACGTGTACAATTCATAATTGTGTGACAGCGGTAAACTGAAAATGGATCCTTCAGTTTCTCCAGACGCTCATTCGTTTGAGTATCTCGCGAGTCAATAATCCATCTATAAGCCTAATGAAAATATACATAATAATAGTTAAAAGTTTAGAAAAAAAAGGCATAAATAAATTGTATGAGGTTAAACTCCAAATGAAAACAAGATTGCATTAAGCAAAGTTATATATATATATTCTAATTGGATTTATCTTTAGAGATACAAATGTATGTAACATTACTTGTTCAAAAAATAATTATGTGCTTGTCATTTAATTTTGATTCATATATGCGTTTATCTCATTCTTAAAGAATTTCTTACTTGTATTATTTTCTTCTAAGCTTATTATTGGCGTCTGATTATTCTATTATAGGATACAATATCTAAAGTAATGTGTGTAATATTAAAATATGCTTACTTGCATAAGTACTGCAGGACCTAAATATTTATCACCATTCCACCAGTAGGATGGGCAGGCAGTACTGCAGCAAGCACAGAGAATACATTCATAGAGACCATCCTGTATCAAAAAAAAGCTTAAATTATGTATTTAGTTTTAAGAGAAGTGACTATAATCAAAATGGAAGATCAAATAAATATGATGACAAAGAAGCTTATTTACCAATTTTTTGCGGTCTTCTACACTCTGCAAATACTGTTGATTACCAACTTTCTTTGCATCTTTACGCTGTAGCCAAGGCTGTATACTGCGATATTGATCGTAAAAGTTGTTTAAATCTGGCACTAAATCCTTGACGATATACATATGTGGTAAGGGATAAACGTCGCATGATGAGCTTGTGTTTTTCTCAATTTTGCTGAAACACATTTAATTTTACTCTATATTTTTTGTACTTTATTAATTTTTATAATAGTGTGGATATTTATATGTAAGATTTAATTTACATATGAAGAGAGACCAATCAGGATTATAAATTACAATTTCAATGATCAAGTAACACAAACATTATATGTATATACTAATGCATGCGATACCTGATACATGCCAGTGTGTTTGTTCCTCCGATATTCATAGCACAAGATCCACAGATACCTTCACGACAAGAACGACGGAATGTTAAAGTTGGATCAATCTCGTTTTTAATTTTAATCAGTGCATCCAGCACCATCGGCCCGCAGCTAAACAAAGAAAATATATAAAATGCAAAAAACGACACGGCGATATAATTTCAGAAAATTCCAGAAAAATATTTAATTTGTGATCGACAATAAGACACCTACCTATTCAAATCAACTTTGTACTTCTGCATGTATGGTTTCTCATCAGACTTGTCCGGATTCCAACGATAAATTGAAAAGGTCTTTATTCTGGCTTCAGCATTTTGAATCGCCGCAGTGTGCAAACTTCTGACCTATAAAATTGAAAAAGTTTATACGGAATTAGAACTAGAAATACATAACATACAAGACACAGAGTTAACAGTCTACATATTATTGTAAAAAAAAAAAAATAATCTCTTATCAATTACTAAACTGGTTTGCCATTTTAATATTAAATTCTAGTTTAGGCAAAGATTTAAAGTTATCTCGTAAAAAAAAAAAAAAAAAACGACAAGTACAGTTATGACATTCTAATTACATGCTCATTATTACAAAGATGACAAAGTGTTTGGCACCGCGCTGGATGAAAAAAGGATTATACGTTTATACGAAAAATGAAATGAAAAAATTACATAATAATCTTAATAATCATTAATAATAGTTTTCTTCTTCTTCGAAGAGAACTCACTTGACGAAGTGCATTTCTGCAGGTATACGGCGTTATCCCGACCATCTTCGCGAATAACTTTCTATCAACACACACTCATGATACTTGCTTATATAACTAAAAAATCTGCGCGTGATCCGTGAACCTACCGATTGGCAATAGAGAATAGAATCTCGAAGATATTCCCTATTCGATGGCCAATAGTAGCCAGTTAGACGAACTTGTGTTCGTCGGACGTGCCGATTGGCTGTCGAATAGAGAATTTCTAGGGTCCCGAAAGCTTGTTGCAACAGCAGCCAATCAGTACATCGTTCGACGGAGCTCGCGACAAATGAAATAAGAAAATTGATCTACGTGTATTATTATATTTATGGACATAACGAGTAACGAGAGAGGACGCAAAGTATCTTGGGAACTCTGGGAGGAACGCGCCGATGATTGCCGATGGCGAATTAAATTTTGTATTTTATTGAATATTTATTTACTATTGTATTAAGATCTGATTATGTAATGTACGAGCAAACAGACTTGAATTGTACGTCGTATTAGTGGACGTTGAAAGTTTAAGGTCAGTAGAAGTTTTCGTCCCTGGCAGTACAATTATCGGTGTCTGGTTATAGATTCTAACCTGCATTTCGTTTGTCAGAGTGCTTGACCTTAAGTAGATAAATTCGATGGTCTCGGATGTAATTTTACTTTTTTGTTAATGTTATTACTATTTATTTTTCGGCTTTAAGAACTATTAATTGTATTGCAACTGTGGCATGAGAAAATTTTGGAGTACATTTTAGTGAGTAAATATTAGTACAGATTCAGTTCACATGTTCTCCCTTGTCAGAAAATTGTGGAAAAGGAAAGAAGATATGATGGATATAATGGATTTGCTCATTAAAAGCAATATAATAATAAGTCTGAGTTTAGATTATAGATTTTCTAGAAGATATTGTGTTATAAAATATTGTTAAATACGTGTTGTGCATATAATTTTTTAAGTGCAAAAAGTAAAGTTTATAAATAAAAGTAAGTTTATAAATAAACGCAACAAAAGTATAAATAAACAAAGAAACAAATTGGATAAATTTATTTGTCCAGTATATTATCTAACTAATATATAAAGACATTAATTAATCTTGCGACTGTAATATATATATATAATGATAAATGTGTATGTACGTAATAAAATTTCAGGTTCGTACTAAAAGACGACCAAAGCTCAACGCGTCCATCGGGCCCATAAAAGCCTCCCTGTCCCCGCGCCTCTAAAGCCCTCACGTGGCACAATTGGGCGCTGGGCCAGGCCGTGCAACGCTAGACCGGTGAGTTCCCACACAAAATATTGCTTGGTAGCACGGCGGGCACTCAAAACCAACTAACCATGTCTGTACAAAGTGTTGCTCTGGCATCTCTCCACGCCACCTATACCGACTCGGAGGGCGAGGACGGGGTGGAAGACGAACGCCTGCAGGAGGAGAATTCGAACACTCCCCAGGGGGCCGCCCCGCATAATGCCCAAGTCGGTCGTCAGCCCCAGGCCCGATCTGGCATCAGTCCCATATCTGGAGGCCGTTCAGCCTCGCACAGTCCCGTCGTCGGCAAGTCTGCCGGTAGTAGCGACTTGCCGGGCGCGGCTACGAAGGTGCAACGATTGGTCTCTTATTTTGACGATTCGGTAGTCTCCGAGGACGACGAGGGGACGGCCGTTGTTGCGCTGCTGCCGCCGTCGCCGTCGCCACCGCCGGCACCGGCACCGTCGTTGGTGACGGCGAGCGCGGCAATCGTTGCGACGGTCGCGGAAGGTCGCCCCGAGGAGAACGGTCTCCTCCCGGTCGCGACTACCACTGTCACTGCCGCCACCGCCGCCACCGCCGTCACCGCCATCGGCGGCGGCAGCGCTGAACGTCGGTCGCCCTCCTCGCGTTCCGGAGAATTGCTTTCAGATAATAACGGGGAGACCAAGGACCCTTACGGTGTGACGATACCACCGGAACCCTCGGGTCAATGTCCCGCCGAACTGCAGGACAAGATCGCAAGGCTATATCGGAAAATGGAGACTGACGGGCTAGACATGAACACGTTGATCCAGCAGCGCAAGGAGTTCCGGAATCCATCCATTTACGAAAAACTTATTCAGTTTTGTAGCATCAACGAGCTGGGCACCAATTATCCGCCGGACAGGTTCGATCCGTTCAAGTGGAGCAAGGACTCGTACTACGAGGAACTCGCCAAGGTGCAGAAAACGGAGATGGACAAGCTCGAGAAGGCGCGGAAAGAGAAGACGAAGATCGAGATCGTGTCCGGCACTGCGAAGCGGCCGAACAGTTCCACCGGCAGCGGTGCCGATGAACCGTTAAGAACCGACGACGCTAAGAAACGGAAGAGTAAGTGGGACCAAGTGGCGTCCAGCGGCGTCGCCGCCGCCGCTGCCGTCGCAGCCGCTGCCGCTGCCGCCGCGACAGCCAAGCCCACGGTGCTCCTCACACAACCTACTCTAACGACCCTGTCGTCTGGCGCCGGCGCCAAACCGGCCGTTATATCGGCTTTCGGCTCGCTACCGAAAAAGAGATTATAACATATCGTGTAAATGTGTGTGCCGTGTGCTGTGTAAATAATAATTGAAAGAGAAACGCCATCCTCTTCGTTAGACAGTTGTGAGGAAAGGGAGACGCGATCCTGTAAGCTTCTGGAAACTTAAATCCTTGGATGGTTGTCGAATTCTTTTTCGAAATTGGTATTTATAGATGAATTCTAGATAACATTAGTTCTATTTACAGTTTACCTATATATAGACCTGATCTTACGATTCTTGTAGTCTTGAATTCTTAAATTCATGGATGGATTCTTAAATTTTCGTATTCTTAGATTCATTTTTTAATTTTCAGTTTTTCCAACTTGAAACATATTACAAAAATATAGTAGCAAAAAGAAAAGTCGAATCAATTTAGGAGAAATATGAATATGTAAATACGCATAACTAGGAGTTTAAAGAATCCAGAATTGTTAAATTAAGTAAAGATTTTAGTATCTAAAAAAATTTATAAATCTGAAAGAAAACTTAGATATTTGTGGAGTTAAAAATGTAAAAATTCAAGACTAAGAATTCGAAAATCCAGTCAACCAGTGATCTAAGAGGATTTAAGAATCTAGGGATCTATTTGATGCAAAATTCATTTGCAAAATAAACGTACTGTAAATAATATTGACTGTAAACTTTATCTTCTGTTTGCAATAAAAGTAATGTTTGCAAGATATTGAACTGCACGGGAAAGAAAATATTCTGGAAATTTATATTCTCGAGAGAAAATTTTTCAGCTTTTATATTTTTAAATCTTTGTAGTAAGTCGAGATATATATCTACTTATATCTAAATTCTTGTATTATGAGGAGTGTATGAGATTTATCTTAGGCTTGAGCACTTAAAAAGATGAAGTTATAGGAATCAAAAAGTTAAAAAAATGGAGTGGTAGATCTAAGAAAGGAAATACATAATTTGTAAATCTATAACTCTGAGAATTCAAGGATCTAAAAACGCAGTGATATATCTAAGAACATACTGATATATCTAAGAACAAGAAACAATCTAATTGTACATTAAAGCATAAATATATTGTAAATAGTACTCCAATTAAAAGCATGATATGTCGTACAACAGATGTATACAGAGAAGAAGAATTGGAGCTTTGTGAACTTAGATCCTTTGATTGTCGGAGCTTTTTAGAAATTCCTCTTAGTATGTAGAACATTCGGAGAAGACATAGAATAATTTAAATGAGTCAAAATCCTAAGATGTTTAAGGATTTAGAGACCTATGTACGAATCAACAAAGATATAAAAATTATAAAACTTAGAAATGGTGTGAGAGAGAGAGCGTAACTAAAAATTTATAGAGTCGCAAATCCAAGAATTTAGATATTATTAAAAGAAATATATTCGAGCATTGCAATGGAGGATAATGATTTTAGAAGTTTGAAAAAGTTAAGAATTGGAACATACAGTGACGAATAATGACTGAATACAGCGTAATTTAAAGAACTTGAATATTTAAACATATTAATATATATGCATTGAGTTTAAGAAGGCAAGGATTTAAAAATTTACTTTATTGAAACTTTTCTTTTTCGAGTAAGTATTCAGAATTAAAACAGGCAAGAATTTAAAAATAAACGTGAGAATCCAAAAGGATAAAACTTTAAAAATCGACGTGCTAGCTTTATATATCTGTAAGGCAAACATAAGTCACAATTGCGTTTACAGGTATACATTTTGCCAACACAACATAAATTCCAAAGAAATTGTGTCAAACTTTTACGATTGTTTAATTTTGTTTAGATTCCTTTCTGTGGATTCTTGCTTCATAGCATTTTTAAATTTTTGACTTTACATCTACAATTATGACTAGTATCTGTTTTCTATCATACATGTATTTATAACAAACAATGTTCAAACAAAACTCAATCGACATTTCTCAATTAAGATATGTACACTAAGTTAGGAAAAAGAAATATTGAAAAAGAGAGGAATCACATTATTACTATCTTTTTTTAATAAGGAAAATTGATGGAGCTACACTACTAACAATTGCCTTCTTCTTTTCTTTTTCAAAAAAAAAATTATATTGTTTAAGCATAGTATTAGATTGATCAAAAAATTTGTTTCTTTTTTACATTACATTATAATAAAACAAAAACTAGAACGTATTTTTTGATCAACCTAATATATGTAATTGTTACTGAACGTGTAAATTACGAGTGTCTGGTGTCAGGCCAGTTGCAGTCATATATATGCAACATTTATGTAAACTTGATTTGTCAAGCAGAACCACATTCTGACAGATGCACTGGTAATTAAATATTAAATCTCAACATGTCAGATAAATGAGGAATTCGCGTGCGCTAATGGTCGCAAATCAATGTATAAAACATGTGCTGCAAATTAATAAGGATTAATTTTTTATATTAAAAAGAAAAATGAAAAAAAAATCTTTCGCAGAAAGACTCCTTGTATATACACGCTCGTATATGTCGATAGAGAGTATGGAATATACAATATATAAATCTATATTACATTGTGTATTCTTTTTCTCTTATTGATTAATAGCTTAATGCTTTTCCCAATCTGGACTTTCAGATTAGCAATGTTTTCGCGTAGTGAACAATAGAGATTCTTATTCATATTTGGCGCTGCACACATCTTTCATGAAATTTCGCATTATTAATAGAATTGGCTTTTTTTTTTCTTTATTAGATGACGTGCCTTGTTCGACAAATTTCGAGCCAATTTTTTTTTTAATAAAAATGCACGAGCATCCCGATATTTATTTTTATAGTATATTTTTATAGGCTAACATAGAGACATTTTCAGAAATTTTCCTATTAATTCGGCAGGGATTTCCTCGTTTCATCGTTGCCACCACTGTCTCAGCTTGCAGCTGATTTCACGTACTTAAATAGGTTATTTGACGTATGTCAAATTTCTTTCGTTGTCAAAAAAAAATTGTTTCGGGTGGACGGAAGCCGTTTCCGAGGAAAGATCTGTTTTGCATGCGAATGAAAAGTATCAAATGTTGAATGCGTCAAAAATGTGGTGGTAGTGATGCGCCTAAAAGGGAAAAATAACACAAAGTCGTTTAACAGCGTCTACAGAGTACTTTCTCGTTTATGTCGTGAGTATCTCGCAAGCCTTCAATAATTAAATCATCGAGTCGAATTATTTATTGGAAAGAATTTCAGTATAAGCACCAAATTAATAAAATATCTCTGTTATTTGTATCTCACTTTTTATTCGATTCGCAATTTTGAAAGTCTTAAAAATTTCATAATTTAAAGTTCTCAGAGTCTTCGAGTCTTTTTAACAAGAATTTAACATATTAAAAAACTGCAGTTGCAACAGTTGCATTTTTATAAGTCCTTGCCATTAGATTCACGTTTTCCCAAATTATTGTTTGCATCTTTATTCGAAATACGTGTTCAATGTGCTTTCTTATAAATTATATTATATTCATACATTTACGCTTTCTTAGTTTATTAAGATAAAAATTATTTCTTTTTATTAACTTGGAAACAGAGCGTAACTTGAATATTTTAATTTTTCCCATTTCTTCAAAACTTGCAATAAATTTATAGATTCTTATATGTTGTATTTACATTACGTCAAAATATAAGCTTATTGAAGCATCTTTCAAAACGCTATAATGCCATTATCAAGTTCATGCAAATCAACATCATTTTTATCATCAAATCTCTTGTAGGATCTGTGGATAAAGGACACCTTGATGGTTTCATGGCGGATGGCATGGCGCCGACTTTGAAAAATGGCCACAACTCCAATATAGGTTTTACCAGCCAGCAGTCGGTGAAGCAGTCATCCGAAGTGTCCAGTGTTGTTTACGCAGTGGGTCACTATCCCCCAAAGCTCTTGCGCAATCTCAATGCGCAGAGGCTGAAGAACAAATTCAGCGATGTGGGACTGGTGGCTGGTGACAGGGTCATCAGGGCACACAGATCGGTCCTGGCTGCTGGTAGCGCCTACTTCAACGCCATGTTCACCGTCGGCCTGGTCGAGGATCAGCAGGAACTCGTGGAGATTCACTCCATCTCCCCTCACATTCTCTCCCAGCTGGTGGACTTTATCTATAGTGGCAATGTGGATATTACTCAGGATAATGTACAGGAGCTATTCGCTGCCGCCGACATGCTAGAATTAGATGATGTAGTAGCTGGTTGTATAAACTATCTCAAACAGCAGCTACATTATTCTAATGCTCTTGGAATTTACAGGTGAAGTTAAAAAAATAGAATCAACAAATACAAATAGAATCAATAAATTCAGAAGACAGAGAAAAAGAAGAGCCGAGCCAACTATAGATAATGATGTGATAAAAATCTTTAGAAAAAAACAAAAAAAATTTGTTTTGCCTAGGAATGTTTTGATCTTTATTCAGCATGACCTATACAAAAATTAAATGTTAGCTATTACTCAAAGTAAAAATATTGTTCATAAATAAATTATAAATTAATTATATAATTAATTAATTAATTAAAATTATAATGGCATATTTTCACCAATCATGTAACATAAATCTGACTAAAAAAACGAGACAAAAAAATACTGTTTCTTTTTTTGAACTTTTTAAATTATTAGAAATCTTTCAATATTTTTAAAATCAATTATTTATGCAAAAATAACGAAATATTGTTTCAAAGATAAAGGTATAAAGGTTGCATAATAATATTTATCATTGTTGTCGATCACAGATTTGCGGAAGCACATAACAGACTAGATCTTTTGGAGACTGCCCTACGCTTTATAGAAGTCAATTTTCCTCAAGTCTGTCAGGAGGAAGAATTTCTAGATCTGCCCAAGG
Source organism: Lasius platythorax (assembly GCA_963971435.1). Classification (NCBI taxonomy): domain Eukaryota; kingdom Metazoa; phylum Arthropoda; class Insecta; order Hymenoptera; family Formicidae; genus Lasius; species Lasius platythorax. The sequence continues at coordinate 1,801,642 of OZ020541.1, forward strand.
AGCATCTCGTTCAGTTTCTTAGTAGCGATTACATTCACATTGATACCGAATGCCAGGTTTGTTATTCCAAAGTTATTCTAGATTTGGTTTTTATGTTAATTTGAATGTATCCTGTATAACTATATAATTTTATGGATTCAAAGAATTAATCAAGATATCTAGAGATATCTAGAAAGACTAGCGATACAAAAGTGAATTATTTCGAAATAAATTGTTTTTTTTGTCCTTTGCATCTCTGTTGTGTATTTGTAAGCTTCGGAATGTTAGAGAGAACGTTGAATAATCCTGACATTAAAGCTTCTGTATCTAACTCTTGTCATATTGATTTATGACGTCAGAAACGAGAAATGTGAATCTCTTTCTTTGCGAGATATGTCGAGATAAATTAGTTTTCTCTATATACAATATGTGTGTGTGTGCGTGTGTATAGTACATTTATCTCTTTCCATTAGGTCTTCCAAGCCGCGTACAATTGGATCGTTCACGACATCCCCGCGCGGAGATGCTACGTATTCGAGATCCTCGGCCACATACGCTTGCGATTGTGTTCATTAGCAAGACTAGAGCGTATTATCCTAGAATGCAAGGACGCGAGTCTTATCGTCGCGCTGCGATCCATACAGAAAGATTTAGTCTCGAATAAAGGTTGCCTGGTGCCTCTTCATGCCCAGCCCCGGGTCTGCGCTAGGAAGAACATCCTGGTGATTGGCGGATCCAAGCGGGAACACTCCGCGGACAGCTGGGGTAGAACCGCCGAGAGTACTTACGAAACTATCGAGAAATACGACATATTCACTGGGTATATGACGACATTTTATCTCTTCTCTTCTCTCGCAGTTTTTAGCAATTCAAGTGAGAATAGTAGTTGAAACAAAACTTAGTATTTAAATTTCGCTCTTTGGCAAATAAATTTTTACTACATGTGTTTCTTTTATTCCATTTTATCCTCTACATATCTTCATGTTTTGTATCAAAAATTTTCTTTTCTTTTCTTATTGATAAATGGATGTAAGTTTCTCTTTCTCTTAGATAAGAGTAGCCAAGAGTGGTATCTCTCATTCGATAAATTAATATTTCTCTAGAGAATGGAGCGAAGTGGCTCCGATTAGCATAGGACGCATTCTCCCTGGAGTGGCTCTACTGGACGGCAAAGTATACGTTGTCGGCGGTGAGCTGGAATCTTGCATAATAGCCAACTGCGAGTGCTACGATCCTCGCGACAACGTGTGGACTCCGATCGCTTGTATGGAGGAGCCTAGATGCGACTTCGGTCTTTGTGCCTTGGACAATTGCTTGTACGCGTTCGGCGGATGGGTAGGCGAAGACATCGGCGGCGCCATCGAGATATACGATCCGATCACCAATATGTGGACTCTCGACGGTTATCTCCCGGAACCGCGATTCAGTATGGGCGTCGTCGCGTACGACGGTAATGCTTCCGCTTTCAAAATTCAATAGCGTCCTGTCATTATACATATATCTCGATTATATATATTGCCTGACAATTAAATTCGTAAATATATCTGTTGTTTCTCAATTTGGTAGCATCGAAAGCGTTACGAAATTGAAAGTTCATAGTTAATTTCTTATTTCTCCACGCGTTTTATATCTCTTTTATGTTCCATTATATGCATTTTAATCCAATAATATTAAATGAAACTAATTGTTTATTTAGTAAGGTATTTCTTCACTGTATTGAAAGTGTCGAGTAATGTCTTAAAGAACAGAATCAATGTCATACCTTTTTTTTTAATTCTAAAAAAAAAATGTATCGCGTTTTCTAATTTACGAATTTTTCTGTAGGACTAATCTATATCGTTGGCGGCTGTACTCATAATAGCCGACATCGTCAGGACGTGATGAGTTACAATCCCGTGACTAGAGAATGGAATTACTTGGCGCCGATGCTCACACCACGTTCACAAATGGGAATTACGATCCTCGACGGATACATGTACGTTGTCGGTGGCACGAGTAAAAATCAGGAAGTCTTAACATCGGTCGAAAGATATTCATTTGAAAAGGTAAACTTCTTCTCTTCAGGGATCTCCCCTTCGTCCTTTCGTCGATTTTCACACTTGATGTAATACTGCTTCATGTTTCAGAACAAATGGAGCGCCGTCGCTCCTATGAGCATGGGCAGATCTTATCCGGCTGTCGCGGCAGCCGACAGCCGGCTCTACGTCATAGGTGGTGATCAGTCGCAGGAGATCAACTTCTATCGAACGCAGATCACGATCTCGACCGTCGAGTGCTACGATCCTCACACGAACAAATGGCACGAGTGCGCCTCTTTACCATCAAGCAGAGGCGAAGCGACAGCGATCGTCGCGCCTTTCTGATTGACGTTTTGCGTGAGTCTGTTTTGTTCGACAAAAGTTGAGTTTGCCTCTTCTTTTACTCTTCCAACTTTTTCAACACTTCTTTTTCTCCCGATATCTGCAACTCTCTGCGATGTCCATCTTTACCGAGAGCATTATATCCGTTAGATAGGTAATGGGTCGCGTACGCTAAAAGGAATTGTAGTTTTATTAATTTGTAAAGTACAGTAGAACTTTCTTAAATTTGGCTTCGTTAATTTTGGTACCTCTCCACACGTACTTTCATGAACTATACTAATTCATTGGCTTTGTATACGCAACTGTGTTCGCGCAAATGCACAGCGATTGGGCAGCTCGCACTACGGAGAAGATACTCGTTAATTTCTGTTTTCTAAAAATTTTGCGCTCCTACACCTCCGCCGCAGAGGGCCAAAATTAACGAGACTCTATTGTATTCTATCGACACATACATTTTTTTTAAACACTTATGAGATACTATGTATATTTTTTGTAGATTATATTCTAAAGTTCGTTTTAGACGATCTGTAATTCGCGACAAAAGAGACACAAGATAAAAATCTACTTATAATTTTATATGCTGCATAATTTTATATCCTATGTGTATGTATTTTGACATGTATTTCACTTCTAATTTCATCACGAATTATAAATCGTTTAAAATGGGCTTTACTGAAGAAGATTATTGTTTCTCATAGATATATCATGATCATTTATACTGAGACATTAAGGAATCTAGAATTTAATAAATCTAAATTTTGATGTATCTGTAGGATTTAAAAAAGCCAGGATCTAAGAAATTCAACACATAAGAAAATTTACTTTTATAATTTAAAGATTTTCGATTTTAGAGGATTCAAATGTCTTTGATTCCAGATAGCCGAGATGTGTAAAAGTAAGGTCTAAACCATAGGTTCTCGAAAATTTTTTTATCTAAATCATGTAAGATTTAAAAGAATTTACAACTTAAGAGATGTCTATAAAACATAATCAAAATTTCAAGAAACTTAAAATCCTTAATAAAAATTATCCAGATTATATTGGAGATGTAAAAAAAAGATTTATAATTAATTTATTATTTTATCTCGCGTAAAAAAAATACATAGATAATTTAGGTGAAATAATCGTGATTGAAAACTATAGATTGAATCTAAAATATTTTTTTTATTATTTATTATTTATGTAATCACAGATGTGCAAATGGATTTGAAAATAACAAAGATGTCAAAGATAATGTATGCAAAGATAACACAGTGTAATGCAAATATATATTCAAATACTTTTAATAATTAATGACAAACATTAATCACAATGTGCGTTAGGAAGGACTGAGACTCTTTATATAATATAGTCACATACCAAAGTTATCGTAATTTTTAATCGCATTGCTAAAAGTTAACAGCCTGTTAAACTTTATACGTGTAAGAAACTATAAGATATTTATCCTTGGAGCATATAAGGGTCTAAAAGTATAAGAATCTTCAAAAGTTCAGAAATTACAGGATCGAAGGATTTTACGATCAATAAATTCGCATACATAAATATCCAAAAATCGTAAAATTCAGTAAAATGGACTAAAAATGTAAAATAAAAAAATCTAACGAATCTCTCTTGCAGAGATTATAAACTCTATTGTTTTATTGATTATAAACTCTATTGTTTTCAACTTCTATCCGTTTAATATTAAAGTTGAAAGTCCGAGAGAAAAGCAATTGCCATTTAGAAGCTATAAATATTTTTGATTTGAATCTAAATAAGGAACGTAAGAATGTACGAATAAAAATGTACGTTTCAATCATTCAAAAGTACTTAGAACTTTTAACCCTTGCCATTTTGAAATTTTGTATCCAAAGATCCAAATTTCAGATAAGTATCTTACTGTAATAAAGTATGCGATGTTTCTTAATTAGCGTGCGCAAAGCTGCGCGCCCAATGTTTTGTAAAGTTTAAGGCCACGTTTTATAAAACTAATAATCTAAGAATCGAAGAGTGTATCGTCGCCGACGGTCTTTGTAATTAGTTGTTGATGTAACAATCCAATTTGCCATTATTCGAAATATGGTGTTTGATGCTGCACGAATATATAGCCGCGAAACGACATTCAATTATTTTCAAATTTTTTCACACGGGATAAATATGAGTGAGATGATGTTGAACAATTAATTCATCACTAATCTCTAGTTGCTTCAATAAATAATTTCATAAATTTATTATCTCAATTTTCTTTTTTCATTGTAAGATAAAAAGATCGGATAATATAGTCGCATATAATTTTTCTTATATTCTTAAGTGCGATCGAAAGATAAATATTATGATTGTGTTAGAAAATATTTGGAATTCTTTTTTTTTTTCTTCTCAAGTATCTTTAATCTGTACTCTAGATTGTTCGATACAGAACTTCAAAATAATCAATGCAATTCAAAAAATGACCATGACCATATAATTCTTATATTTTGAATATCTACTCTCTATCAGGACTATATGATGTGTACGATATATGTATATATAAATGTATAAAGTTAATTTCTTAAATTAATTTATATATATTTCTAAATTAATTAGAAACTTTCAAGACAAGATTGAAACAACAGGCATCTCTAGCATGTTTATCCTTCTTAAGTAAGAGTCATTAAAACGAAGCTAGAGGATACGAGATGATAAATATACAATAATACAACAACAGTTGATGTATATTTGTAATCAATCAATAAAAATTGCTGAAACTGTTCACATTTCTCCTTCTCGTTTAGAAGTCTTAATTTCAATTAATTATTTTTTATGAGAGAAAATTAATTATTTTTTATGAGAGAAAATTCTATTTGTCTACCCTTTCTATATAAAATATTTTTACTTTGATTAATATAATGATATATATAATTTTTTAAACAGAACGCAAGAAAATAATTATTCACAACACGATCTCTTTTTAAATAAAAATGATAGGATGTTAGCGTCTAAATAGAGACTCACCTTGTTATCTGCAACAATATCAACCATTATATTATTGATAAGTAATATTCATCAATAAAAGTACGACAATTCACAAAATTGTTCTACATAGAGTTTAAAATTTCAAAGAATTATTTAAAAAACATGTTATTTTAAAAATGTATTGTATTTATGCTATTATTATACAAAAGGAACAATTTATTGTCATTTCTATCAAGATATTTCTTGTATCATATCATATGACGTTTCTATGAGATACCTTTTGAAGTTTTCTTTATTTTAAGGAATATCTTTTAGCAAATAAAAGACTTTTTTAAAATAAAATAATGAAAATATGTGCATATATAAAAAATACATGGCTTACCATTTTGGAGAATATCCAGAGTTCCTACCAAAATTAACATAACCAAATTTAACATATTTTTTTTCGACAGCCAGTCAGTACTTGTCGTAGGACAAATGTGAGATCATTCTTAAGGTTAACTAATTATTACATCTTTGGCAACAAATTTATTATTTGTAGAAACACATCTTTTCATACTCCACAAAGTAGACTCCGATAAATCATAGTACTGTGTTTCGCCGTATATTCTGTTCCAATAGGGACAAATCCCAGAAGAAGAGAAGGAATATACAAGATGTATGAAGGAATATATGGACGTATTAAATGAGTAACACTTTTATCAAGATATGATGAGGCCGATGTATTAAATATTTGCCTAAATGATATATAATGACGTGAATTTGATATCAAATTATTAATTACAAATAATGCAAGCCAGTGCAGAAATAATTATGGTAATATGTTACATACAAGCACGTGGTATATATATATATATGTGTGATATATGCATAACAGTATATGCTATGCTAACATCCTATCATTTTCTGGAATCATGTTTAGCTGCAATTAAACTATATTCCATCATAAAGGAGTTCGTTAAACTGCCTTTCAATGTCTTGACTGCTCTCGCGTATATCTTGCCGACTTCCTTCGGATCCCCGTGCTTCATCTCGAACCTAATATAATCCATCCAGACGGACGTGTCGTCAGTTCCAAAATGTTGCGTCGCCATTCGGTAAGGATGTCGCGCGTGCTCCACCGAAGCTTCCGGCTGCACGTATTCCAGTGTCGCCATTTTCTTATGGAATTTCCAATGAATTGGGAGGTTGCAGGCACAGCTGCTTGTACGCTTCGCGAGCTACATGGATGCCTGAAGTAAAAATATCGAATAAAAATATGAATATTGCAAAAAGAAATGTATGTATAATCCCTACTAATATATAATAAATATATTAATATATTAGAATCTTTTGTAATATTTTAAAATTCTTCGATAACGAAGGCAACGTAAAACAAAGGTGTAAAATTATAACGGTATTAATTTGATTTGATAATACCTTTCGTTAGGACAAGCCACTCGAGCCACACCGGCTTGATGTCCTGGGCGATTAGCGGATGCGCCTTTAAAGCCGCTTGAAAACTCTTTTCGGCCTCCTCCGAGCTTCTTATTTGAGCGTGTAAAATCCGCATTTTCCACAAAGGTAACGCTTTCTCGTTTAAAATTTCCGTCACCTACGGAATTTTCCGTCATCAACAAGCGATGAAAACATCTCTGTATGCCGGCAAGATTGTGTAATCATTCGCAATATATATTACCTTGGGAAATATAGTGTCCACTTCTTTCTCCTGGCCGGATTGCAACATACGATTGATTCGCGCGTGCCAAAGACCAACGCTGCTTGGTACAGTATCAGTCGCTTCGCGCAACACGTCGGTCAACCTTTTCTGCTCGCTCTCGTCGTGCTCCTTGTCGCTCAACATATCGATCTACAAAACGACATAATCACTTTTAGATATTTACAATGAAAAAAGAAACGGTGACGCTTACTACTGCTTCTAAACAAAATTTCGACCAATATCCTGATAGGTTTTATTCTATTTTGATTTTCAAGAGTTGCAACGACGAATTACACAGACGAAAATTATATTTTAAAGGAAGTAACATTAATTTAAAGATAAATAAGTTGTAGTTAAATTTAACCAAGGTTTTGTTTTCTACATAAAGGTTATTAAATTATATAATTATGCGATGTATACTATAAAAAAAACGTAAACGCTAAAGTATCTTTGAACACATACCCAGTGTAAATAATGTTTTTCTCTCAACTTTTTCGCTTTATGAGCTTGCGTCAGAGAAGTCTTCAAGAGTTTTCTCTTGAAATTTGGCAACAATTGTAGAGATTTGGCATCACGATTGATCTCCAATAAACATTCTATGTACAACGACCACATCTCTTCAGTTTTGATTTTCTTCACAGCAGTCTGGTAAACCTTGTTGCAAGATGTGATGCGATCTCTCAAGGAAGTCTGTTCGGAATTCTCGATTTCCATCGGTGTGTCGTTAAGATCTGGCTGGACTAGACCTTGTAATTCACGACGCGCCATTGTATCCCACATTAAAGGTTCATGGGCATATTCCCGCATCATATCGCTATAATTATAGATTAATTAACGTTTAGCGTTTTAATCATTACACGAATTGGCATATATTTATCTTATATTTGATAAAAGTTTATAGTATTATATATGCATACCAAATAATTTTCATCTGCAATTTTTCTGTGTCATCGTATTCCTTTGCGATGTTAAGCAGCTCTACTATAAATTTAATATCCTTAATGCGCTCGAAAGCCTGTTGATATATAAAGTATGCTGTTTTCAGCGAGATTGGTATCTCATTGCCGTTCATCATTGTCAACGCCAAATTATCTTCCTGATTCTCGGTGTTTTCAGCGTTATTAGTGGTTATCACGGCTACGCGATTCTCCAGTTCCAGTCTAAAATACAGGCACATTTTGTGCGATTAACAAAATTGCAAAAGAAATTATTGACGTATACATTTTTATGATACTTACTTAAAAGCATCAACATACAGCAACTGAGAATCGGGATGAATTTGTAAGCCTCTAAGAAGATACTGCCGAGCACTTTGTTTATTTTTGTTCTCTTCCAATTCCCAACATGCCGCTATGTGCCAGCATTTTGGCTTATCTCTGTGCACTTGCAACATTCTGCTTAACATCTGGCTGATATTACTGTAAGAATGCTAAGCAATGCTTAAGTTACATTAATGTAGCAAAACAGGAAAATCTATTTATTTTACTTACCACATGCTTACAAAATTTCATATAAGCAATCCAAAATCTAATGTCGTCTTGAAATTTAGATATTGCATCTTTATACAAATTATTCATTTTATTAGTTATAGCAAAGTCAACGTCTGACTTTTTTTGGGTAATACCATATTTCTAAAAAAGATGCATCAATATTTGTAAAATGTGTGCATATTATTTATATTTATATATATATATATATATATATATATATATATATATATATATATATATGTATATATATATAATATATATATATATATATACATAAACTATATGATACAATTTAATATGTAACAAAATCTACAAAGCTATAAATAGCTCTAAATATTACAAGATATATTTAAAATATTCATAAATATTTATATAATCTTCTCGAGTCACATCTCTGAATCATATTTGAGTGGTATAGAATTTTTTCTGACTCGACATTCAATTGATAAGAAATCTAAAGATTACACAGACACAATCTCTTTTCAAAAATCGATTATTAAACCTGAAGAAATAGAAGGGAAGACTGTGTTTTAAGACAAATTTTATCTGAGTTTTTTAGTTCAAACCTTTATATTACAAATATGATATCATAAATGTCAAATTATTGAACCACATGATATCCCAAAAGATTGATTTTAGCCGAGTTTCTCGGCAAAAACATGCTTAAATACAATAAGACTTTAAAGTTACTTACATCTCTACGTTGTTTAATCAATTTTAGAAGATCCATTTCATATTGTATGTAACGAAGATAATCCTCCTTACACTTTGCTTGTCGTTGAATTTTATATTCATATTCCTTGAGTTTCTTAGCAATACTTCTGAAATACAATCGTCAGCACTTGATGAGATTGTGACGCTCGTAAATATACACTCATACAATCAACTGGCGGCACATGTAAAACCCCATAAATAAAAAAAAAGACTCACCGAATTTCATTTTTATCAAAAAGTTTGATCCGTTCCATTTGTTCCAACTCAGGTATCATATCCTGACATCGTTTTTCTACAAATTCTGCCATTTTTCTCAAATTTGTATTTTCTTCGTACTAATTAATTTTTATCACGAAGAAAACTTTAGGAGAAAACGTGTAGGAAGCCAACGAGACGAAAATACGAAATGCAGGTGTAAAATTCACAAATCGACGCGTGATGCATTACAAGGACATGAAGCATAAAACTACACTAGTCTGTCAAGTCTATTATAGATTTCCAGCAAGAAACGTATATATAGAAATAATGCTAGATGACCGGCTATCTTGATTGGCTGCTATTGCAAGAAACTTTCGGAACCCTAGAAATTCCCTATGCAATAGCCAATCGGTACATTCGACGAATACGTCGTATGACGGATGTAATATTGCCTATAATATGGATTTCCTTTTTTTTTTTTATCTAAGGAAGTTGCTCTATTTCTTGCCATCTATGGTTATAACCACTTTGCTCTTTTTAACCTTTAATTTCGATCTTACACGTGAAGTACGTATCGTGGAGTATATTGATGAATATTTCATTAAGAGAGAGTCTAAAATATAATTAATATTTAAGGACGCACACAAATCTCTCGAAGCTCAAATCCAGCATCAAGGGAAATTAAAAACTTAGCAGTTTAATAACGTAAGAATTCAAACGTCGAAATAATCAGGAATTAATAGAAAAAATATTAAAATTAAGAACGTGTACATCTGCAAAGAATCAATATATACGTTTAAAAATCAAAGAAGAAATTCAAAAGATTAAACAAATATTTTTTTGCAGTAAGTTTATATAAATATGGAGTTTTTAATCAATTTATTTTTTTTTTTTTCAGCATTTGGAAAAATGACCAGATATGCAAGAGCGAGAGGATCCAAAGCATCAAATGAGAAATTGCCGAATAATGCTACACCATGGCATATAATGAAACAACAAATAGGGGAAAACGAAAATAAAAATTTGTTGGAGAAAAAGAAATCGGCGAAGGAATTATTAATGGATCAAAATGATACGCTTGATAATACTAATAAAAACGTCAATCACAATTGGGCGGAATTTAACGATAATAGGTCTAAATCTGATATAAAGGAACATAAGAAATCAAAGTCAAAGAGAAATCGCACGAATTTCGCAGAAGACTCTAAAAATGATATCACACCCAACAATAATAATGCAGAAACAGAAGATACAAAAATTGAAACAATAGATGGTAGATCAGATAAAGTTTCTAACAAAATGAATCCAGACGTTAACAATTCATATTTACTATCTAGTGAAAAAGAATCAAGAATTTCACAAGATGACAAGCATTCAAATTCTTCTATATTAAGTAAACGGCAGAAGCGAAATCGGAAGAGAAAATTGGAAGCATCTAATGATGAGTCTAAAAGGTTTAAGGAAGATACATCAGATAAAAGTGACAAAGTAGAAGAAAAGAAAATTAAAGAAAAAGGAAAATACAAAAGGAGAAAACCAAATGCAGGCGTTACAAAAATTATAATTAATGGTGTGGAAATTGAAATTGTCATGTATGATGGGTTTCCTGTAAAAAAGGAAGATGCAGAAAGATTGACAGAACTTAAACAAAAATTGATAATGAAGGGTAAGCGTACACACATTGCATTAAATATTGTGAATTTAAGTTTTGAATGCTAAGAACTAGCAAAAAAGTGCAGTAAAAAGTACATGTATTTAAGAATATTATATAAAACTCAAAAGAATTCTGTTTAAAAAAATTGATGAGAAGTGACAGAAACCTACTTAAAGTTGATATGCTGTTATCATTGGCCATGTGATATCTTTGTGTCATATGGATCAATTACTTCAATTTTCTTTATATATTTTTATCGGACTTTTTAAGCGAGAAAACACTAAAAAATTTAAGGATCCAGATAAATCTTCACAGAGACTGAATTTAATAAGTAAACTTTCTACAATATGCTATTGTTAAATAATAAGTATAAAATAAAATAATATCTTATTATTACTCTCAGGTGTACCAAAATCTGAAGTGGATATGGCGATGAAGCTGGAGAGACGCAGAGCCGAGAAAGCCTTGACGCGCGTTAAGAAACAAGTCTGCTTCAACTGTCGCAAGTCCGGGCACAATTTGTCGGATTGTCCCGAGCTTGGCCGCGACGAGGCCTGCACTGGCATCTGCTTCAAATGCGGCTCGACAGAGCACACTCACTTCGAATGCAAGGTCAACAAGGATTCTACCTATAGATACGCCAAGTGCTTCATCTGTCGCGAGCAGGGACACATTGCTGTGGAATGCCCTGATAATCCGAAAGGAATTTATCCCCATGGTGGTTGCTGCAAGATTTGCGGAGCCGTGACACATTTAAAGAAAGATTGTCCTGACTTGGTGAAGGGCAAAGAAGACAGTGCCATTACGGTAGAAAAGATGGGTGATTTCGCTATAGAATCTCTGCAAGAAGATGTAAAGAAGAATGGTGAGGGCAATAAATTGCCAAAAAATAAGATTATCAAATTTTAACATAATATATTGTGTGATATCTTTGTAACATACAATATCTATACACAAATTTATAATTTTATTATCCTTTCCTATCGATAAAAAAATAAGTTATTGGAGAAAATATATTAGATTTTTAATTATTTTTCATCTTCAACAAAAGTTTTCCTTGTTATTATCATATTATTTCATGCACACTAAAGAAATGAAATTCCTTATTTTGAAAAGAAATATTTTAACTAAAATGTATAATTTGTAAATATGTGATAATTATAGTTTGTAAATATGTAACGTATGTGTATGTTTTTACAATATAACAAATTATTATATATATTGCTACATTATGTAAATTATATATAATTATATTAATATATATGTATTAATACATATAATGTGTATAATGTAATATACACATTATATTTATTTATTACATTATGTTTATTATAACAAAACTGTATAATGTATTATAAAACATTTCTGAAAAATACATATGTATATGTGCATACATATTATTTGTATTATATGTATTTTTTGAAATGTTTGAAACATGTATAAAAAATGACAAAAATGCTAAAACAAGAAATATGTACCAATATATTTTTAATTATTTGTTTTTTGAAATGCTATTATACGATTTAAATCGCTCGAATAATATTCAAAAACCGGGATGACGCATAGCTTTGCGTAAGAGCAATCGACTAATAATCGGCAGGTGTAAATCGATCTATATAAATGTCAACAAATTTGAAAAAAGGGAAACGATTCACCTACTTATTGCGTATATCATCCCTAAAATAATATATAATAAATATATAATTAAAATTCACACAAAGTTATTCATTATGAACGTTTTAATCATAACATTTTAATTGAAGAAATACATACATGTACATATGATACATAGTCTTGTATGGTTTTTTTTAGAATGCAAATGGTTTACTTCGACCAATGTCATCGATAGCCTAACGTGTTATAATCCGTTAAAAACTACAGATAAATATGAAATTTTAAGAAAATATCAAAATGAATAATAAAATTCTTTATATTCTTCATACATAATATCTCAAGTACTTTTTATAGACTAAATGAAATTATTCGATACTTATAATTAATGTCACTAAGGTATCTAATATTCATAATTAAACAAACTGCATATTGTAGATGTATGTAGTGTATAAGGCTTTTTTTTTAATATACAATCACAGAAACGGTAAAAGCTTATGAGCTTAAGTTACAGTGTTTGCACGTATCTTGATTAATCTTTATATATTCTTGAAACATGTATATATTTGTATTATTATTAATCAAGATATAATGCAACAATTGCAACTTAAGCTCTTATAGACCCTTACCTTCTCTGTGATTAAGTAAATTGTGAAAAAGAAGGTGCAGATCAATAAAATTTCTACCACAATTATTTTAAATTTGCCTTCTATATATATATATTATATTTTGCAAATATAACGAATTATTTCTAAAAATATACGACATGTAATCGATAAATTCATAAGATAAATCCACAAAATGTTTTACCACCTCTCTCGGCATATATTTTCACTATGACATTGTGTGAACTTATTAAGCGCTAATGCTGAAGTTAGCAAATTGTACTACTAGGCGAATATGGTGCTATCGCTTCTTTCCAATATATGACTTAATATATCTGAAAAATATGATTTTAAGAAAAAAAACTCTTGATTACCAGCTAATTGCAACTACTCCTTTTTTTCATTTAAAATTGTAAAGAAATGCAATGTCAAAAAAAAAAATATTCAACTGACCTGACTATGTATTATATATCTGTAATTACGAATCACGAATTTTTCTTCCATGTTATTTACGAATTTCACACGAGTCGCACACAGTTTAGCAAAAGCTTTAAAGTACAACAAAATCATATTTATATCGTATGTGTATAATGTCATTTTTCTTGCAGACAAAAATTAAAGAAAGATGTAGATGTATGCTTTATTTATGTAGCCTACATTATCTTCAGAATGGTTCATTATTTAAAAGCAAATTCACACACAGAGTTACTTGTCATGAATTTTCCTCGAAAGGTATTTAACAGATGATTCGAAGATCGCAAATATTTCCAAAGCTTTTGCTTGGTGAAGACCAGTGCTCGTATCTTGTATGAAAACGTCTTTGGTAGCAACACTCGTATTGTACTATCTCTTTATTTCTATCCAATTCCCATAAACAATAGCGGCGAACGAAAATTACAATACAAATCACGCGAATACACCTGCTAGGTAGCTTCAGCTTTATGCGCTGATTCGATTATTTCCTTTAAGCATCGACCGAACTCCTCGATGATGAGACGCTGTGACGTCTCGTCATCGAGCATATTACGCTCCGCTTCGTCTGCTTGCGCCATTAAACATTGGCATGTTATTTCTACCACCTTGTCCGTCAAAAAGTTAAATGGCTGCCTGTAATAAGCAAGAAATGGATATACATATAACGCACAAAATTCAAGGAATCGTCGAACAAATGTACAATGTTAATCATTTTTATTACTGTTCGAATAATTTATTTACTCATTTTAAGATTCCTGATTGTTCACATATTGCAACCATAGAGGATTATAGTATCGGAAGCAAAAAAAGTAAATGATTTTTTCTTCGCACTACATATTGAATTAGCTTCTTTTATACATTGCAATTCGATTCTTTTAGAATAACAATATCGTTTTGAATTGGTCAAAGAATAAATAATAATAAACATTGATTAAATTTTTGATCAGATTTTGTTGCAATAGGAATTTGTGCAGAATTGTGGTTTATTCATTAATGAGTAACAACTAAGAAAAGAATTTTCGATATATCAGTCGGAATTTTTCTTAAAAATTATTAAATTTATAAAAAGATCTCATAACACAAACCTTGTACCAGTGTTGGACGCTGCTGGAGGTCTAAAGGCCATCTCCGACAATTGTAGCTGTGCTTTGTTTAAACTGAGCTGAGTTGTTCTGACTTCGGTCGTTTCCGTCAGATCCTTCAAGGATTTTTTTTCCAATATTGGATCTTCGATATTGCGACAGCCTATACATTTACAATTTCCAGAACATGGAATTTTTGCCTGAAAAACAAGGAAAAAACACAGTTAGATTTCTTTTATATATATATATTTAAAGAAACATACAGATACATAAGTTATTCAAAAATATCAAATATTAATACTCTTATTAAATGAGCAATGCTGGGCACACATTATTTATACATTAATTTGAAATAAAATGTAAAAATGCAGTGAAAAAAGAAGAGATTAACTAATTAATAACTGTATTTTGTCAAGCTACCTGCATTGACAGAGTAAAAAAAAAGTATACAAACTTAATTGTTAGACGACATGGATATGTTGAAAATACCTCGTAACATTCACAATAATTTTTAAGGCAACCGCTACGTTTGCAGTTGCAGCCTTTGTTGTGTCTTCTTATATCGTCACCAGTCTCGCGGCCTTTTCCAATTTTAGGGCGGAAGGCGTTAGGATTGCGTTCCAGACAGGATTTGATCGCGCGCTGTCTCTCCTCTTCGTTCCCAAGATTGTTCGAGCAATTGTTGCAATTACACATGTGACAGAACTCGCCATTCGCAAAACAATCACAATAACTGCAACAGAGAATTTAAAGCCAAATACTAAATAAATTACTAATTAAATTATATTTATGGATTAAAACATAATAGGTTGCAATTAATTCTACTAAAAGTAATTTATCAATAAATATATAATTTTTCAATAATTTTGTAACATATTTACTTCAATTAATACTTTGTTTTAATAATTTTTCCATAAAGAATATTATATATATTTAATACTTTTAGAAAGATGCTTCAAACTGTCATATATCATACTAATAACAAAGGAATGTGATGAAATCCAAAGCCTACTATATAAAAGATATTTATGAATACACATGTAGTCAAGCAAAAAAGTCTGTTCTATAAAAAATAGTTTTTGAAACAACTTCAGAAATAATAAAAATCTTGGTTTACATAAAATTTTTAAATATTTTGTAGAATTTATGCTCCAACAAAATGCTTACAGCTTAAGACACTGTGATTTGGTGCAATTGCATGGTTTTCTTGGCCTGATACCATTCGGCTCAACAGTACTGTAAGTCCCTCTTTGAGAATTCTTTCCATCAATTACGCACAGAGTCGCCGTAGAGCTTTGTGAACTTCCTAGAAGACCAGGCGTCGCTTGGGACTTCAATTTTCCGTCATCTGTTGACTGCTTTGATAGAAGACAGAAATATATTTTGTACATACATAGATACGAATTTTTAGAACGTTTTATAAATCAGGAAAATATGTGCACATGTGAAATTTATATATACATATATAAATAAATTTCTATATATATCATATATATATGTAACATAGATTTATAGATAATTGATAATACAATTTCACTTAATTGTTAAACATATTTTATCACTATTATGAATGGAGACTATTGGAACATTTCTAAATACTTCTCTACAATATTTACTAAAAAACATTCTATATTAAACCAAGAATATTTAAAACTAAAACATTTGCAATATTGGATTATCTATGTTTAAAGTTTTTAAGATTTTCTCACATGAAACATCATCTGTGAGTTTGTTATATTTTATATTTTAGATAAAAAAATTGAATTAAAGATTTCTCTTTCTCTGTTTTAAAATCTCTTATACTTTTCAGTTTTATTTTTAAATTTATAGTACTATCAATTTTTAAATATTCTAATACTTGGATGAGATTGTATAGATTTGAACAAATTTTGTACAAATGTAATATCGCAGAAGTTTTAATTAATGCAACATTTGATATAGAAAAATGACTGTGCTATATTAAGTAGTGTTCGTGATAATTCCTTCCCGACATTCTCGTCCCACAAAAGGCAAACTGGATAATGGAAAAACAAACGGATATTAAACCTGTTGCTGAATATATTGAGCAGGAAGAACGACGATGTTCCCGACACTTGGATTAGCCGACAGGACTGCCTGTCCTGACGCTAACTGGCTCAATGCTGATGCGGGAATCGCTACCGCACTCTTCGACTGATTGCCAACAGCTGCCGCAGCAGCAGCCGCCGCAGGTATGAGCAACTTTTGGCTGCCACTTGTCAATGTTGCCTTCGGCGCGACTGTTCTTAGAGATTGATTGCCGGTATTTAACGGCACAACCTAGATAAAAATAGAAAAAAAACTTATTTGCGATATAGACTTTGAATATATCGCAATATATATATATAGCACTTTGTAGTGTATTGTCTCATTAATATTAATTAGAGTAAATTTCTAAAATTTGTTATATAGTGTGAATCATAACAGAAATAAAGCATTCTTAGTTTTAAAAAAAATGTGTAGAATATAGATAATATGGAAAATAAAAATGTATACATAATGATTTTTTTTCTCTTAAAGCCTTTTGTTCAAAATTAATATTGAGTTCTTGTATACCTTTACAATCTGTTGTTGACTTCCTACTTTCTGGCTGATACCTACAGTCTGAAGAGTCGTAGCAGGCTTTGATTTGCTTACAGTAACGACATTGGTAGTCCCTGTTGAAGTACTGACTAATCTTACATATTGCACCTAAAAAGCAGCATAATATAAATGTGCACATTCACGAATAAAATCAACTATGGATAAAATATAAAGTAATATACTTGTCTTCCAGGCATCTGAATTTGATGGACTTGATTTGATCCAGTTACAATGTTCTGGTTAGCGGGTATTCTAATCACTTGCCCACTTCCAAGTACAGTGCCAGGTTTCAAAGAACTCTAAAAAAAATAATGATAAAGAGATATTAATAAAGAGATAAAAAAAAAGTTTGGTTTATTTTTTTAGAAAAGTCCAAGCAAGGCTGTTAATGTCAATACAAATTTTTAGATACAGGTGTCCATACAAAATATATCTCTCGTAGTATCGTTTAACCTATTTTTTGTAAAGCTTAGAGTTTCACGCAGTTAGTTGCCAATATATTTGGCTGAGGAGGATCAAGATGAAAACTACTTCCCTCATTATAGAGAGCAATTGTATTATGTATGTGTATTTTGAGGGCCTTAAAGCACGAATATCGATGTTAACAGCTCGTATCGTCCTTGACAATAATATTAATTTCAAATACATTTGATAAAAAATATTTTTGATATAATTATTTCCAAGGTAGACATCAGAATTGAAATTAAATGTATCAATTATAATTCCAAATAGTCTTTCAACCTGTCTGATGATGACTTTCTGTGGACTTGGCTGCACAGACGACTTGGATGAAAGAAATGTGGATTGCTGATTCGAGGATTTGGCCTGAATACTCGTAACTGGTGCAGGTAGGATTTTCGTCGGCATTGACTTATTGGTAGGTACTATGGTCACTTTCGATTGTTGTGATGTCGAGGACTGTAGTAGTTTATTTAGTATCATACCCTTTGAAAAGATAAATGTAACTCATTATCGCATGATCTAAATATTTGTTTTTTTAACAAGTTGTATTTTAGAGCGCAAGAATTTATAACACACCTTCTGCGGGGACGATGGTAAAATGTGTTGTACCTTATTGGTAGAGAGTATACCCATTTGTTGGGCTTGTGCTAACGTTATAGTTTTCGTCGGGCTTGTTATACCGTAACTAGAAGAGCTATTATTGAGGAATTTGATTCCTGAGGTCGGCTGATTTTCACTTTGGGAACTCGTAATGAGAACCTGATGAGTGCCTGGCTGCGGCTGATTTCCCGTCAATATCATCTTTGTGAATACCTGCAAAATTTATCAAAAGATAATTTATCTTCAGGTTTCGCGAAAGATATCACTATAAAGAGAGAGTATCTGCAGAATTGTCGTCTAATACAATTTTTCTTTTTATTTATAAAGATCACGAATCCTACAACACAATATCTTACATTACGTCCTTGTTGGACATTCTGCGTTGCTCGTTTCAGCGTTGGCTGTGTTATCTTGAGATTTTGCATGTTACTAATTGTGATGTTTCCTGAGGCACTAGTTGTCGCGATAGACTTAGCAGACTGAGTCGACCTTAATTGAACGACGCTCCCGTCCGCGGATTTACCGGTTATGAGAGTCTGAGCTAAGGACTGTAACTGTTCGGCCGAAGCTGTTGGCGGATGCGATATCTTCAGTATTTGGCTGGTGCCCTGTCCGCTCGCAGGTGACACTATCATAATTGATTGGCTCTGCGTAGCTTGGCAGACGTTCGGTTTTACCTGGAGATAAGCTAACATGAGCGTATGTCGCATTCCAGTAATATTACTACGATCGCGAAAGTTATTACCTGGACGGCTGACGCGGGCACTCTCTGCAGAGTAGGCTTCGTTTGAAATACGATATTCTGGTTGCTCTGACTGGGCGTCGTCGTGTAAATGTGCTCGGCCTGCACTTGCTCGGAGATCTCGGTCATCTCCACATCAGGTACTATCGTTTCAGTCTCAACGTTTCGCTCGATTCTTGTCCGGTCATCGGCCGCGGTCATAACTTCATCAGCATTCATGCATTCGAGTTCCGCTTGAATATTCGCGAAGGCGTCGAAGTCATTTGATGTATACTGCTCGCTGTTGTGGGACAAACTTAGTGCGCTGAGATCACTGTCTCCCAATGTACGCGAATCCAAGGCTAAAGGCTCCACCAAGGCCCTCGCATTCTGTCCCTTATTAGTGGACATGACGATGATCCCTGATTGAAATATTGACATTATTAAAAATAATCTGAATCAAATTTTGAAAATTTTACTTAATAACATGCTTATGTAACACTAATCTTTTCACTTGCGTCTTACATAAATGATTGCGAATTGGAGGAAACACTTTACATATATACTTGCAGAAATAATAAATAAATTATAATACAAAAAAGATATTTCTTCAATAAATTAAGATTATCCTCTTCCTAGCAAAATTTTAATGGAGATGTCTAAATTACATTTAACGAAGAAGCAGTTAGAGATATAGAATATGAATGTAATTAGAATAACAAATTTGTTTCTTTCACCTAACTTTAAATATATATTATTCGAGTATTTTATAATATTAAAAATAAACATATCAATGCACAAATAATCACTCTTTTGCGATAAAGAAATACAATAAAATTTTTAAAAAAGTGAAAATTTTATTATTATAAAATAATGCAAACGTAAAAAGATACTGACTAGTATTATAAATATAATTAAGTTATAATTAAAGAATAATCACTCTCAATGTGTACGCATACACATATACCCATCTCTACAATCGCACACAATAATCTGATATAAAGTCAAAATAGTTTATCTATCTACACATAATTGCACAGAACTCTTTGCTTATTTATTAACATAAATATTGAAAACATTATATGTATAATCAATATCAATAATAAGTAGCTAAGTATATAAATGTTACATTATCAAGTGCATACAGTCTTCAATGATAGTTTAGATTCATATTAATCGCCGTA
This sequence comes from Lasius platythorax, assembly GCA_963971435.1. NCBI lineage: Eukaryota > Metazoa > Arthropoda > Insecta > Hymenoptera > Formicidae > Lasius > Lasius platythorax. Next base: position 1,822,007 of record OZ020541.1, read on the forward strand.
ATTCTTTCACAACGACGCGTCTCTTTTTCGTCGAAGCAATGACTAATTATGAATTTCGAGAAAAAAAAAAGTGCACTCTAAATTCGACAGTCACTTTTTGAAAAGTCGCGGGTGACAGACCGTGTTCGAAGGCTCAAACCTCGACCGAGTGAAGTTCGAAGCGAGGTAGATTCGAACGTGCCGAGGTAGATTCGAATACGCCAAAAAAAAAAAGACCGAGTTCGAAGCGCGAACACCGCGCTTCGGGGAACATCAGCGCCATTAACATACAAGGCAGAACGCGCCATTTTTGCGGAGCGAATTTTCAAGCGCCACTCACCGCGCAATCCAACAATTTACGGGCTCGCGAGCCTTAACGCGGGACCGAGTCCCGAATACGAGGCGTCCGTTCAAGGACGAACGAAAGGGTTCGGGGAGATCGCGACGGCGGGAAGTCGGAATAATAAACGCGAGACCATAACCTCAAAGACGTACGAGAGTTGGCAAGCGAGCGGAATCGCGGCGCGACGAGAGAAGCCCCCGAGGACCCCCCCGAGATCCGCTGGAAAACCCGCGCGATTCGATCCCCCTCTTCCCCGTTCGATCGAGCCTTCCGCAGGAGGCCACGGGAGGATAAAGGTCGTCATTATTCGGTTGTCTGGCATACGTACCTGCGCGTTCCTTCGATAGCTCGAATTGTTCAAAATCACGCGCTCACCATTGCTGGCCCACAGTGCACCGCTGTCGCGTCCGAAAGTTGCGTCCGTGGAAAAACGACGATCCTCTCTCTACGCGCGAGACGACGCGCGATTCGCGGGATTCCCGTTAATCGAGGACGAGAGTACAGAGTATATTATCGCGAACGGTATTAGCGCGAACGTGACGCGATTTGTCGACGCACTTTGCGAATCGCGAGTGACATTTCTCGCGCTTACGCGGGCGAAGATTGAACGAGTCGGAGATTGAACCTGACAACAAAGATTGGAAACTCCCCCTCGTGTTTGTCGATAGAACGGTACAGGTGGCGCTGTTCGATGGACAAACGGAGAATCAAAATGGCGTCGTGCACGGGCGGGCGCGCGCCATTTAAATCGATCCGAATTCTTATTTATACTACATATATACATACATCTCACATTAGTACAGAAGAAACACAATCGAAGATCGCTATCTTTATTTATGTTTTGTTTTTTGCTTTGTTATATATATGTATTCTAATAGTTTGATTCTTTGAACCAGCAACATTAATAATTAATTATTTAGAGACAATTATATATTTAAAAAATTAGAATAGGAATTATATAATTTTCAAATACGTACTCTAATTATAAAGTATGTTTCTATTGAATTATTTAAATTGAAATTGGAGATATACAACAATAAACAAATATATATATTATACATATATTAAATGTAGATTAGAAAATTAGAATGTGCTTGAAAATATATTTTTATTTTAAAATTAAATGAATATTATTAATTATAAGCATACATTACGCGCACTTTATCAAATCCAACTCAGAGATATTTTTTTCAAAAAATAATTATCTTACATTTAATTCAATGTATGCATGCACTGTTCTATGATTTAAGTTTTAATATATCGTTATATGGATAAATTTTTAATATTGGATATAAATCTCAATATTTTGAATTTTATGAGAAATGTAAATTGAATGAATTGTAAAAAGAAAATTGTGTCTACCTTTTTTGTGTGTTTGCGCATGTCAGAGTGTATCTAGCAATTTTTGCAGCTGATCAGATTGGACACATAGAGAATTTCTAGAGTTTTCATCGGGATTCTAGAAATTCCCTATTCGATAGCCAATCGTTCGACATGTATCGTATGAAAGTAATCTCATTGGACTAGAGCTATTTCTATATAGGGAATAGTTCCTATAGTATAGAGTTTACTGTTTCTGAAAGAGACAACAAGCTATCTCTTTCTAACCGCTAAAGTTCGTGCCAATATGCGTAGAGAGTTCAATTGCAGGAATCATTCAATAATTCAATGTTTTGCTAAATTCTCACGCATATTGAAGTGTACTTCAGTGATTTTTTCCTAATATTACGTCCCGTTGAGGAAGGCGATCCAATAGAAAAGAAGGAAGAAGAAGAGAAGGTGTATTCGCCGCCAGCTTTTTCTTCACGATGGACTCCATTCCGAGGACGCATAAAGGTTTCATACCTACTAAACATTTTCCCTGATTAATTTCTTTTAATCATTGATATTCATAAATACAACTTAAAAGTATGAATATCTATACATATAAATATGTATATATATAAAACAATATTAGTTTAACCTCTATTATCTGTCAACGTGCTGCATTTTATGCAAAATAATGATATATATATAAAGTTGATGTTTATCAATTAAGATAATTAATTATGTTAAAATTATAATGTGTTAAATATTTAGAATATCCCTCCTTCAATCGGATATCGCACATCAGTATAATACAAACCATCAGTTGCTAGAGTTATCAAACAATTAATCTTACATTCTGCGGCACATTCATTTTACAATGGAGCCAAAATAAAATTGTAATAAATGTAAATTTTACTGGCAAATTGTCTTCAGATATTACAAGAAATTTATTGTGACATTAGTTGTGCTATTTATAATTGATTATTATTATATATATATGTATCTGAATTTAATAATTATACAATGTATAATTACATATATATTGCAGATATTGAAGCACAGATAAGAGAGATACAATCGAAGAAGAAAGAGCTTTTAAATACAGCATCTGAGAAAGAACAGGTTGCTTTGGGAAAGACAGGTTTTTACGATCAGGATATCTATGATGATAATAAATTTGATGGCTATGTTACATCGATTGCAACCAACGATGAGATTGAGGTACTGTTGACTCAAACATTACAATATATTTTTAAATATTTATAAGTTTAACATTAAAAAACCTATTTCTTAACATCTTTCATATTTTATTATTTATTTTTTAAAATAAAGATTATAAAAAAAAAGAGTGAAGATTAGATCAGAAACATATAATCTGTATATAGTAATTTTTCTTTAGTAAAATATGAAATAAAGATCTTGAGACTGATAAAAATTTGTTTGTATGGGACAGGATTATGATCCATTTGCGGACAAACGACTACCCACCATAGCTGATAGAGAAGAGAAGGATTATGATCCGTTTGCGGATAGACGACGACCTACTATAGCTGACAGGGAAGATGAATATAGGCAAAAAAGACGTAGAATGATTATCTCCCCTGAACGCGTTGATCCGTTTGCCGAAGGTTGGTATAATTTTTCTTGTAACTTTGCCTGGTTAAACAGTGAAAGAGTATTAAGTGATTGTAAATTAGTTCGATAATTATATGTTGTATTAAATATCTATGCAATTATTTAACATATCCGAATTAATGGATTTAATTGATATGACTTCTTTTAATTACAGGTGGTAAAACACCTGACATTGGTTCTAGAACATATACTGAGATTATGCGGGAACAAATGCTCAAAGGCGAAGAGACAGAGGTATGTTAAAATTAAATATTTTCTAGATATATAATACATATACAGAAAAAAAACGTAAAGCATATTAAAAACAAATATATAATTGACAAAACTTTTATGTCTATATTTTGTATTTGTTATATGTAGCTGAGAAAAAGATTAGTAGAAAAGGCTAAGGATGGTACTCTGAAAGCCAATGGCGAACCTAAACCAGCCCCTAAAAAGAGAGGTCGTTGGGATCAGACAGATGATACTCCAGTGCAGAAAAAGTTATCTGGTACTTCGGCAACACCCACATCTTGGGACAATGCGGATGTACGTTTGTCACATTTGTTATTTTAAATCTTTCATTCAAATCTATTTAATTCAGTATGAAAAAAATTTGTTAAAACTTGATTGATTTAAATCAATGTAATCTAAATTTTTCTCCTTCCTTATAATTTTTTATTTTATAATTGTAGGTGACACCAGCTGCAGTTAGATGGGACGAAACTCCAGGGCATGGTAAAGGAGCAGAAACCCCGGGAGCTACTCCAGGAGTAAGCACAAGGATGTGGGACGCCACGCCTGCGCACGCGACGCCAGGAGCTGTGACTCCGGGAAGAGAGACGCCTTCTCATGAAAAAACTGTAACGAGTCGAAGGAATCGTTGGGATGAAACTCCGAAAACTGAAAGAGGTAATTCTAAATTATACTATATATTATTACTAATGCTAATTGTTGTTTGCTTTACAAGTGATTAATTATATATATTTGTTATTTCTATTAAGTAGTGACTTTATATACTTTATACGATTGTTTATATCTTATATTGTAGAAACTCCCGGACATAACAGCGGCTGGGCAGAGACTCCGAGAACTGATCGTGTTGCCGGGGACTTGATACAAGAAACTCCAACACCTTCAGCGAGCAAACGAAGAAGTCGATGGGACGAGACGCCATCGAACCAAACGCCAGGGTCGATGACGCCGCAAACCCCGGCAACACCTCTCACGACACCCCATCAGACGACGATACTAACCCCAAGTGCTACCACACCGACGGGACCCAAGGCAATGGGTCTGGCCACTCCAACTCCAGGACATTTGATGTCCATGACGCCCGAACAACTGCAGGCTTATCGTTGGGAACGCGAGATAGATGAGCGAAATAGACCTCTGTCGGATGATGAGTTGGATGCATTATTTCCTCCTGGATACAAGATCTTGCAACCGCCAGCAGGTGAGATACACGCAATATGATAACGGTATTAATATTTCCATTTTAGCGTGTGTATTATTGCTTGATATTCTAAAAATATAGAATACACAGATTTCAGAATATTAAATAACAGAATATTAAAGAAATCCTAAAAACGAGCGCGAATATGTAATTTCTATTTTAGATGGCCGATTATTTTATCGATTGATCAGTAAATAAATAATAATTGGCCAATTGATGCTTGTACACATGTGCAACTAAATAGCAGTTTAACTCGTTTATATTTAGCTCTGTTATAAAATTGAAAGAGATAGCTTATGTGTTCGCATTCTAAAGATCCAAAGAAGAAAAATGAGACATAAGAAACAATTCTAGATGCACTCAATTTAACATTCATTGATAGAAAAATTTTATAAGTTATATAAAGAATGTTGTGTTATATCTTTTCTCTCTCTAAACAGATCTTCAATTACGATTGAATTTTATATAAAGAATACTTGTTGATTAAAAATATCAATTAAAAATTGCATGTGAGCACTAGCTTCAAAATCCCTAAAGATTATATTTAAAGATATATTCAAAAATATATCTTTAGATTATTTCTAAAGATTATATTTAAAGATATTTTAAAAATATATCTTTAGATTATCTCTAAAGATATATTTAATAAAAGTTTATAGAAATTATCTCGTGAAAAAAAAAAATTTGTATATTTGAACATTTTATATTTGACTTTATATTTTATATGCATAATCACTCTATGTTTTTTTTTTTTCAGGATACATACCTATTCGTACACCTGCTAGGAAGCTGACAGCAACACCCACGCCTATTGCTGGTACACCTCAAGGTTTCTTCATTCAAACGGAAGACAAAAGCGCGAAGTATGTAGACAATCAACCAAAGGGCAATCTACCATTTATGAAGCCGGAGGATGCACAGTACTTTGATAAGCTGCTAGTTGATGTGGATGAAGAAACATTGAGTCCTGAAGAGCAAAAGGAAAGAAAAATTATGAAATTGCTTTTGAAAATAAAAAATGGAACTCCCCCAATGCGCAAGGCCGCTTTGAGACAAATTACCGACAAAGCGAGGGAATTCGGTGCTGGGCCACTTTTTAATCAAATTCTTCCTCTGCTTATGTCACCGACACTCGAAGATCAGGAACGTCATCTCTTGGTTAAAGTTATCGACCGCATTCTGTATAAACTCGACGATTTAGTGCGACCGTACGTGCACAAGGTAATTATTTTTATCGCTTCACGAATCAATTGTTTATTTGTTTTATCTCGTTTAATTGTCACTTGCTTTATCAATGTTTAGATTCTGGTCGTCATCGAGCCTCTATTGATCGACGAGGACTACTATGCTCGTGTCGAAGGCAGAGAAATAATTTCTAATTTAGCAAAGGCCGCAGGACTGGCCACAATGATCTCCACAATGAGGCCAGATATCGATAACATTGACGAATATGTTCGTAATACGACAGCAAGAGCGTTTGCTGTTGTCGCATCTGCTCTCGGAATCCCTTCGCTTCTTCCATTCTTAAAAGCTGTTTGTCGCAGCAAGAAATCTTGGCAAGCGCGACACACTGGTATCAAGATCGTGCAACAAATAGCTATTTTGATGGGCTGCGCCATTCTGCCGCACTTGAAGAGCTTAGTGGAAATTATAGAGCATGGTATATAAATAAATTCACAATTATATAGTTTCGTCGCTAAACTTTTTAAAATAGTAATCTTAATTGTTTTTTTTCTCTTAATTATATATATATCTCTCACCTTTTTAAAAAATAACCACGACACGAAATATTACAGGTTTAGTGGACGAACAGCAAAAAGTACGAACAATTACTGCGTTGGCTATCGCCGCGTTGGCCGAAGCAGCGACACCGTACGGTATCGAAAGCTTCGACTCGGTGCTAAAACCGCTTTGGAAGGGTATTCGTACGCATAGAGGAAAAGGTTTAGCAGCATTCCTAAAAGCTATCGGTTATCTCATCCCTCTCATGGACGCGGAGTATGCGAATTATTACACTAGGGAAGTAATGTTAATCCTTATACGTGAATTCCAGTCTCCTGATGAGGAAATGAAGAAAATTGTGTTAAAGGTAAGAGAACTATTTCATTTATCATGTAAATAATTGTTGGCGTACATGAGTTTATGTATATGTTTTATGAATTAATTACATTGTATCAAAGTTTTTTTTTTTTACTTTCTATATAGATTGTATTTTTATATATGTTTAAAATAGGTAGTCAAACAATGCTGTGCAACCGATGGTGTGGAAGCACAATATATAAAGGATGAAATCCTGCCTCACTTCTTTAAACACTTTTGGAACCATCGCATGGCACTGGATCGTAGAAATTACAGACAGGTAAACTGGACAGATTATTGAGAAATTTCCCTTTGTAGTTTTAGAGAGAAATTAATGAATTTCTAATAACAAAATAAATGAAATTGCAGCTTGTGGATACAACAGTAGAAATAGCCAACAAAGTGGGCGCATCAGAAATTATTAACAGGGTAGTAGACGATTTGAAGGACGAAAATGAACAATACAGGAAGATGGTGATGGAGACTATCGAGAAAATAATGGGCAACTTGGGGGCGGCCGATGTCGATTCTCGTCTAGAGGAGCAGCTTATTGATGGAATTTTATACGCCTTTCAGGAGCAAACAACCGAGGTTTGTTGTGAATTCGATATCGCTAAACTATACCTTAAAAAAAAAGAACAGATAATTTAAACAAGTTTTATTCGTAGGACGTTGTTATGCTAAACGGTTTTGGTACAATCGTGAACACATTGGGTAAAAGAGTGAAGGCATATCTTCCTCAAATATGCGGTACGATATTGTGGAGATTGAATAACAAATCTGCAAAAGTCAGACAACAAGCTGCGGATCTTATTTCGCGCATCGCAGTAGTTATGAAGACCTGTCAGGAGGTAAGAAACGCATAGTGGACAATATTTTTTAATTTTGCCATCTATAAATTTAGAATAAATGTAATATATGCGATATTTCTAGGAAAAACTTATGGGACATCTGGGAGTCGTTCTGTATGAGTATTTAGGCGAGGAATATCCAGAAGTTCTGGGCAGTATTTTAGGAGCGTTGAAAGCCATTGTTAATGTCATAGGAATGACGAAGATGACACCACCTATCAAGGATTTATTACCAAGGCTTACACCCATTCTGAAAAACAGACACGAAAAGGTGAAACTCATGTATATCTTGGACTATTTATTACAATTTGATATAAAACGTTTATGAATGAAATAAATTTCTATTCAAATGTTATAAAAAAATCGATCGTAGCGTAAATTTGCTTATGTGACATACTTTAGTAGTCTTTGCTGAGTTTAATATATCATTTTGTCGCAGGTGCAAGAAAATTGTATTGATCTTGTGGGCAGAATCGCAGATCGTGGTCCCGAGTATGTTTCTGCCCGAGAATGGATGAGAATATGCTTTGAATTGTTGGAATTACTGAAAGCACATAAAAAAGCTATTAGAAGAGCGACAGTGAACACTTTTGGTTATATCGCGAAAGCTATTGGGTAAATTAATTAAAAATAATTAAACGCTGTTTATATACAAATGTGTATACTTATATATAATATTTTCTTTTTTTCTCAAACAGACCGCACGATGTCTTAGCGACACTTTTGAACAATTTGAAAGTACAGGAACGTCAGAACCGTGTTTGTACCACGGTCGCTATTGCCATAGTTGCTGAAACTTGTAGTCCCTTCACAGTGTTACCAGCATTAATGAACGAGTACAGAGTACCTGAGTTAAACGTACAGAACGGAGTGTTGAAATCCTTGTCGTTCTTATTCGAATATATCGGAGAGATGGGTAAAGATTATATTTATGCTGTCAGTCCATTGCTAGAAGATGCGCTTATGGACAGGTAAGGGGTGTCCAAATCATGTATTAATTTTATTGCTTATAATACTTTATTCCTTTGTCGACTGTTTTTATATATATTTGCTTTAGAGATGTTTGATATTATAAATTATTTCTTGATTTATATTATTTCTAATCTTCCACTCTCTCTTATGGTTTTCAGGGACTTGGTACATAGACAGACAGCCTGTGCCGCCATTAAGCATATGGCATTAGGCGTTTACGGATTTGGATGCGAAGATGCGTTGATACATTTATTGAATCACGTGTGGCCCAACGTTTTCGAAACCTCGCCGCATTTGGTCCAAGCGTTTATGGATGCTGTGGATGGATTGCGTGTTGCGCTTGGACCAATAAAAATTTTGCAATATACATTACAAGTACGTAATTATTATAATTGCGTGAGATCGCGTTTTTTATATATCAGTAATTTTTTTATTTTGGCAAATGGCATACATTATTTATAAGTGTTATATTGCTTTTTGTTACAGGGTTTATTTCATCCAGCCCGCAAAGTTCGCGACGTCTACTGGAAGATATACAATTCTCTTTACATTGGCGGACAGGATGCTCTGGTAGCTGGTTATCCTCGTATCTTGAATGATCCAAAGAACCAATACATAAGATACGAATTAGATTATGTATTATAATAAACAACGTTTATATAGTTGTGAGAAACACACTGATTACATAATTCTAATAATTTATATTGACTACTCGCGCATAATAAGAGTAATCTTATCGGGGATGGATTTGAAAGTCATTCTAAAGTTTACTAAATTAAAACCTGATGTCGTATAGAGAGTTTCTCATTCCATGATATCAAATTGTATTTAGTTAATAAATTAGGCGCATTTTTGATTAAATATTAAATTATATTTGACATGGATAACACAATTTATTACTTTATGCTATAGATAAACATTTTATGTCATGATTTTCTGTCATATGTAAATTTATATATATTTTGACCTAACTATATATATATATATATATATGAATGTATAAGTTGATATCCTTTTTTTGTATTTCTTTTTCTTGGTAAAGTAGAAGTTTGTTGGCTATAAAAATGAGCTAAAGAAATTTCTTTTTTTAGTTTCTATATTTTTTATTTCTATATCTGGGCATTAAATCTCTTTCATTCTAAATTTTCCAAAGATTTCTCAGCATTTATTTTTTTGTGAAAACTTTAATAAAATTAGAAACTAAAGTAGAAACTATGCCTTTCCAATATATCACATTTTACTTTTTGTCTATAGCTCTTGAATTTTCTTGATCTATAATATTGTATTCTTTTTAAGAAATTCAGTAATGCAATCTTTTGATCTAAACATGTTCATGGTGTGATAGATATGATTGTTATTTGAAAAAATTAATGCTGCTAATGAAATTAAAACGTCCGTTTCAAAAATCGAGCAGCTCGAAAAGATATGTTAAAAACCTGGCATACTTTCAATTTATCTCAGCACAATGATAATTTTATATTTTTATTCACAAACGACATAGATGTTATTTACTTTTAATAAAATGATTATAGTTCGATACTTCTATTATTTTATGAATGTAAATATTACAAAATAAACTTCATTTATAGTATTGAAAATTAATTCTTAATACATCTGTTTTAATAATATTGCTTAGAATAGTCGTTTTGTTGTTTAGAAAATGTTTTAATCATGATTGTGTTCATCAAAAATATATACTTCTAATCCGAATGTTATTTTATGCAAAAAAGATATAAATAAAACCATTATTTTTATTTTTATATCTGGAATGCAATATGCATTTCATGATGAATAAAAAAAAATAATAAAAGATCTTTATTTCGATTGGTCAATCAAACGAAACATAAGTGAAGTGCGCGTTTTGCGTCCTTTGACACGTGATTGGCCGATCTCTGTACACACATATGCTTACATGATTACGTATATGGACTCGGCTTTAAATCGAGATGCGAGTGTGACAAAGCTTTTACATGGCGTTTCGCTGAAAAACTGCCTTGATGATTCCAAATTTGCGCTTTGACATCATCGCGTCATCATTACTCCTGTAAGGGTGTGGCGTAGGGCAAGTTGCAAAATCTGTAACACATTCACAGAGTTTCACGTTCATTTTCATAAAAGGCCATGTTACGTTCACCGAGATCGGATTGGCTGTCTTGATTTAAAATCTGACAGGAATATGGATGTAGCAATTGTGTGACACATACGCGCGCGTTAGTCCCTCGATATTATCTGTTTTTTAATTAATTAGTTAAAGTAAGTAAATATTTTTTTCGTTAAATATTTGGTACATATATTCAACGTAGATATACTCAACGTTAATTACAGAACGTTAATATCTCGAGAATGTAATTTCAATTATATATTTTAAATGAAATTATATTTGTCTATGTTAATTAAAATAATTAAGCTGTAAACTAAATATGCATTAAAAATTAGTAGATTAACAAGCAAGAGAATTTAAATTAGATTTAAATAGAAATTATAGATTAATATATATAATTAGTATGATATAATGTGAAGAAATTGAATATTAATATAATATATTAATTTATATTTAATTGAGTTTTTATTATTAGCTTTAATGCATCTTTTTAACTGTTTCTTAGTTATATTCCAGTGATATAAATTTTTTGTAAAGCAGGGATTAAGTGCAAGTGAGTAAACAAAAAGAGAGGTGGAAATATTTCTTAATGTTCAAACGTGTAATCGTCCTCTTCTGTTAAAATATGCCAGGGTAAGTAGCATCTCTTTGAGGAACATAAACAATTGTTCAACTCGAGTTAATACTATGATATATTCAGTTTATTTCCATTTAATATTGTTAATTAATAATAGGCATTTGAGATTGATATGACGTACTATGTATGCAGGGTTACAGATATGTCATTGGATCATATGTTTTGCTCTCGCTGCAGAGAAGGTTTTGTCGCACACGAAAAGATCGTTAATTCAAATGGCGAATTGTGGCATCCACAATGTTTTGTGTAAGTACATATATTTAAAATGAAATTACATTTGTCTGTCTGTGTTATGTCATATACATATATATCTCTTATTCTTTTTTTTCGATTCAGTTTTTGCAGATACTAGAGCATGCACTTGGAGAAGAGTTTTTCTATTTACAAAATTTTATTTTCCTATTTTTCAAATAAGTGCTTTAAACATCGGTTCCTTTGCTATTTTCCACAATACACAAAAATAAAGATTATATCGTTCATTTTATGGATTGAATCTCATGGATCATTATTTTATTTTGACAGATGCGCACAGTGCTTTCGGCCATTTCCGGATGGAATCTTCTACGAATTTGAAGGATACAAATATTGCGAACATGACTTTCATGTTCTGTTTGCCCCATGCTGCGGCAAGTGTGGTAAGTTAATCTTAAAGATTTGTACTCAATTATTCCAACATAGGCATTCCTATTCTAAGATAGTTGTATAGATAATGTACTTAAATATACTTATTCAAACTATTGGTTTTGTGATAGGTGAGTTTGTTATTGGCCGTGTGATTAAGGCGATGAATTCAAACTGGCATCCACAATGCTTCCGCTGCGAGGAGTGTAACAGTGAATTGGCGGATGCAGGCTTTATCAAGTGTCAAGGCAGAGCATTATGTCACACATGCAACGCCAGAGTGAAAGCTGGTGTGCTCGGGAAACACATATGCCATCAATGCCAGTATGTTCTATTGTTTATTTTTGCATAAAAGTTTCATTCAATAAAGAGAAACGCCTAAAAAATTTTCCAAAATTGTAGTTAAAAAAAAGAAAATTGTTTTAATTAGTATTATTTTCCGTGATTTCCAGTGGAGTGATTGATGACAAGCCTTTACGTTTCCGTGGCGAACTTTATCATCCGTATCACTTTAATTGTACAACTTGTGGTATAGAACTCAATTCTGAAGCCAGAGAAGTTCGTTCTCGACCTGGATACGCTGCCAATGAAATGGTAAGATAATATTAATGATGTATCGGATCGGATATTCTAATCACTTAAGTATATAAAAAGATATATAAAGAGAGAAAATATTTATATATCTAAATTTATATATATAAAGAATTTATATATTATACTTTATGTTATGTAGAACGAGTTGTATTGCTTACGGTGTCATGATAAAATGGGAATTCCGATTTGCGGCGCCTGTCGGCGTCCCATTGAAGAGCGCGTAGTAACTGCGCTCGGTAAACATTGGCACGTGGAGCATTTTGTATGTGCAAAGTGCGAGAAACCTTTCCTAGGCCATCGTCATTACGAGAAGAAGGGACTCGCATACTGCGAGACTCATTATCATCAGTTATTCGGGAATCTGTGCTTCGTCTGTAATCAAGTTATTGCTGGAGATGGTATGTGTATATTAGTGATGATGCATATTAAATATTAGATAATCCAAATATGATGGATGAATTTCATTGAGAAAAATCAATATCTTACTTACAATATAAACGCAAGTTGTCTTCTTTGGACTTTTGCTTTCTTTTTTCACTCTCTTTAGATTTTTTAAACATTCTGCACTGTAATATATTTCTCTTCCATTAATACTTTGAACTTCTGCAATTCTTAAGGTTTCTTCAGCTATATTGAACTGTGTGATGTCAAAAGCATACAAGTTTTCTTTTTGCGTTATTTTTTTTGTGTGAGCATTAATAATATTTCTAATCTAATACGACATCTTTTCTGATAGTTTTTACAGCATTGAACAAGGCATGGTGCGTCCATCACTTTGCGTGTGCATTCTGCGATCAAAAGATGAATCAGAAGACAAAGTTCTTCGAATTCGACTTAAAGCCCGCGTGCAAGAAGTGCTATGACAAATTTCCGCAAGAGTTGAAGAAGCGGATGCGACGTATGTATGATCTGAATCCTAAAAGGATTCCATCAGCGTAAACGCAGATCCGACTTTTCTGCGTGGAATCTATGAGGATGGATCAAATATTCTATGTTTACAGTGCCTTTTCCGCCTAACACGTTAACGTAAAGAAAATATATTTAATCTTTTATATTCCATTATAAGCTTTATGGAATGTACCAAAGCTACTTCACCATTCTACAGTTGCAAGTATTTTGGTATAGTATTGCTGTAACTATTTTTATCACAATTTACAATTGAGAAACTATTAATATTGAAAATATTCGCAGTTTGGTATCTGCGTGTAAGAAAAAGTGTGCAATAATTTTGAAACATCTTGTATAGACAAGGCACAATGCTAATTTATATTTTTGAAATGTGCGACAAGTAATAACAGATATCTTTGATTAAATTGTATAATATATACTGTACGTATAGCTCTCTCTCTCACCCTATTTAAATATTTTTAAACTTATCTGGATTATTGTTATATTTAACATTAAATGTCCAGACAAATCCTTATATCTTAAAAAAAAAAAGTATAATAGTTTTATATATCTATATAAACATGATAACAGAGTTATATACTTATATTTTATCAACACAAAAAAAGAATGTACAATAAAAAAAACAATTAATGGAAGTAATGAAATTTTATTTACAAATCAAGGCATTACCGTCAAACTTAACTTTATGTTCACACATACTCCTTGTTCTTCTCTATTATCACTAGTCTTAGAATCTTTAACCCGTTCAAAATCATTAAAAGCCTGAAAAAATATTACTCTCCACAAGAGTGTGACCTTTTTGTCTTATCAATTTATCTTTAATTGCCTCTTTTTCAGGTGTGTACTTATTTCTGTAATTAATTTCACGACGGATAACTGCCGAAGAATCCTGAAATACTTTGCATTTACACACTTCCATTTAATCCTAGAATACTAATGATACGTAATAAAAAAATAGTATTTAAGTTTATTTAAGCATTGCTTTTTTTCTTTTTTTTTCTTGCCCCCCCCCCCCCTCCCCCCCATTAAAATAGCACGATTTATTTTTAATAAAAGTTTATTTTTCTCGTCTCTCTTTCTTGACATTTTTTCTTCGGGAAAAATCTCAACATACGTAAATTTAACGTATGATTAATGTTAAATGTCTTAAAAGTATGATTAGTATTCTAAGGTTAACGCTGCGTTTAGCGCTAAATGTAGTCAATTGATCTTGAACTTTAACGTGGTATGATAATCGATTCGGCTATATATATACATAGTTCGATGACGTCAAAAGCAAGGGAGAAATCTACAGAAATTCCCGCGATGAGCTACGTTCTTATAAAAGCACATAGTCATATGAAAAGAAATATTTAAAAAAATATTAAAAATTATGAAATAAAATGAGAAAAAAAAAATATATATATATATAAAATCTTCTGTACATATAATCGTAAGATTCTATTCTGGAACCATAATCGGATAGCCGCATTTCGTGCTAAACGCTGTCGATGTAAATAGGACCATGCTACTTTATTGTTGCGATGAAGCGGGCCTTCAACGGGTGAAAATATAAATTGTGAAAAAGAAAAATCTTTATAAGAGACAATTGGCGCAATAATAATAATAATATAATAATACAACTGTTTCTAATCTTTTACGATGCGCAAAAGCCGCGCGCAGCAGTTGCTTCTATCGCATTTTTTTTTATTCTTTTGTTTTTGTTAAGAAATTTTCTGGAATCGCATATATAAAAAAGTCTCGACTCGAATCGGCGGCCGTTTCACTCGGCGAAAGCCTCGAACGCTATTCTTTTTCCTTTTCTTTTTACACATACACACACGCATACAGGAACATACAAATGTACACGTACACGTACACGCGCGCATCCTCTGCTTCTGCCGTTTTTTGAACGTGTATATATATATATATTTTTTTTTTTTACACATTTGTCGCGGCTCGAGATCCTCGATTACGATTTCAAGATTGAGAACATTATCGACAACACTTTCTCACTCGCGTTTGCTCCTTGCCTCAATTAGATATTGATACACTACGTGTTTGCGTATGAAATGTCAAATTTTCTAATTTCCCGCGTCTAATCAGCCTCTATAACTTGTCAAAATTTTTAGTATTCTACAACTAACATTTTTTTTAATTCCGAGATATTAAAATCTAATTTAACTTTTGATTTCCAGAGTAATTTTAACTCACAAATTTTTTTGTAAAGTTTTGGACCTCTTGCCTCTAGTACATTTAATATGTATTTATTTGTGTATAACATTCTTGTATTCTATTGTATATCTTTTGATGTTTACATTGAATACCAAAGAAGTGCATGGTAAAAAGCTGTTCTGCAAATTAGCTATTTATTTATTTATTTATTTAAGCACGAATTGTTTTAAATATTTAAGATTTAATTTAATTATAAAACTAACAATTCCAACGCATGTATTGTATTTAATTCATTAATATTATTAAAAACATTACATGTTATGTTTATTAATATAATGTTATGTTTATTAATATAAGCTAAATCATAAAATTTACAAACGTAGGAAAGGCTCTAGTGTACATATTCTATTTCTTGCTAATAAATAAATAAAGTAAACGTTTTAGCTTTTTAAATACCATACACATCTTTTGTATAGCTGTATGTGCATGTGTATGTTTCTCTGATTATATATTAAAATATTTTTTTTTATAAAAAATAATCTCTAATTCCATTAAAAATTCCTTGAGATTATGTCAGTCTAAATAAAAACAGACTTTTCATACGCAATAACGTAATAATAATACATATAGTATAGCTAAAAAATACATTTTTAGATCCTTGAATCCTTAGATTTTTCTGTGTTATTTTGATCTGTGTATCTGCGTGCATTTTTCATATAGTTTTAAGCCCTTGGATCTTTGGCTCTTTAAAATCCTAATCTATCCAATTTTTAAATTCTCACATCTCTGGATATTTTTGATTTCTTATAATTAATTTTTCGAATTTTTTCTTGAATCTTTGGTAGGGTCTCTTAATTCTTCTGATCTGATATATTCCATTTAACATTAAAATTCTAAAGACTAATATCCTTAAAATCTTTAATTGTTCTATTCACGACTCTTAATTTCTCTACATCATAGATTACTATACTATTAAATTTTTTAATTATCACACATTGTGTTGAATAATTGCACACTTGTATACATTCATCGATTCTTACATCCTTACAGTCTCGGATTTTAGAATACTCGATTGCAACTCTAATATTTATTAGCTTTTTTTCGACTGTGAGCAGATCCATGAATTTTATATAACTCTTTTAACTCGTTTCGCTTTTTGAATACTTACAATTAGATCTATGGATTCTCGGATTCTTGGATTCGTGCAGAGATTTGTACATACAGAGTCGTTTCGATGGGCGTTATACAAAGAGAATTTTACAATACATGCGTTCGCGCACAATAACGTTTACAAGAAACATCGTTACACTTACTAAGTACAGAAGGATGGAAGAATTGGAAGCCACATAAAAAATCTCTTCCCATTAAATCTCTTCCTATTTTAAGTAAAAACGATAATCCGAACGATCAGATCTCTCTTTCGGAGAGTTATCGTTTATTTCGATAAAATGTTACAAAGTAGACAGAGTAGTTCAAAAATCTTGCTACAATTAATGTAGAAGGAAAAACAATTTTCTGATAAAATAATTCGAAAAAACAAATTTTTTTCTGTACAAGTAGCTTTGTTTTTTCGGAGCATTTTTTTTTGTCGAAAACAATTTCTAATACACATACATATATCAATTTTTTCATTTTAATAAGTAAATCACCTTTTTTCAATCCTTCTCTTAAGTGCATATCGTATCCTTGAGTCTTATTTTTAGATATTGAAAATACTACGCATGATTGCTATCGGTTATATTAATACTGTTTCTGAATATGTAACATTTTTTATGTCCAGCATCTCGCATTTTCAGATTTATAATTCGCTAATTCTTTGATAAATCTTGAGATTCTTCTAATTCAAAGTTCTGAGTCCCAAAAATAAAGATTTTTAGATATTTATATTTTACAAATTAAAAATCAAAAAGTATAGTCTCTGCATATTCAAATTGCTTATGTCGACAAGAAATCACCTCCTTATCAGTTGTATCATGATTTTCGATCTACCCTACATTCAGACGTGGAAGAAAAGATAAAACAGCAGACGCAGCCGAGTTTAATATGCACATACACACACACACACACACACACACACACAAGCTGATATTGATAATTAATACTAACTCACTGAATATATCGATAATATCGTTACTTCAGTGCAAGAATACAAAAAAAATTACAGTTTTTATCTAAAATTAATTTCAAGAAAAATATTTCCTGTTCAAATTGATTTGAATGCGACTTTTCAGCAGTACCAAAAAAAGCGTGCAGAGTAAAAAAATTTCGCTTTTTCTTACATTAAAGTAACAACATTATATGTAGCGCGGACATTTATAATAATAATAATATGATAATAATAAAAATAATATTAACAAAGGTAAAAGCAGAAGAATAATAACAATCTGAATTGGTTACGATAGTACAATGCACTTTGTACACTTGTTATGCTCGATTTCAAGCAGCTGTGTGATCGTTTACAAATTACGCGTTAGTAAATATATGCACATACGTAGGGATATTACCGCCGCTTATCTATCGCCTCTCAAAGGCTACATATAAATTATTCTAATTTGTTAATGACATCATCGTGCGATTCGTTTCGGAATGGAGCAAGAAAATGTTAATGATTTTTACAAAATCTAATCTTAAAATATATATTTTTTTCTTTCATGCATATAATACGCGCGTTTCATTTTTTAAGAAATAAGTGATTTAAAAGAAATTATAGAACTTAAAAAGGAGACTAAAATTAAAATTAATCCTTGATCACAAAGATTAAGAATTCAATTTTACAGCATAAATTCTTTCCTGTCCCATTTCTTTCACCTCCCTCATATACATATTTTGCACACAATGATAATCATGTGTATCTAACAGCTCTGACAGTTATTAGCAATCAGCAGGTTTGTTTGTAATAAAAAAAAGTAAATAAAAAGATTGTTAATATTCAAATCATATATATATATATATATATATATATGTCGAAAATATGTGAAAAATGTATATGTTAAAGAAGACAAATCATACCCTTCAAATTTCAACAAATGAAAAGATTTTAGTTTTTATACAATTTTCAATAATTTAATCCCAAATTATCAAATCAGTTGCCATTTTCTTGCTCCAAGAAAACGAATTATACACCTCATAGCTTGGAGGGAAAGAATGATATGCATTGGCCCAGTTTAGTTTATCAATATTGGCAACAATGATGTGATCCATGATTATCCTTGATCAATTGATTGATTTATTCTCCTTTTCCAGTAAAACAATAAAACTCATTTAATTTATCATTTATGCAACCTCTGTAAAATTTCTCTGTAAATCAGTGATTTTTCAATCAATTTAATCGATCAATCTTCAACTCCCGTATCATCATTTTAAATTTGCTCAAACATCAGAAAAGAATTTTGCTGCTGGATAAAAACTGAAATTAATATATTCAGAGATATATATAAATCTCTAATAAAAAAATTTTACTCAAATAAATATTTCAGAAAGAAGAGCAGAAAGAAGAACACAATTGTGTTTATTTAATAACAAGATTGATAAATGAAGTAAAAATAAAAATGTATATGTTTACACAGGTATTAGAGAAAATTTATAAGAAAAATGGTAATACATACCCCTGCAAAATTTCAACTGTCACTGTTTTAAATGCTACATACAGAGCGTCTTATAAAAGGTGTGTACCAGCAGCAGGAAATATACCTAATGCAATATCAAAATGCGATATTAATGAAATGCTTGATTTGCACTCTTAATTTTTTTTAATGCCGCGAGACTTGGTCATAGATGCTTTAGAAATACATGTTAGTAGTGTACTTGATAACGGTAATTAAAAAGTTTAATGGATCTTAAAAGTTTAATTGATCTTGCTAGGATACTGATTTCTGCGCAATAGAAGGCTTCAAAAATATCTTTTGTCACCTGATTTAAGCAATTTATGGCACTCTCTATAAATCAGAAGCAAAAGTTTGCACAACTGAATACGCGGAAAATCGTCGTTCCTATTTCTCGGCAGTGTGAAGCGAGTAGTTCTAATTGATCACATTGTATTTTATATATGTATATATATAAACTTGAGCTTTTTCAAATCTTAGATTATATAATGTTCTTGAAAGTAACAAATATCTTCCAAAACAATTTTGGATTTCTTAAAATCTGATTTACATGTTTAGCTTTCAAAGTTTCTCAAATAATGAAAGCTTTGGAACACTCTAATCATTTTTTAAAGAACAGATTTCTAGGTTTCTGTAATGTTTTAATCTTTAAAATATGGGAATCCTAGATTATATTTAAATTTCTATCTCCCCCCCCCCCTGGATGCTCTCAAACGCTCATAGATATCTATGATTCTTAAGACACTTAATCTTTGTATCCCTACACTTTAAGATTCAAAACATTTTGATATTAAATTCTAAAATATTTTGAAAGTTTCTACAAAAAAATACTCACTTTAAACAACTAAAATGATAATTAAAATAAAATTTTTCCATTTTACATTGACAAGTAAAATATACAAATTCCAAATTCTACCTGCTACTGTTACCCTCCTCTTTCAACGTTCTGTAAGCATTGGGCTCAGAAGCATTCAAAAACGTAGTCGGAGCGTTGATGTCTTCTTTGTAATCGGATCTAATTGAATAGAAAGCTTGTAGTGTCTTGATCTGAATAGAAAAAACTAAACGGCAACAACAAGTATGGCCCATCAAATAACTCGGAGCGAGCTCTCTTCTCTCTTCTTTCTTCTCTCTTCGCGCATTCTCTCTTGTATATCTTCATATATCCCTTCTCAGTATACAATCACTATTGTTAATCCTAACCATCGCTCTTTCCTCTCTTGCAACTTTCCTGCAAGCAGTTTCTGCTCTCGACGGAGATTCCTGTATCCATCCTTCGCTAGATTCTTCTTCTCGAGCACACGCGTATTATCCGTGCAGACAGGACCGATATAGTTTGTCGTCTTTGATGCCTGATGCAAAATGGAAGAACACTCGCGCTTCGAAGCTGACTCAGTCTTCGTTGCGTTTCTCGCCAGGAAGGATATCAGCAGCTATGTGTCACTGTGTGTCGACTTGGATGACGCGCTTTTAAGGTATAGGACATTCGACTCCGCTTAACGGAGCGATTCTTCCAAAGGTCAACAAGGGGGGGCACTTCGAGGTTCTTCGCCACATAGCAAGTGGCTCACATGGAGCAGTCCCCTCAGGATCCTCCGGAAGGTGCATTGAGCGACAAGACTGGCTGTGTTGCCAGGATTTAGATGGGGCTAGGAAGCAGCCAACGAGCCTAATCCCGGCGGACTCTGATTATTCTGCACCGCCTGCGCGGGCACCTGATTGTAAGGATGATTGCTGTTGCACAACATTGTATAGATATTTTCCACATTGCTGAGCTTTTCGAAGAAGGGGATTAAATCCAGTAGCTCGGAATCCGTCATGTCATCAAACCAAGATGCCACTGGAACCTGTAAAAAAATAAACGTGTCGTTCTTATTTCTAATTACCCCATTTTAATAAAAACTTTTATAGAAGTAAAAAATCACATTCTATACATTAAAATAAATTTTTTTTACATGTTATTAAGCATATCTTACCGCGTTATCTGGATGAAAAATGTAACTGGCAGGACTATTATCTACAATAATGATTTGCTGCAAATCACGACCTAATTTGTTCAAATCCTTAACATAATTCCCTCTATGAAACACACAGGATTCTCTGAATAATCTTGCTCTGAATACACCCCATCGATCTAATAGATCCGCCACTGGATCTGCATACTGTAAAATACCACACAATAAAACAAAACATTAAACAACAAATATTCAATTTTGTTGTTGAAAGTTTTCTTTTTACTAATAAATTAGCTCCATTACAATTTTCTTATCGCGACAAATGTTATTTTCAAAATTTTTACAACAGCTGACTTTACACAGTAATAATTTCTATAAAGATGAATTAATGAATTCTTTATCTAAAAAGATAATGATCTTATGTGAGATATTTAGTAATATAGATGGATAATATATTTAACATAATTAATATAGTGTTTCAAATCTATTATATTAATCTTTCATTGGCTAACAAATTCGAGAAATTAAGAATTTTTGCAAATTAACTCTCGCATAAATAAATAATAAAACATTGAACTCTCAATAATTATAAGAATATTTTTATATTCATTTAATTATATCAATATGTAATAATCTATAAAACTTGTTTATTTTATATACTCATTAAATGCATAAAAATTTTTAGTCTCTCTTTTTCTTTCTTTTAACATACCTTAGCCAAGCTTGCAGTGAACAATATGCATTCGTACAATTCGCCCATTCTCTGCAAAAACTCGTCCACATAAGGCCTCTTTAAGACGTACACTTGGTGTACCGTTCCATCAATCTCTACAGGAACAACAAAGTCCGCATTGTTGATTGGTTTGAATGAACTATGCACCAGAGTCTCGTCCAAATCGATTACCATGCACTTCTTGTGCATGTCCTGGTGCCTGACCGGCGGCAGGAGGAATCTCGGAGATCCGGTGCCTGGTGGCGGCGAGCCACGACCATCTCCCTGTAGAGAACTCGACTTGGAGCTCTTTGAACTGCCGCCGCGACCCCTTCCGAAGCAGCAGAGCAGAGAGCGCAAGAGTCCGCGCCTCGGCTTCTTGCCGCTCGATGGACTATTGCTGGCTGCTTCATTCTCCCGAGGTAATTGAGCTACATTACGCAGAAAAGAAAAAAAGACGTTAAAAACTTGTTAGCACAAACACGCATATTGGTTCAATCAAATTTTAACAACAGTTACAATTTACAGTAATCACAAGTCCGATATCTCTGATATATAAACTTTAAGTTATCTCAAGACTCAATTGTTGACAACAATAAACTAAGAAGCTTAGTCCCCACATCGAAATGAGATTTGTATCTTATATATAATAGAAATGATATTACTGTGATTAACCTTTTACAGTGGATCTTTTTTGCTATTTTCTTCACAAGATTACCTATAGAGGATTTGCTCAAAGCATGAAAGGTTAAAGGGCATGACAATAGTGTAAGAAAATAAAGAAATTTGCGACATTGCTTATGGAGAACGGGAGAGCGAGATGACAAGGGGTTAAAAGAGAGACGGCAATAGAGGGATGAGGAGCGGAAGGGGATGAGGAACAGCAGACGTAGCAAAATCGCTCCGCAGAGAGGTAAATGGAACGAAGAGAAAAGTGTTAAAGTTAGGCGAGATGTAGGTAAGAGAGAGAGAGCGAGAGAGAGAGCGAGAGAGAGAAACGGCGGGTTCCGTAACAGGTGCGGGGACAACGAAATCTCCCGGCATCTGGCGGAAAGTTTCGCGAGCGCGGGGATGACGGGGATTGTTACGCGGGGACCGATACGCACCTTTCTCGCTGTTGAATGCGCCTAGCTCGTCATCCCGCGACACTTGGGTGATAATGGACGATGCGTCCATTTAAACATTAGTCGGTGGTCCCTGCGTGCACGATCGCGAATTCCGTTAACGCGCGCGCGCGCGCGCGCCAGCCGACGGACGGATGGATGGACGAGCGTGCGTGCGAGCGAGCGAGTAGAACGAGACAGAGCGCGCGCGAGAAACAGAGAGAGAGAGAAAGAGAGAGAGGGAGTGAGAGGGAGTGAGAGAGAGAGGGAGAGAAAGGAAGAGAGAAAGAGAAAGCACGACGGCTCCGTGCGCGAGACGGAGAGCCACGACGATTGGCACGCGCGTGCGAGAAAAAGGAAGGGAGAGAGAGAGAGCGAGCGAGCGCGACACAACGCACACAAGCTAACCTCACTCTCTCACTCGCGTCACTCCCCACCACACCACCACCGTCGGCGCGTCGTCACTGCTGCTGCTGCTGCTGCTGCCGCTGCCGCCGTCGTCGTCGTCGTCCCTCTCCCCCTTCTTCGTAGATCGCCGCACGACGAATGGAGACGCATAGGCGCAGGAATGACACCGCTTTACACTCGAAACGCGATGACACACACTACTGTACTATATATTCGCGAAAAGCACATATGTGTATACACACAAACACTGAATCAACCGCGAGCGCTTGAATCGGAGCGACGATCGGAGCGTCGATCGCGAATGTCGATGAATCGGAACGGAGATGGCTTACGGAGCCACGTAACTACACGAGCGTCTTCGTTCTCTCCCGGAACGCGCGTTTACATACACGTGCGCACTACGCCATTCCTTTAACCGCTTCACGGGGAGACGCGCGCGCGCGCCTTTCCTTTTTCACGCGCCACACCTATCGCCCGTTGCGCAGTTCATTGCTATTCATTCCGTGACGGTGCGGTCGCCTCGCTCGCATGGTTTCGCTTTAGGCTGCTTCTTCGTGAAGGAACGGGGCGTACGGCTCGATACGGAGAATACGGTTATATTTCCAGTACAAGTGCACTCTACGACGCGCGCAACTGCGACGTATAAAACTTGGCCATGTTGTCCGGCGCTTGGCCTTGAGCCACGAATGAAAGTCTACTTTTCGGAATGGATCGACGTGTATAGCTTCATCCTTACGCTCGCGACGCGGGAGCCTTGATGTAGATGTAGAGAATTATTTACGCGTACAACGTCGTGCGCGCACATATCTCTCCCTCTCTCTCTTTCTCTCTGACAACAAAACAACAACCAGACACAATTTACAATCCTTTCGCCGTATTATATTACGTAACTTTAGATGCGTAGCTTTAATGTACGCGCGATGAAAAAGAAAGAGAGAAATGTATCAATATTGGAGACATGTATTACATCAACAACCACGACTTGTCGATGCAATTGTAATTGGACAATCTATCGTGAAACTCGTATCGCGCCTTAAGCCTGTCTCGGATTATGCGTTGAAGATTAAGATTGAAGAATAAAAATTTGACCAATCAGGACAGAGGAAGTTTAGTTCCTTTTCTTCTGATTGGTCAGATTTCAATCTTTAATTTTCAATGCGTAGTGTCTGATACGAGCTTTATTGAATCTTGCATTAGAATTGAGATTGCATGAGATTTACATAGAAAATAAAATAAAAATAATTTTTATTTCAACCGATTAAATCTCGTATAATCTCAATCTTCAATGTGTACGGATCATAAAGCCCGTATCAAATTACAATTGCAATGGCGTATCAAAGATCGGAATTCATCCAATCGTGAGATGAAATCCTTGCTCCTCTCATTCCAATTGGTCAAATCCCATGCATTTCTTGATGTTTATTCATATTATATAATATGCGTAATCTGATATAGATTTATCCTTGAATTTAATAGCAAATTCCATCACTTGCACTCACTCAATTCTACGTGGAGAACGCGAGTTTTCCTATATAATTCTCGTATAAAAAAATGATCTTCTAAAAAGTCAACAGATATCTCTATTCCTTATGCATTAAGAGCTTCGAGTCTCTCTCTTTCATCACTCTCTATATGAGATATATTTTTGAATATTTTCCAATATGTAGAATTTAGTGATATGTGCAACAAAATCAATCAATTACGTATCTAATATGGAAGATGCCATAACGCTGCATTTTTTTTATTAGACGCGAAATTGATCGATTATTTGCGCACATACATTATACAAGTTTATTTGATATACAGTTAAGAAAAAATACACTTTTGCTTATATACTTTAAACAAATGCTTTAATTAAAAGCATTTAGTTCGTTATACTTTATCATGTTCAACTTTCATTAATCTTGACACATTTGCACACACACTCATTTTAAAGACAGCTTGATAGCAATAAATAAATTTATTAATTCATAAAAACAAATTTATCTATATTCAATTATCTATCTATGTAAATGGATTCCAGTCATCTATGCAGCTGTACTGTCCTTAAACACGGCTGGCCGTGTCTTTTTTCAGCTTCCTGGAGAAAAGCATTCTCCATCTGTCTTACAATCTCGTTGAAAAACAGATTCGACAAATGAGAATAAATGGCAGACTTGAATTCAAAGGACAAGGAGAAATCAATCACACATGTTTCGGGATTGTTTTTCAATCCAGGACTAAAAAGCCACAGCGTATTCAAGTGATCGAACAATCTGCCGTCTCTACATTCTGCCTTAACTATCCTTGGATACACCATAGTCACCTTTGAACTGTAACTTTCGTTTATAGGTGGAAATCCTATTACTAGATTGGCCTTCAGGAAGTCTTCGGTTTTTAAAGTAATTTCAGATTTCTTGCAAAAGGGTATAAAATCCTTGTAATTTCCCACATCAGCAACCACATAATACATTTTCTCCATTGAAAACCTAAATAATGAGCGCTGTATTATATTAATGCCATTTTTAACGACATAATTTCTGTATTAAGAAATCCATAACTGGAAATGATATTAATAAGTAAAAATACATCAAAATCTGAATCAAATAATTTAACATAAATACAAAATATGATTTAATATCATTCTCTAGAAAATAATTAAAAAAAAGAATAACAATACAAATTATAATAGAACAGTAAAAATAAAATATTATGTTGTAAAAGATCTTTTTAAAACTCTTAATACTTTTTCTTATTACCCTACTAATTTGCGACCTTCATATTCTTTGGTTTTATAACTTGCTTGTGTTCTATACATTCGCCACAAGCTCCGCTCAAAAGAATCACACTTCCATGGCAATGTCAACTGTTTCAGAAAAACTGCATGCCTAAAGTTTTTTTACATACAACTGAATGTGGAATAATAAATTGTTTCAAATTTAATATAAATTATCAACATCGTCTGAAAACAAGCATTGTTTTCGACAGAAGAATTTAACTCCTTAACTTAAATTGTCACACAACACAATTTCGTCGAAGTAAAATTCCGTGAAATACGTTACCTGCACATGTCGAGTATATAAAATACTCAATTCTGTTGTGATATTTGGCGATTTGCATTTAACTTTGACACATCGAAATTATAACCTTAAAATCTGCTTATTACATATATACTCCGATGTCATCTTGTTCGACACTATAATCGTTTCCAATAATATCTAATCACGTATACGTAATCACTTTTATTTTTCTAATTTATGCGTGTAACAAATCTGATGCCATAAATACGTTCGAAATACTTAAATTGTTACACAACGATAGGAGTAACCAATATCGTAAACGCAGAATCGCAAGCGATTCGAGTAACGAGATGTCATATATTAACCTCTAACTTAACCTCTAATTTAACCTCTAACTCTTGTCATTAAACGATTGATATATTACACGACGCACATGGCACTCTCGACGTTAATTATGATGCATTTTATTATTTTGCAACGGTAGAACAACATGAAGCTATGAGGCCGGCTCGATATCCGAAAATTTTCGCAAACAAACTCGACTGACACATTATTGGTAAAATAGTATGTTAGAATTAAAAATAAATTATTAATTGTTATTAAAATTAAATACATATCACATGTATTATCAGAAAATATAACATGCAAATACAGTTATAAATAATAATATGTATCATTATTTAATCATTATTAAATATGAGATATTAATATTAAAGTTGACTATTATATGTATACATCATCGCATCACTGCGCTGCGCATGCGCGAAAAAGCCAGCTCATCTGAAAGCACTGTTCACACTGCGTCCGATGTATGACATCTGATAACCAATAGGATAGTTTGTTTTCTAGGGATAAAAATGTCGCTAGTTCAAAATTCACACTTTCTATTGAATATCGGTTTGTCGAACACCGGAGATAGTGTGAATCTTCCATTAGGTTAGAAAATGAAAAATAATGCATGACGTGGTTTTCTGAACCTCATCTGACCAATATATTTACGAAAGATTAACGTGTTATTCGAGAAAAGATGTAAACATTTCCTATTTTCTGATTTCGAGGACTCAACTTTGTAGAAAGAATCATTGTTGATTTCTTTTAATTCATCTATTTTTTGCAAAGTTTATATTTACTATACAAAGTTTTTATATTATTTTATAAAGTTTTTTCTCTAATTGCAAAGTTTTTTTCTCTCAATGAAGCCTAATAAAGATATATTTATTTCGAAAGAAATATTTCGAATGTAATAATTACAAAGAGTATTAAAAAGCACATGGAGCTTTATAGGCGCAAGTTTTTATTTAATGAAAGATTCTGTGTTGTAAAGACTAAATTCATTAGATAAAAGATGTTTTTAAAATGCTGTGTATTTGAGAAAAACAATTTAATCATTTTGAAAATATAGATTTGATATTTCAATTCGGAGGCAGCGCGTTCTGTCAAAAGAATTTTATTTCATGTCTTACTTATCTAAAAATGCAATATTGTGATATAAATATAAATGTCGCGAGATAATTCTGCTAATATTAGATAAAACATGAGCAAAAGAAAAAAAAAATTATTTCCATTCCATCTTTATTTTCAATTTTGTCGAATCATGATCATTATCTTTATAAAAAGTATTAGTCCAAAGTGTGTCTTTTCAAGCAAATAATTCCTTTTTTTATTTATATATATTTATAAAATCACGTGCGGATGAGATGCCAGATTGCAGCACAACACATGTATGCTTACAGTGTATGCTGGCAACGCACACTAAAACACGAGCCCACGTCCGTGTTGACCTTTTTTCGGCCTTCTTCGGTAGAAGAGGACAGACATATCTTTCGTCTTCTACTCTACTCTCTCTCGAGTTATAGATACAACCTTTGATATAACTATATGTGATTCCACTTGCAATCTGACATTCTAGGTCACGCGCAATTTATATTCCTCTCTTATATATTTGTTATCGAAATATAGCAGAAAAAATATCTCTTCTCACTTCTCGAGTGAGTGTGCGCGTCTGCGCGTGAGACGTGTCAGTCTGCTTTTCGCTGCGTATGCGAAACGTAGTGTAGAATCTACAGTCCATATTACATTCGGAGTGATACTCCTTAAAACGTGTCTAAACGCAAAAAGAAATGGTTGAAATTAGTTCAGAAGCGCTTCAGGCGTTCGGCTTTTGGAGTAGCATATTGGTTATAAAAGTGCTGGCTATGGTGCCGTTGACCGGACGACAGCGATTTAGGAAGAATGTAATAATTAAATTAAACATATATAAATCTCTTTTCTGCGAATTATTTTTGACTATATATTCTTACTTAATAAACGTAAAATTTTTAATAAGTTTGCGATAAACTGTATCATTATATTACTCTCTCAAATAGCAATTCATATAAAAATTCTTTTTTAATTCTCTCACTCTCTTTTTCTTAAGGAAGTTTTCTTAAAGACAAGTTAATACTAAAGACTATAGATAGATAGATCCTTTTAGAGAAGAAATAAAATTTATGGAATTAAAAAAATAGTATAAATATATTTTTCTTGAGTTTTTTCCTTAATTTAGTGAAAAAGAAACAGATTTTATCATATTCTGTTTTAAAATTTTTGAAATGTTCAATTCTATCACAGAATGAAATTTATGTGATAATTGTTACAGGTATTTGTGACTGAAGAAGATGTTAAAGCTCTCGGCACAGGCAAAGAGCCAAAGTACAATGATCCGGATGTGGAGCGT
The DNA here is from genome assembly GCA_963971435.1 of Lasius platythorax. NCBI lineage: Eukaryota > Metazoa > Arthropoda > Insecta > Hymenoptera > Formicidae > Lasius > Lasius platythorax. Next base: position 1,851,120 of record OZ020541.1, read on the forward strand.
GTACGAAGGGCACATCGGAACGATCTGGAGAATGTTTTGCCATGGTTCATAATCACATATCTGTGGTTAAGTACTGGACCTTCGCTATGGTTGGCTAAAATGTTGATACGAACATTTGTACTTGCTCGAATAGCTCATACCATTTCATACGTCATTATTCCTCAACAACCTACAAGAGCGATAGTTTTCTTTGTGGGATTTATAATTACAGGTTATCAAGCGCTTTCCACATTGTTATACTATTCCTAATTTCATATAAAGAGGTAACTCTTGAATCAATTTTTATATCTATAGATAAATATTTATCTATATTTTAATATATGAGCATGATAATAATAAAAGCATTTACAACAAGGGTTACGGGGTTACAGTTATTTAGAAAATAATATGTTAGCATTTGACAATCAAATTATTATATTTTTAAAAATATTATACATTCCTAAAATATTTGATAAATTTTAACATTATACACATTATAAAATACTTTATAAAATTATACACAAAATATTTTTTATAGAAACATATAATATATAATACTTATTCTTAAATAAAGAGATATATCTACATGAAAAGTCAAACTAAATGTATATACTATTTCTCTGTGTGCAATGAAATAAAAAAACTTGTATCTCTCCAAGCTCGTTTGCGATTGCTAATTATTGCGATGGCATTGAACAATGTTAATATCATCGTATATAATCACCTCTTAAGTCTATCATTCTACGAGATGAGATTATATATTCTTGAAAACGCACGATGTATCTGACGTATCTGCATAATATTCGCATATACATATATAATTATACCTATCTTTAAACGTCGCATATAAATCAGTGAACATAAATAGTCACGTTGGGATCTCCGAGTATCTCGTTCAATAACGCAAAAATTAAATGATATTCATTACACTTAAATTTTCTAGAAAAATTAATAAAATATATCTGAAATACATATCTAGAAGTTCAAATTGTAAGTAAATCGTATGATTGAAGAATACATTGGATCGGCAGGTTTCAAATTACTTTTTTATAAGATATTTTGACTCTAAGTAACGTGCGGGTCTAAAATGTCATCGTCAATGTCGCGGCGTCCTTCAATGATCGAATATGCTTTGATCCGCACTTTCGTCTTAAATTTGTCTCGTTTTAAGTGCAGAGCAGTGCAGAAATTTCTGGGAATCGCAAGCAATATGAATAAATATCTCGTTTTTTTTATTGGCAAGAGAGAAAAAAAGTTGTCCATCAATCACGAGAGGAACGATAATCTCCGCGCGAGAATTATCTTTCTTAACCATAAACATATAAAATACATAGACGGAGCACGCATTATCTGCTCTTATCGGCAAGAAGGGGGGGAGGGGGTTATAGATAGCTCAAGCGGATGCATCGGAATGCAATCTTCTTCGGTTCCTTTCGGGTAGACTCGGTCGGCTACGTATTTGTGATTGGTGGATCGTGTTCCGAGCAGCGCCGAACTGCCCGATGCAAATTAATTATTATCATCGCAAATCCTCCCCTCTTCGCAAAATAGGCTTATTCTATATATTTTATATGTCTATGGTCTTGTTTTTATCGCTGAACTTTTTCCGGTATGTATATAAAGAGTTCATTGATCTAACCTTACTCGCATCGAACGAGTTATTGAATGTCCGTCGAATGTCATTGAATGTCAGGTTATGTTTAATCATGTCGTGAGAAAGATCGGTACCCTGTATATATATATATATACATCAATGTAAATTAGTAAATTACACTTGTAATGTTAGAAGGGTGGAAGCAACGAGGTCTCACTTGTCGTACGACCGAAAGGTTGACACTAGAAACGTATACGTCAAAAGATACGGAATAACGCGTGGATCATACGCAGGTATTGTTGCTTCCGTATTGTGTTACATTTTTAGTATAATCAAATCGTGATCCGTGAGAGTGTTGTCGAATATTATAAAATAAAATTTACGCGTTTGGTTACGTGTTATCTGAGTTATTTTTTTTTCTCACGTGGATCTTAGATTATGTACGTCTTGAATAAATCGTTTTTTAAATCTATATTTTAAAAGATAAAATTATGATGCCTCAAAGCTACCGACGTGTATTCCTTCAATTATAATTATTTTGACTAATTTTGAGGTTTTTCCTTAGTAAAAATGACAAAAAAGATGATTATTTTCGCGCACCTTTTCAATTTATATCTTTGTATTTAAGCTTGATATATATCAAAATTTCGTTATTATATAAGATTAATTGAAAAATATGGTTCTACTTTTTTCTTCTGAAACTGAATTCGCCTGAATTTTCATAGTCGTTAATTACTCAAAGACTAGTTTAAGATTGATATTTAATTTAGAGAATTTATTACAGGAAAAGGAGAGTGATCAGATTCTAATGTCAATTATCAAAGATACAAAACAAAGATGGAGTTAGACATAATAGGGATTGCATTGAAATTATGGCTACTGAATGCTCTGATGATAAACTGCAACAGCGCAGCGATACCTTTAAAGGATCAAAGTCCGATAGGTGGTCAAGGCTTGTATAATGCTAGCGACGATGTAGTGATTCTCAATGCCACAAACTTCAAAACGAATGTTTACGGTAGCACCAGGAGTTGGCTAGTTGAGTTTTACAACAGCTGGTGTGGCTATTGTTATAGATTCGCGCCGAGTTGGAAAGCTTTGGCGAGTGACATTCTTTGTAAGTTTTCTGTTGCGAGTTAAGTAAACAGTTAAGAAAAAGATTGTTAACAATTCAATAAACTGTATACTTGATAACAGTTTCGAATTTGACTAGAATAGAAAGTTATTATAAAATACATTATAATAATTAGAAAAAAGATGTAAGATTTGAAGATATTCAATAAAATATGATTAAAAAAATATTGCAAATATTTCAGCTTGGAACGATATCGTCGTAGTTGCGGCGATAGATTGCGCCGACGATGACAACAATCCAATCTGTCGCGAATACGAGATCATGCATTATCCAATGTTGAAGTATTTCTCTGTGAATGCACATCCACCGTCTTTAGGTTTAGTAATAGAAAAGGGGGACAACATCGATTCGGTGAGGCATAACTTGGTTAGTAGACTCGAGACGGAGCAACAGGAAGGACGAGGATCTACATGGCCTAACATCACACCGTACAGGTATATCGTAAACCTTCCACAGCCATATCCTAGATTTCTTGTTACAACTGCATTGCAAAAAAATAATCTATTGCAGAAACGTCGAAATAACGGACATATGGAGGACAACATCCAGTAATGTGAAGTATTTCTTTTTTATTTTCGAGAATACGGATTCCCCTTTGGGCACGGAGGTCATTCTCGATCTGCACAGAATTGGCAGCTTGCAGATACGGAGGGTGACCTCCGATAATGAACTGTTATGCGTGATGAACAAGGTTACAAAATTTCCGACTTTGATAGCCTTCGGGCGCAATGAGTCGCAGAGGGTCGTTAATGTGAGAGTATCGTCGAGACAGGGAGTGCGACGGGCTATTAAGGATTACGTAATCGCTAGAGGAGTTAACATCGACGAGACGATAGGCACGACAGTTTCCCACGATACGGCGTGGAATGCCGAGAACGCACATCAAACAACAATTGGTGCGATCGTGAAGTCTCGCGAGGAGCAGGAAGAGGAACAACGTTCGTTGAAAAAGACCGACGATTATTTATACCAACTCGATCTGGAGAACGCGTTGCGTTATTCGATGAACAACGAGATATCCCAAACGAAGTCGATAGACGGCGAGAAAATGGAGGCTTTACGAAAATACCTCGCGGTGCTGGCGGCGTATTTTCCTCTACGGCGTAGTAACACATATCTAGAGGTGATACGCGACGTCGTCAAGAGCAGAACCACCATGACCGGCGAAGAATTCAGCCAGCTGGCGAAGACGACCGAGGAAGAGATGTCGCCGGTGTACTCGGGACTGCCTCACCAGTGGATGGGTTGCAAGGGTAGCGCGAATTCATATCGGGGATACCCCTGCGGATTGTGGACCATGTTTCATATGTTAACCGTGAACTTCGCCCTGGAGCCGAACAAGGTGCCTCGGGCAGATTTCTCGCAAGATCCCGCGGCGGTGCTGCGAGCGATGCACGGCTATATCGGGACGTTCTTCGGATGCGCCGACTGCGCCGCGCATTTCGTGGAGATTGCCGGCAAGAATAGGATATTCGACGCGCGTAGCAGAGACGAGGCCGTGCTCTGGCTGTGGCGGGCGCATAACGAGGTGAACGCTCGATTGTCGGGTGACGCTACGGAGGATCCCGAGCACAAAAAAATACAGTATCCCGCGGCCGAGCATTGCCCGGCGTGCAGATACGTTAACGGCAGCTGGAACGAGGAAGAAGTTCTGCAATATCTGAGAACCAAGTATAGCTATAACAGCATCAAATATGACGGAATTAGCGGCTACGATAGCGATGTCGGCACGATCAACGTAGGCAACGGTTCGAGAGTTAGATTGGGGAGACTCGCCAAGGAAAAACGCACCACCGCTTTCGGCTGGGACTTGAATGTATTCGACATCAGTATCTGTGTAGTGCTGTACGTTACATCAGCCGCGATACTCGTGCTAGTATGCATTAAGTTTGCTGTTAAGAGGACTAAGAAAAAGAGCCACATCAATCTGTTGTTCAAAGCGTGATCTTGTCTTCCTCGTATACTTTGTGCTATGCATAATCGTCGTTGTGCAACATTCCTCGACCAGTAAGCGTCATTTAAATCATCTCAGTTCTAATTTTTAAAAAATCGATAAGTCACAAATTTTCAGGTTGTGATATCCTTAAATTAAAGTGATCATTTCTCAATGGGGTATCAGATTGAGAAAAGTTTCACTGTAATTGAAAATAGTAATGAAACAAAAATCTCAAAAATCAAAATAATAGCTCTCATATTAACAACAATGTATTCTCTTTCACGAGTTTTGGATAAAAATTAAATTGCCAAATATGTAATTGCAAAATCAATCCCCTTAGTCGTTCTGAACTTACAAAGTAACTTTATAATCCCGTTTTTAAAGATTCGTCCAAAGAATATTTCTATATTGTTGATTTCTACAATTGTTTAAGTTTGCCTTGTGAAAGATATAAGAATATAAAGATACGCCTAATAATACATACAGTCAACGAAATAAGAATAAGTTAAATATATATACATCCTCTCTTATTAAATAAAACACGATTATTTAATATTACTATATAATATTTCCTCGTTTCATGATGCATGCACAGACTAATCGCCATCATCAAATGAAGCATTGTTTATCTTCCAAAAACTCCCATAAATTTCATAAATCCTTCCAATGGCTTTTTGAAGGTGAAAGTGAGATAAAAATAAGAGCAAGTGAGAGAATAAAATAATTGTTGGTGTCAAAGTTAGAGCGCTGCCAAATGATCATGCGGATAAGCTGCTGTCATAAAATGAAGTCTTGCATGAAACAAGGAGATCTGTACACAGAATAATACTCTTGCCATGTTATTTGGCACGCATTTATATAGTGTATTTATAATTGTCACAAAGTCCTAATCATTGAAGATTATATAACATATAAAATGCGAGCAGTTCTTTTTACTTGACACACAATGAGTGTCGCGGCTGAAATGATTCTCTATCAAAATTATATCATCACATATATTATATATCACATGTATTAAACTCTAAACAGTATAAAAACAATACAACTAATTAATTACCATGAGATATAAAAGAAAAAAAGACAAATATAATAAGACTGTTATTTTCCTATTTTATAACTCGTAGCTTCCAGAAACATTTGCTTGCTTCTTCCTTTCATATTTTGTAATTACTTTTATACTTTTACATGAAAAGTTTTGTACTGTTTAGGGTAAACCGTTAGATGTTCAGACAAAGAAGAGAATTGATATAACTATGTTGATGTACAATTAAATACTAAACGAGCAAAATCATGAATCATGTAAAGATTAATCTCTGGCTAGTTTACGTTTGAATGACTAGCAATTGCGTTTGAATAATCAGAGAGATTGTGTAAAAAAGATGTGGTTGTGATTTCGATGTAATATCTGGATGAAAGTTAATCGTTCATGGATAATATTTCGTTTTGTAAATATATATTGCCAAGAAGAAATTACTTCTTTACCGATCATGTATATTTATAAGCCATCATCTTATACAGATTTTTAATAAAATATAATGTACAATCAAATATATATTCTTGCTGTGTTTAAACACAGTAATAATCAATATATTTCATAAAATCTTTGTAAATGAGTTAGAGTTTCCTTATTAAATAATAAAATTATATAACAATTAAGAAAACCAGAAGAAACTTGGAAATTTTTTATATTTATCTAATTTTAAAACACAAGAAAGAGAGGTACAATTAATATTTATATATAATTACAGATAATCAATATGTATATAGTACTTTAAACGTAGTGTGAAAGAATTATGTAATGATCTGTGTGGAATTTAATAAAATAATGTAATACTGTCCATTAATTATAGATATAAATCTTATTTACAACACACAATTATGAAGAATACTTCAATATGTATGATATATACAGTTAGAAATATAACGAGATAACCGGTAACACCTTAATTTTTGGTTAAAAAAAGTGATCTGTCCAACTGTTGAATTAATTTTGCGCCATCTTAATCGTTAAAGTATCTTTGATATTTTTAATAAATACTCGCACATTGACACATTCTGTTCAGACACAATTTTACAAGAGTCGTATAGCGACTCGGATCAAAGCAATTCAATCTTTCTTTGAACACAAGTCACGCCACGATACTCCATCGCGAGGTAACTGCGATTTAATATAAGGAAGCAGCCACGCCAGATACCATCGTTCTCCAAACACCTCCCTAACGTTGTCCCTCCAACCCATATCGTATGTAAAATCTTTCTTATTGCTCTCATTACCCACGACGCCTCTGAGAAGCAAATTAAAGTGATAAATGCACAGCACTCCAGTATACAGAGTACCCACTGCCGACACGACGTACAGCAACAGATAGAACTGATCGATAGAGCTGTCGAAGCCGAAGAAGAAGATCGCGACGGGAAAGACCATCTTGACGATGGACAACGGGAACTCGAAGGACGTTCTGGTCCAGATGAAGAAGCTGCCGTAGCAGAAGGCGTAAGCCGCGCCGAGGAACAAATACCACAGGAACATGACGAAGTATCTGTGATTGTGGTAGCCCACGCAGCATCCGGTGAACACGCAGTGGTGATCCCGCTTGAGGATGCAGGCGTCGCAGATGTTGCAGTGCCAGGATCGCGGCGGTGACAGGCACTCGCAGCTGACGCACAACCTCCAACCGTCGGCGACCCTCGCCGTGCTCACGGGCACTATGCACCTCTTGGTGCTGGTGTCGCACAGCACCGTGTACGTGAAGTTACCTACGATGTTCAACATGATGAAATTACCGAGGACGAAGTGGAAGGAGTACGGTAAAATATCGTCCTTGTACAACGCCGGTAGCACTATCCATAGTCCGAACCAGTACATCAGAGGCACTATAATCAACACGAAGATCATCGACAGCAGATCGCCCAAGGTGCGTGGCCATATCTTTTTTCGGATTATCATCGTTGCACATTCGATTTTTTTCATTAATTTCTGCTAATTCTTGTATTAGGAGCAACGCCTAAATGTTTACACTTTACGCCATTTTGAAAACGTGCCATCTGTTTTGCTTGCACTTTCTACACTCAGCTTCTCTTCGCTTTCTCTCTTTTTCTCCAACGCTCGAATTATATATTTGTCTCGTTTTAGCGTAAAAGTTTTTGGGGATTGCAAGCAGCACGAATAAATCTATAGGTTATATTCGGACGTTAGCGAGAGGGAGAGAGAGCGAAGAGCTCTGAGTGCAGAAAGTGCACGTGACACGAACAGATCTTGGAAAAAAAACGCCATTGCGCAGACGCGAATCTTAGGTTATCGCAACGCGATACGGCTATCAAACTATCAACAGAGAACGGGTGATAACGGGCTCGACGTACGCGTTTAAAGAAATTAATTCTCTCGATCAATAGCCGTTTAATTCGACCTTGTTTCGTGGAAAAAAATGACGGTTGTAAGTAGAACGTTTGCGGAGAAAAGTGTTATCTCTTGCGTTTGAGGTTATGTGTGTTTTGTTCCAAATCGCGTAAATCAAAAGTACATATCTTTATACTTTATACAACTCTTTTTACGCATTATTCAAAAATAATACGAAAATTCGCATTATTTTTGAACAATGCAATAAAAAAAATGTTCCAACCGAGATTATACATGTGGGACAAATTAATAAATACATCAATAATACTCTTTATCGTAAAGTTTTATAATAAAAATAAAGCAAACTTTTGTTTTTCTTTTTTTTTCGTTATATGAAAGTATTAAGATGGAATAGGAAAATGAATACTTTATGCGAAATGTTTCGTATTTCATATTTTTTGTTTCTCATATTTTATACAAAATATGAAATATCTCTTCATTAACTCGATTTACTTCACATTACTTTATTGATGTGATTGAAACAAGTTATATATAACAATTAATTATCAGATTCCTCAAATTATTTGGATGCTTTTTTGTTCTTAGGAATTGAAAAAGTTTCTCTACGAATTATTAAGCAATGTGGAAGGCCTGCATAGCATATTAATTACAGACAGAGATGGAGTACCTGTCATATCTGTAGCCGATGAAAAGGCACCAGAATTAGCTACAAGAGCTAGTTTCTTATCTACTTTTGGGATGGCTACAGATCAAGGAAGTAAATTGGGTCTTGGAAAAAATAAAACTATTATATGCATGTATAGTAATTACCAGGTAAATGGCTATACAAATTATAAAAATATTTATGTTTATATATAAATTTTGTTTTAAAACAATCAGAAAAAAATGAGGGAATATGAAGAGGATAATGATTGTTAAATACATTAGCAAAAATAATTTATATTATTTGATAAAATAATGCATAAAATGTTTAATTCTTATTTAATATAATTAATAATTGAAAGTAAATATATAGAGAAATTGGATTATTTTTATTTATAAATATAATTTTGTTTTATATGGTGTTCTTTAGTTCTTTTAGTTATCATTTGGAAATTAAAAAATTTAAGAATTTCTTTTAACCAATTTCAGGTAATCCAGATGAATAAGTTACCACTGGTTGTTAGTTTTATTGCTAGTCACAATTGCAACACTGGCCATATATTATCGTTGGAAAATAAGATTGATCCTATCCTATGTAGTTTAAAAAATGCAGTAGTGGAAGCCTGATGGTTACCTGTTGTCCATTATGGGTGATAAATGTTGAGCGTGGGCCTCAAATCTGTGGATTATTGTAAATGTCATGTAAACAGTGTTGATCCTGCATTAAGCAGTTTTTTCAAGGATAACAGGTCTGTTTTCACATTTCTATCTACTTGCGCTTTTTCATAATGCTGGAAAGCATATTTTATGTGTGTGAGAGAGGAAGAAATAAAAGGTTATTGTGTATATGTAATATTTTAAAGTAAAACACTACACTATAGAAAAGTTTTTTTTGAGGACTTTAGAGATACTTTTGAAATTAAAATGTTATTTATTCAAAGAAAATACTATACGCATATTTTTTCATAAAATTATGTTACTTGTCATAACTTGTAAATTTATGACATAACTTAACAAGAAACGATCAAATAAAACATTAGAAAGAACTTTCTGAAAATTGATAGATTTGAAGAAAATAATAAGTTTGAGAAAATCTTTGTATAAAACTTCAGTAAATACAATTTTTGAGGATATATTATCAGCATCTTTTATAGAATCATTCCAATGTAATGATGAACTAAATAATTGAATTTAATAAGCAAAAGATGTCTAAGAATATTTGGATAATTTATTTTATCAATAAAAGTATTTATTTAACCGCCTAAGTAGTGTAGTTAATGATTACGAATAATCAAATTGAGATTAAGATTTGTCACACTTGTGCAATTTAAACATAAGAAGAATCATGGAGATTATTAATCCTTAAATGGATTGACTAGTCTCACTTTTACTTGTTATTGAATAAAGATACACATGTTATATTTTTGATTAAAGAGAAAGTATAGGCAAAGTATAAATAAATGATATTTATTTTATTTTACACAAAATATTTCTTTTGTTCGTTTACATGAGCATTAGAAATGTGTTTTAGATAGATATTGCAGCTTTGCCTGTATTTCTTATTGTTAGGGAAAAAATCCGACACAGTATCTGCCAGACGAGAATTAAATTATATATCGATGAGCAGTGTTGGTTTTTTTCTAACTGAATATATATATATACATATATTCAAAAATATATTATTAGAAAAAACGTATATATATATATATAGGCAAAATTATACAAGGAAAATAACTTTATAAGGGATAAACTAAGGGCTTGCCCTCAAGACCATTGAGAATGTTCTGTGCTGCAATTGTCGACATGTCATTACGGGTCTTGATCGTTGCGCTGCCCAAATGTGGTATAATTTCTGCAATTAGATAAAAATTGATAATAGATGATAACAATTGCTACTATATATCTGTATGTGTAAATTATATATAATAGACAGTACAAGTTATATAATTTTATATCATATTACATGCTGATTACGAAATTATAGAATCCTTAGAAACTTAGTTTCCTGAATTTTAAAATGTGTGATATTTTAGCATTTTAGTCCTCTTTAATAGTTTAAGCCGTTTTTTTAACAATCTCATAGTAATTGATCGATTAAAAAAAACAAAGAGAACGAGCAAGAAAGAGATAATAAAGTAATTACCAGCATTGGGTAGCTTTAAAAGTTCATGATCCGGTGGTAGCGGTTCCGGATCAGTAACGTCCAATCCGGCAGCGAATATCTTCTTGTTACGAAGGGCTCTTACGAGCGAATCGGTATTGACAATTTGACCGCGAGCTATGTTCACGAAGATGGCTGTTTTTTTCATTTTATCAAAAACACTGTCGTTGAAAAGTCCTCTGGTTTCGTTGTTCAGGGGAGCCGCGACCACGAGGAAGTCGCTCTGCTCCAAAAGATCGTCGAAAGATACAAACGTTGCCCCAAGTTCATCGCCTGTGAATCATGTTATTATTCATTTTAAACATAAGATGACTTAAAGAGATTCCTCTAAATAACATTCTTATAAATTTATATTCTCGAATAAACGGCGAAAAGATCTTCGTTAAACAATAAGAGCTATTGGAGATTTATACAATTATTCGGCGATTTATTATTGAAAATCTAGTTAATTTACGTACACGATGAGCGTAAATCCTTGAGTGTATATATATCTATATATAAAAATTTTAGAATAGATGTAGAATATAATTGATAAGAGGAACATAAAAAAATGTCATAATTGAAGTTCTTGTAGATATGGGATAAAAAAAAAAAAAGATATGTGGGACATTTAAAAATTGAAAGAAAATGTAATTCCTTTCTGATATGTGTATGTATACGTGTGTGTGCGAGCGCACCTGCTTTCTTGCGCGAATGTCCGGTATAGATAAAGCGTCCCACTTCGAATCCCATTAATCGTTTAACGATCATTTGACCAATATTTCCCAAACCAAAGATGCCGACTGTCGAGCCTCGTAAATCATGTCCCAGTAACCACTGCGGTCCCATTTTAAGTTGACTCCTTGATTAGATTATCATGCACATCTATTAGCGCGCTATACTATATTTTTATAATTTTACAGAATATGTTTGAAAATACAATTTTAACGTTTAAATTGAACAATGAATGAAACTTTTTCTATCGCATTTTTCATGCAGAGAGATTTCGATGCCAATTATAAATTATAATATAAAGTGAGAAAATATTAATCACTGTTCCAGCATCGTGCGACCCTCGTGGGCGCGTCTCGCTGCGGCTAACATTAAGAGCACCGCTATCTCCGCGACTGCAGCTGACAGCACCATCGGCGTGTGCCCGACCTTGATTCCTCTCCTTTTAATTTCTGGGACGTCCAAGTGATCGTAACCGGCCGACATTGTCGATACAACTTTTAAGTTCGGGCCTGAAAAATGTTAAAAAATTAAATCCGTTAATTCTAGCTCGATAACATCTTTCAAACGATGATCAGCCCGTATTTTTTTTTTTTATATTCGGGATGTTCCTGGAAATTGCCATTAAACTACAAACTCTGTTGATAGATTTGAAGTTGATTTTCGCTTTGTTAAAATTTAAAAAAAGGACAGGAAATAAAGCATGGATTTACCGGCGATATCCAGGAACTCGTTGTCGACTTTATGATGACTGACGAGAAAGACGGCATCGTGTCCAGGTAGAGCTTGTAGCACTTGTTCTCGAGTGCTTACGGTAGCTGGTATAATAGTGAGGTCGCATCTATATCAATGAAGATAACGATAAATGATATATGTCGCGTATATATACAAGATATATATTTTTTTTAAACATTCTATAAATTAATTCAAACTTACTTTGTTCGAAGCAAATCGATACCGGTTGTCGGCGTTTCGTTGCTAGTAACCAAAACACGCGGTAGACCCGATAAACTCATCGCACTGTTTACAAATAATAAAAATACTGTAAAATTCACAAGTAAGATCATTATGTATGAGATGTTTCAAGAATACACGAAAGTAATTTCTATATGTTTTTCTCGGCAATGAAATGACGTGATTGATATAAAAAGAGTTTTTGAATATCTTTAGTATTGGAAAATTTTGAGCTCACACACCAAAGTTGCACCGACCTCAACAGCCGTATTAAATTTAGCGAACAGCTATCTGCTATATTTAGTATACGCGTGTACGCTTTCACCACCAATGTATCACTGCTTTCCGATAACTTTGCCGAGTTCTTGATATCTTGTGCGATAAAAGAAATGCGAATGAATCAGCATAAACCGGTTTGTGAAGGTAACACGATAAGATTGTACAATATCTTCCGTTACATACACATTGAATATATATATTTTTACTTTTACTTACCCGCGTGAGTTCGCGTTTAAATTAATGGTAAAGTAGCGCGTGAAAATTTACCTGCGTGTAAAAATCCTACCGACGTCAAATGCAAATGGAATTTGAGAAAAGATGATAGAAATAAGGCATTTCGTACGTTTACTGCAATATTAAACATCGCGCGGGATATTTGGCGCTATTTATTTTTATATGTCAATAAATGTGTGAAACATCGATTGGTCATCGAATAGGTAATTTCTAGAATTCTTGATAGAGGCTTAAGAAATTCTCTATATTCGATAGCCAATCGGTGCGCCCGATAACTTTTTGTCGTATATATGAATTTAATAGTATTCGTATCTATGTACTAAATAGTTGAAGGTTCACGCAATTCCCCACGTGCCTTTCGTATGTATAATTGTATAATAAGTATGAGATAAACGTGGAGAAACGGTCGGCTAATAAGTTGTGCACACTTTAGATTTTACGCAAGACATCACTTTTAGACATTGAGATTCACATCGAAAATAGAAATCATTACCACTGTTATAAAACATAAAATTTGTTTTTTTTTCGAGACTTCTAGGGCATAATTTGGTTACTAATTACGGTAAATATGTAGTGTATAGACTTCTTTTCTCAGATAAACATTTAGAAACTTGCTGTTATTGCGAACATTTTGAGTAGAAATAGTAACTGACGTAAATAATAATTAAAATCGTTGGGTACGTGTGAAAAAAGAAATTATCTGTAGTAATTATCTGAAAAGTAATTATCTGTAGAGAAGTTAAAATCTGTAAAAAAAAATCATGTTTTTTCGAATTTGCAAAATCTTACACTGATCGAATAAATAAGTGCATATGTATGAATAATTATAAATATGTTTTAATTAATCACAAACATATTTATTATATATATTTTATATATATTTTATTACATATATTTATATATTAAAAATATTGTAAAAAATTATATAATTATAAACTATATATATATATATATTTGTTTTTGTTAATGCTCTTATGTTTCTATGTTTGTCACAGATCATACAACAGAATTTTTCATCTTGTTTTGATTATATAATCTTTTTATTGCAAGATGAGGTGGATATCAAATTTGGATAGGAAGTTTGTATTACCCATTTTACTTGGCATATCCTTGACAACTCTTAGTTGTGTATCCCTGGCATTCTTGTATTCTGTGTTTGAAAAGGTAAAACTTATATTTTTGGCATTTTTTTATATCATGTTTATTTCTTCTTAATTACAAATCTGTCTATGTGAGGTCCAATAAAATTTATATCTCCTCTCTAAATATAAATTTATTCATTAATATTGCACTACAGGATGATGAGACAAGAGATGATAATGATAATACAAAGAGATCTCTTCGGATAGTAACATCCAGATGCACTACGGTACAATACAAAGTGCCTAAGCAATTTGCAGCTGCTATAATTGGTAGAGGTGGATCAGTGATCAAAGACATACAAGATAAAACTGGCACACACATTACTATGAATAAGGATGATATAGAGTCTCCGGATCGTATCTGCTTCATACGAGGGAATGAAATGGAAGGCATTCGTTTAGCAGAGTCAATGATCAAAAACATAATAGACAATCAGCCTGTCATCGAGATCTATGAATTGTTTGTACCATACGAAACTTGCAAAAAAGCCCTAAGAAGAAATACTGTGCAGCAGATACAAAGATCTTCCGGTGCAAAACTCATAATAGAGAGTGTTGCTGATAAATCTGAAGGTGTGTGTCACTTTAATATTTTCTTTTATAACTTGTATCGGTTATAATATGTTTGTTTTTTTATTAATTACACTCTATACAATTAATTTGTTTGGATTATTTACTTTGTTAGTAATTATATTATAAATTTTAAATTCTCTTTAGCATATTGAAAGCTCTCAGAAAGTTTTTTTTATTTATCCATATAATGATTTTTCAATTGTATACACTCTTGTCTCAATTTTGTTACAATTTCTAAATTTGTAATGTCCTAGAAAGTTCAAAAATCTCGATTCATGTTTTATCTATTTTTAAATCCGGGAATTCTTGTTTTGTAAATTCTCATCAAATTTGCAATATCTTATTTTCATATACAGGTTCATCTTCCTGTAAAATTTATTGAAATTTATTTTCTAAATGCATATACATATTTATTAATATTGCATCTTATATATATATGATTATATCGAATATCTGTTAATAAAAATTACTGTTGTAATAACCATGTTAATTTCTTCTTCATAGCTGGAAGAATAATAATAAAAGGAACTGCCGAGCAAATAGCATTAGCTGTTACTCAAACAGAAGATAAACTTCGAGAGGAAAATGAAGCTCAAGCTCAGCTGAAGTGTCAACAAGCGGCACCTGCAAGAATACCTAGACTACCCCCAATTAGAAGCAGTATTAAGGACACGATGAACAATCTGCTTCCTATCGATAAGTTGACTCTACCATACACAGAGTGTGAAAGAATCATAGAAAGAAATGGAAATTTTATACAGGAGCTACAAAGAATCTCTGGTGCAGAAATTACAATCGAGGAAGCGCATGAATCTGAAGGTATGTATTATTTTAATGTTTCCTCTTCTATTTTTTTTTATCTCTATAATTTAATTTTGCTTTATTGTTATATTTTGGTACTCAATTTTATTAGAATTATCTCTTGTATTAAGAATTTTATTATAAATTTTAAATTCTTTAATAAAAATTCTATTTGTAATTATTTTTATATCAACACTCGCGAGAGTCTATAGTAGCAATTGTTGTAGTAACTATGTATTAATTTCGTTTTTATAGACAATGAAAAGAGGATAGCGTTCAGAGGAACTGTTGAGCAAGTAGGACTAGCCCTTGCTGAGTTCAGACGTGAAGTTTTTAATTTCGAGGAAGACGAAACTGACTCTAATGATGAACTCGCAACCACTACGAGAACAGCGCGAGCAGTCGAACCATCCCCTAACAGTGGTGTTAACGCATCCAATATTTTAAAGACTTCGGAGATTTCTTCATCAAAGGGTAAAGCAAAACAACTTTATTTTCGCAAAATGTTAATCGATTTTTTAATTCCAAATCGAGCAAATATCATTAGCCGTTATTCAAATACAAGATAAAGTGGAATTATATCGTTTTATTAAAGTTTCATTAATTTGTTTGATTTTCGCATGCTGGAACTAACTTTTATCCTTAACAGATGATGTAATCATGATGGAAGTGTATGTATCTGCGGTGGACACACCGAATGCATTCTGGATTCATGTGATTGGCTCCGGAATCAGAGCTTTAGATAACTTAGTGTCCGAAATGACAGAGTATTACAATAAAGAGGAAAATCGCAAACTTCATGCTTTGAAAAAGGTAAAAAAAAAAAAAAAAATGAAAACTAGAATGTTATACCACAACTTCTCTAAATATTTTTTCTTAATACATCTTTTAAATGCTGCAGATATTGTAAAATCTAATGCCGTTTTTTCAATGCACTAAGTAGTAAGATGCTCGGAGTAATACATAAAGGATAATTACACACAATATCATATTAGTACAATTAATTTAAACGTTTGCTAATTTTAGGTAACATCAGGTCAGATGGTAGCAGCCAAATTCAGTTATGATAACAGGTGGTATCGCGCGGAAGTGATAGACATCGTAGAAGACTCTCAATGCGAGGTCTATTTTATGGATTACGGAGATGTGGAAACTCTTTCCACAGACAACGTATTGGAGCTGTGTACGGATATGTTGAGTTTACGATTGCAGGCCGTGGAATGTTCACTGGCGAATACGAAGCCACGGTAAGGCCGATTAATGATTCGCGCGATTATCGATCGACTTTAATTATGATAATTGACTATTATTCTTAGAGGAAATAAGTGGAGCTCCGAAGCTTGCGACAAGTTCGCCGAACTCGTTCACGAAGCGCAGTGGAAAGGCCTCGTCGCGAAAATTAGAGGCTATAAAGAACGTCCGATCGACCATGGGAAATCTCGCCGTAAAGGTTCACCGATTCCTTGCATCGATCTTTACGATAAGGATGGCAATAAGGTGAGGGACGAAAGGAATAAATGAATTTCTTCCAAAATTCCAGATCTGTTAAATTCTTTTCAAGCTGATAGTGCTTCGCTCTTTTAAATGCTTTCTAGCTTCTGCAAAAAAGTCTGCTTATATTTCTATAAAATATCACATCACACATGATTTTTACAATGATCATACGTTTCAATCCATTTTGAAGTCTTCCTTTTCAATTTTCTTTAAAATATATCCTTCTTTGTGAAAGATTCTGTAATAATTTTTTAACTGTGTTTAATATCTGAGTTTACATTTCACGCGAATAATTGCGCTATGTTGCAAATGCTAAAGACTTGCCAAATTCTACCGCACATAAAAGACGCAAACTGCTGGTAAATACCAGGCATAGATAAATACAGGCGAGAAAAGAAAGAGAGAGAGAGAGAGAGAGAGAGAGAAACAGTTGTATCATTACTCACGCTGTGTTTTCGTCAAATTAAAAATAATAATTATATAGATATATAATAAATATTTATGTACTTTTACATATTACACATTCACCAAAAAGAATTTAAAATGTAGATTAGAATTAATTTTGAAACAACATTTCTCTCATAACGCTTAGATTCACGATATTGTAATATTTCATGGTAATATCTGGTTCAAAAATTGTTTTGAAACAATGTACAAACTCCATGAAAGAAAATCTTGCCATAACTTGTCTATGCGTGTTCTTTTAAAAAATATCGCTTTATAGATATTTTTATATTGTTTTCTTCGCAGATCATTAATATTAGGAAAGCTCTGATACATTTGGAATTGGCCCAATTCGAGGAAGAGGTCTGTTTGACCGTGAATTCACAAGATAAGCGCGATCTTCGAACGTCCATTTTACCTTCACCGTCTGCCGAACACGTTTCGAAAGACTGTCGCAGTGAAGCCGATTTCACTGTCTCAACCTGTAAAAACGATTGACTTATCAACTTTTCTAAAGAGGAGGTAACAACTAGTTAGTTTTATCGCATCAATCATACAGATCTGTATTAGTAGAGATTCTTCTTTCGTATAATTTTCTTATGTTAAAAGTCCAATCTACGTATTAGGCACATAAATTTCAGAACGTGATATTTAGTGTTAAGTGCGCGATGAATCTATGAGAAAACGCTATAATCTAATTTCTTTCAAAATAAGCTATGTGTTTTATATTTCATATTGATTCTCTTCATACAGATATAAACAATGAAGAATTTTTCTTTTATTTAATAATTTTTTGGATTCTCAGAAACTAATTGAAGAAATAGGCATAGCAATGCCGATAAAGGACCAAACAAACGTATCTTCCGTTGAAAGAAATAAAGAAAGATCCAATATATAACATCGCGCGTTTTATTATATATATATATATATATATATATATATATATATATATATATATACATATATATATTTTTTATTATATATAATATATATATTTTATATAATATATATATTTTATATAATATATATATATTTTATATAATATATATATATTTTATATAATATATATATATTATATATATATATATATATATATAAAATGCAATACGTTATATGATCACAAAAATTTATTATAGAATTACATATTCAAATAGATTCATATAGTAATATCGATTCGTGAATAATGATGATGATTCACAAATAGTCAATTGATTGATGAATTAAGACATTAATCCTTTTCTTTGGGATTGTAATTTTTATTAATTTTCATTCATATATCGTATCATTCAGATTTTTTTGTTCTTAAGTTGCTTTCAATTTTGTCGTTTTCGTAATGGCTTTCTTAGATTGTCGCAGGAAATAAAAAGGGTTCTTTAGATATACGTACTTTTCATGTTATGATCTTTATGTAAGATATAATTACTTTTAAACCGTTTGTGTTGGAATTACACAACTCACACTTGTGTGTGCCATGAAACAACAATATATATTTCGCAATTTATTTTTTAGTAATCAATATTTAAGATATAATATTATGATTCCTATATTATTTGTTTTGTACTTAATTTTTGTATTAATATTAATAATATATATTAAGATATATACGAGGCATGTCTGGTAAGTAAAGATATAAACGTCTTAAACATTTACAAAATTTTGTATCTTTAATTTCCGGACACGCCTTGTATTATTAATATTAATATTATATAGAAAAATATAAACAAATGCGAAATGTTTCAATAATTAAATTGCAACACAATGGAATAATTTTTACCGATTGTTTTTTAATGATAAGATATTGCTTTTGGTCATAAAATCAATTTTTTTTTAATAATCAGTATCTTACTATAATATAAAACTTTCTTAATAATCAGTGCCTTTTTTTAATATAAAGATTTAATTATACTTAATAATATTATACTCTCTTTGTTATGTATCTTTTAATCCCTGACAGTAATGCGAAAAATGACAGGGTAAAAAAAAAAGAATACATCCTGTATATATTATATTTTTATACTATAGTTAAAAATTTCTCAAAAACTGCGTAAGCGACTAAACAGTTATAAGCGTTATAAGAGATATATAAAATATAAAGAGAGATAATGAGAGATTAATTTTTGTCAATGGTGTGAGCAGGAAAATAAATAGCTTTTTCGAAAAATTCGTTGTTTAAATCATTGACAAGCCGCCCCATCGGCAGGCAAGCCGAACTGAATCCAGGAAGAAAAACACGCGAGCGAAAAGAAAGAATGATCGAAAGTTTGATTGAAGATTGAAAGTATCGAGGCGTGAATCGAGGAAGAAGGACATAATGATTCTTTTTCTCCGAGGGGGACATTTCAGCGGCTCGCGGTCGACGGCCAGCTTAGCGACAATTGACTCGCGACGGGATAAGCATGGTGCAAGAAGTAGCCAGAAGTAATTGTCGGTTCCTCCCCAGAGAGAGAGACTAGAAAGCTGTGGCCAAGCGAAACGTATAAAACGGCAACAACGAGGCCCCTCACTTTAGTTCGACGAACCGAACTGCTAAACTTACTTTCAGTTCATCACGAGAGGACAATGAATAATTTGGTAAATACATTTATAGTTTAATTTAATTGCTTATTTGTTTTTCTCTCTTTTTTATATCAAGTCAATCAATTTCGAACATGACAAAATATTAATTTCTTAATAAGAGGAAAAATATAATGTTAAAAAAATATTTGTTTGCGACAAAAGCGATGAAAATCTTTCGTGGAAAAAGAACGTTGACAGAAAATATTAAAAAAAAATAAGTAGATTAAAAAAGATATAAACTAATAGTAAAATTACATTTCTAATCTTTGCAATCCGAAATTGGTCTTAATTATTTTTTTTATAACATTAAAATCTCCAACAATTGAAAAAATATAATTTCATGATAAGCATTGAAATAAGAACTATTTTCCGTTTCATACACGATATTTAACTTTGGTAAAATAAATTCTTCAATATATTTATCAATTTACATTATCGAAAATGAGAAATGATGACGAAAAGAAATAATACGAAGGAATTAATTTATTTCGCAAAAGAAAAGGAAAAAATTTACACGATTTCTCACTTCCGACGAGAACAATAATTCAATATTACAGTCAGTGAGGAATCCTAATACAATCTGGGATGTTTCTTTCGTAGGGTATCGCATTGACGTTGCTGAGCGTCGTTTGCGGCGCACTAGGAGGTCGACGTTACATCGCAATTCCTGTCGACGGTATCGAAGGTATCGACGTCATCGAGGTGAGCCCAATCACGTCCTCGTTGTCGAGGGTGGCTCGACAAACGGAGGCATACGTACCGATCGCCGTACCCAGCGTCGTTCATCAGGACGACTCGAGAGAACAGCGTTCCGAGCGATCGGCCGCGCGTGTCCTGGACTACGTCGACTTCGGGGGACAGACCGGCTCCGACGGAGCCTTCAGCTGGTACGCCGACTACCCGGCTCATCATTTATAATTTCTTCATTTTATCGAAGGCGAAACGAAAGAGAGAATGCAGAACGTCGCGGGATATTCGTCACTAATGAAATAATTAAGAGCAATGTATAATTGTACAACGATAAAGATTGCACGAATGAAATGTAATTGTTGAAAGTGTGAAAGGTGAAAAGAGGAAGATTTATGGCGATGACGAAAGACGGAGTCCTCTCCGAATTCTAATCTAAATAAATTCGAATATCTAAAAAGATTCAAGAGCTTTACAATCTAAGAATTATAATACGAATCAAGGAATTTTTTTTCTAAAACAAAAGAATATTTTAACATCGAATAATTCATGATGCATGAGAGTCAAGCTATATTCAAGGAAGTTAATATATGTTACATTGTAAGCCAGTTTTCTTTATTTTCGTATTTGTTACGATACAATAAATAGTGAGAGGGTTTGACATCTCGTCGTTTTTACGTTAATATTATATTCAGCTAGGTAACCATGGATCTAAAAATTCAGAGAAACGCGTCGATCGATTCTCATTGCGGCTCGAACAAATCAGATCCATCGATTAAGACAATAGGTACAGCCTCAGGATATGATTATTTGTATCTTTGTACAGCCAAGTGTAGTGCCCACACTTTACATACGCGTGTCCCTTTAAAATGTACAGAAATTGTTGTATATATACGTAAAATACATATACATACGCGTACATCAGTACTCGGGACATCAGAGATGCTTTGCCACATCAAGTTAGATGTATCAAACATTTAAGAGACGTCAAATTGTCAGATAAAATTCTGAATCATAAATATCGAGACACGATGCGGCGTATGCCTTCAAATGGGTCTAATTTCACGTGGAAAAACACTCTTGATGCCCGGCATACACTAAAGCATTTGCTCATTGAAAGCTCGTAAGCAACGCGCGAAGATATTAGGTTGATAACAAATTTAATAGCATTTATTACTATTGCACGTCTCTCTTTACGGATCCACTTTATCTCTATTTTCTTTAGTTCCAGTCAAAAATACGCACATCGAAAAAAAGTTTTATATTGTAATCTTATTTTATATTGATTAAATTGCACGGAGTGATGGATAGATCGATGTTAGAGTAGTCGCCTGGTAATTGATAGACAAAGATTCGATTGGAGCTTCAATGAAATCCTATATATATCTACAATTCCTTTTCTTCTCTTCTTTTGGATTGTTGTTCTCAGTTGGTCTTTCAATATAATAGGATACTTTTAATTCTTTCACTCAATTAACTTTCCTTAATGGGATACGACGTCAAATAAACTTTTAACTCATAACAGCGAGATTAAATCTTCAGGATAATCTCATCAATCTGCGAAATCAGAGGCATACGAGATATTTGGGGCAAGATCGAACTTGAGACTACTCGAGGCTACCAATCACCAGATAAATGCTCTATACTACGGACTTTACCCAACACGCTTCTTACTTATGACTAAGAAAACTGATGAAGAGATTTTCTGCCACATTCTTGTGTCAAATAATCTAATTAGATTGGAGCATCCTGAAGGAAACTTGCAAACATGCAAACTTTTCTTAAAAAAAGAAAAGAATTTGTGAATCGACATTTAATAACGATAAGAGAAATAGAATATCGGCGATATTATACAACGGAGGAAACGATCCGTAGAATACAGAGTTCTTCAACGGGAAAAATTTTTTTTCCATATTGATATAATAGAGTGCTCGGGATAATGTGAAAGTTTTCTCGATGTGTGTATTAATAATAATAAGTAATTGATTGTAGTAGCCAAAATATAATAAATCTGTCGTTTTCCTTTGAACGAGGAACACAATCTTTCTCTTAACAGCTTAATGTGATAATATCGTAGCGCAAGCAAACGTCATTATCGAGATTGAAGTACGATCGCAATGTTACGCCATCCGAAATGAAAGATCAGCGTTCGCTGCACATAGCCTCTCGAATTATCATCGATAGAAATTATTAATTAATAATTAATAGGTAATTTTGATTATTCTTGCCGAAAATTAATTAGCGGCTGATTCTGCTGCTTTTATCCTCCAGTTACATGTGAAAATGTAATTTAATTCCCTCATTCCCAAATTCACTGTTCAACAAAATACGTTTATTCTTATCTTTAGAGCGTAACACAATACCACATTTATTTCGAAGTTATCGTATAGGTCTTTATGTTTTTTTTTGTTTTTTTTTTTAGTTATGGTATCACACGTTGAACATTGTGAAAATTATTTTGCGATTTGTACATACATCTTGTACATGTAACCACGTTAATGTGAGAAGGACGACGAAAGTTTGCGAAATTTCATGGTTTGTCTTTCTACAATGATTAATGTAACAATCATCTTGGAATGCAACAAGCTTCTGTTCTCACACTCGAATAATTTCGGTATATTTTTTGTCAGCTGAACGCGTTAACATGCAAAGATGAAAGGACTACATTTTGACGCTCTTTTAACAAGTTTCGATTTACTTCTCCAACTGCATTATTAGGAAGGCACACCATGAGACTTCGCTTCCTATCTATAACAAAAATATTTTGTAAAAAATTAGGTACAATAAGACATATCGCAGAATTCGTCACTAGTAGTGATGATCCATCCGTCAAACGTGTCCTCAAACAGAATAGGCTATAGTATATCATTGGATGAGTATATGTATATATATGTACGTATATACATATAGTGCGTGTGTGTATGTTACATACATACATGTTTTATAGTATTACACCGACATATGATACAGAGCATTCGTTATTATATTGGCGTCCAAAATTTTTTTTTTTTTTTAATTTTGATAATTTTCATGCACACGTAGTTAAACAGCTATACAATTCCGTATGGGGATGAGAGAATTAATCGACAAAGATTATGAATAGTCGCATTATCTCTGATTTGAATCTAACCAGAGGACTGGCTAGAGCATTCAAATATGATAATTTGTAAGTACGACTTACGTGTCGCCGAATTTTTTCTCTCTCTCACTCTCTCCCTCACTGTCTTCTTACATGGTGTACTGGGAGAGTAGAATACGAGGCGTGACCATGGGGGTCGGTGCTTCGGGTCAAGTGGTGCACCAGGCAAGCACCACCTTCTTGAACGGGACAAAGATCGCACGATCCGGCTCGCTGTTAATGACAGACTTATTCTTGATTAAAGCTGAGACGATTGGAGCTATCAGATTTTAAAGAGGGATGAAAAGGGAGAAAGAGAGAGAGCAAAAAAGAAAGAAACAGTGGAGAGAGGAAAGGGAAAGAGAGATATCCCATATTATTGTGTTCTTCGTGCACTAACGTAGTTTCAAATAAAAGAGAGCAAACTATACATACTCAATTTTTATAAATATTACTCGTCTGCGAAATATTCTGTACTTTTAGAAGTAGTTTCTTGGTAAGCTTACCAATCGAAGAATCTCCTGCCGTGAAAAGTACCATCGGACGAACCGTTAACATATGGCAGTTCCACGCCCACGTGCGCGTCCTCTCGGCCTGGAACTGGACCTACGTATCTCACGCGACCTTGAAGGACCCTGCCCTCCGGTGATATGACCTTCACAAGATGATCTAATTTGAGGTCTCTTGGTATCTGGAAGATTTTACGCAAAATTTTTTCACAATTATAATCTAAAAGAAAAAATCTATTGTGAAAAATGACTTAAGCACAAGAATCTCTTCGTTCGTGAATATAAAATCATCAACACGACGTTACCTTTGGCAAATATGGCCTGGCATCTTGGGGGGGATGCCAATCGCGAATTAAGTCGGGCTCCGAATGTCTTCGCGCCCTTCTTCGCCTCGCTGTTTGCTTGCTCCAATAATCCGTGCTGACGCTCGATATCGTCAGCATAGAATCGATACTTCGCCGCAAGTAATCCTCGGCTTCGTCGATCAACGATTCGGTGGAATCCCCGCTATTTTCACCGCCGACCAAGTCTGAACGCAAATTCGGCAGACTACCGCGCGTCATTGGACACTCTGAAAATTGCGACCGTCTTCCTTCACTTTGAACTTATTTTCCGAATGGATGAACATGAACCTCTCTCTCGTATATTTGTACACACAGACATATATATATACACACACACACATTCCTTTTTCTTTCCGAAATAGTTGCATCGTAAATTCGCTTGAGAGAGAAACGCAATGTATATACATACCTTGGAAGGTCACCTTTGATCGCGTTCTCTTTGGTGCACTTTTTGAAGTTCTGGAGGAGGTCGACGGAGGATGCACATGCGTCGGAGAGGAGGGCATCGAAGACCAGGTCGGACGTGGCGTGGAAGTCGCGACCGGAACCCTCCATGAGTCGAAGGACGCCGCCGTCGCTCTCCAAGAGTGTCTCCGCGGAGGACCACCGACAACCTCGAGATTGGGCGACGGTATCGACGTCAGAGAGCCGCGATATCGCGAAGGGTATAGGTCGGTCGATAGTCGACAGTCGCAGGGACTTGGCAGACCTGTTGCGGGATTGCAACGCGGCCAGTATCCCGCGGGAGAGCCCAGGGACTCGCGTCTATGGATTTCTGGTGTACGAAGACCGTAGCCGCGCGAGCTGAAACACGTCTAAAGAAGAAACATGATCGTGTTTTTCTTTTCAATAACAGATTCTTTAGGAAATTAACATTTTCCTTGGAAAAACTTCAATGTGTAGCAATGTGTTGAATATGTAGCGGATATGCAAAGGTTAAAGGAAAACATACATATCTCAGCTATATTGTAACAACTCGTTTCTCTATTGTTCACTTTTACACGGTTAACTCTTACATGTTACAAATTTACCTGCGCGTGTGGATCATGGCACAAATGATCCGCGCTCCTCGATAACTCTGGTACCATGCTAGTGAAACTGATGTCTGACAACATCACTCTTCTAGCTTCTCGAGTCTTGTCCGACAGCCTCAATCGGCCGGGCACGCCTGTTGGAAGTGCGAACTTGCTCGGCAGCGTCGTGAAGGTATGCGCGACCTTGTGGGCCAGATAGCTTTCGGATCGCCATTGTGCCGGAAGAGCGGAGATATCCGTTTGGACGCCAGATTCTCTTCGGGCACCACTGCTACGGTCCATCACCGGCCGCAACGGGGCGGAGCTCTTCCTACGACTGCTAGCCAGAGCCTCCCGGTGAATAATGGGTCTAAAAGGACGACAATGTGATAATAATACATCTATCAAGCTTACTCTAATAATAAGAAGAAACATATGAAGCTTTAAAACTAGAAATCAACAACAATCTCGATTAACCGATTGACGACAGTCATTCACTTTTAAGCTAGAAAGTGAGCAACGTAAATTATATCGCACACAAACGCGGTTTATGAATTTCTTAGATACGAAGTCATCTGTAAGAAGAAAAAAAATTGTTTCGCAAAATCTTCCAAAAAAAGCAAATTGTTTGATATCAAGTAAACCTGTAAGTTGTCGGCGGCGCGGCCAGAGTGTTTCTTCTCGCGACATGTCGCAAGGACGATCCCGTCGAGCTCTCAGCATCCTCCACTATGCCGCACTTGCTGATGTCCGTCTCGACTAGGACGGAACACTGCGACCACATCTTGTTGAGTCTGGTGCTGGAACTCTCGTCGAACCTGTCGACGCTCTCCTCGCGATCGATGCTGGAACTCTGCGAAGAGACAGCCTCCTCGACAGAACTGGTCTTGTCGCCGTTGCAGACCAACGACTCGTTGTCCGTCGATTTTGTATACTTGAGTAGAACAGGTTGGCCGCTACCGGCGCCCGCATGCTGCCAGGACTCGGTTTCCGTGATAGATACCAAATCCTCTTGCAGGCCGAGATCGCGACAGGTTTCGTCTGTCGTAAATATCAGCTCGATGTCGTCCAGCTCCTCCGATTCGTTCTCCGAATGTTCGTTCGGCCTCGACGAATCACTCGGTTGATTCTGACGTGGTGCCTGTTGATCCACGTTATCGCTGAACACGGAATTGTCACCGTCGGAAATGGATTTCAAACTCAAGTCCTCGGTATCTTTTTCAGGAACATCCAAGTGGTCCATATTGACCGCATCGCCTAGAACAATAAATTTCTCTTAAAAAGACGCGTTTTAAAGTATTTCAATGAAATAACGCGAGTCCTAAAGGAGTCAACGTGAACAGTCATGTCGTTTCTTCTTCCTTTTTTTTTTTTTTAAAGCACGCCATATTTTTCGACTTTTATATCCCGTGATTGTTCTCACAGAATTTTTATTTTGTTGTTTTCAAGAATTATTTATTATATCAATATTAAGGAATCAGCTAACTCTACCTATTTCTTGAGGCTCTTCCTCGTTGCTAGTTGCATTCGTTGTCAAAATCGAGGGTTTCTCATTCTCACTTTGAGCAACGTTCAGCATCGTAGACGCCGCTTCGGTAACTGTCGAGCCAGTGGTGCCTTTGGTAACTGCAGTTTTGGAAAATTTTGATAAAGCTTGAAATCTGCCGGATCGACTAGCACGAGAAGGCAGATCGGGACTATCATTGCCGCTGCTGCTACTGCTGCTGCTGCTGTGTCCAGAGGCAGGCTGATTGAATGTATTTCGAGCATCAGCATCGACCTTCTCTTTAGATACGTCCATGGTAGTTTTCGCAGAATCTGTTGGTCGGCTGGTACAGAGAAAAACTCTCAGCGTTAATTCGTCGACTGAAAACTTCCTTAATCCGGAAAGGGAATTCACCCTTCCTTGTGCTGGCAGTTAAATTAAATTAAAATTGTGCTTACTCCATACGAGAGGCCTCTACGAGTCGGACGCGTTTCGAATGAAGCGGCGAGCTGGTCGTCGCATCGCACGAGAATTCGCAGCTCCCGCTCAAGATTCTTCGTCTGAGGACGTGATTCTCGAGAGCCAGACGGCCCACTGCGTCGACGTAGCTCTCGCTGGAGAAATCCCCGACGGTCTCCTGCAATCGGCGAAGCTCTTCGCGCGAAGAGTCCAAAGCCGTACGCAACGACACGATCGTCTGTATTATTACCAGGATAATTCGTCAGTCTTTCATCTCGTCTAGGTATGTAGCAAAATAAAATGTTTCACATATTGACAAATATTTCGGTATATTTTCCACAGCAGATTAGATGAATCGTCCGCAATAAGAAACAATCATGATGCTAATCGTTTTTTTTGCTTTTTTATTTTTAAAAGAATAAGAATTTTTATATATATAAAGCTCAATTTGTAAAATTATAAATTTCTTAATTTATAAATCTTAATTATATAAAAAATAATACAGAGAATTCTCATACGACAAACTGAGACTGAGCTGTATAAACTCAGTTTGTTCCACAATTTATTTTAATATAGTCGGAATTATTTGTTTAAACTATAAAATTCTTGCTTAAATAAGAACTGTAGAACTATATTGAAAATAAAGCTCGAACTCTTATGAGTTGCCATGAAACGATACATTAGCCAGACATTAGCTTCGCACATGCTAAAACTTGAATGTTTAATAAAAATGCAAAAGATGAATGTAAATATGGAGAGTGCGAAAAAAAAAAGGAATCGTACTTGATGCAAGGCTCTTATGACATCTAATCCGGGTGTTCCCGCTGATGGCAAGGTGTCCTTGAAGAGCCTCTGAAGAGACGGTCGGCCAGCTGTGGCTTCCATGCCTCCACCACCCCATCTAATGTTTCCAAGTTGGGTCTGCTCTCGCCACGGATCATGCCGAATTCTCTGTTATCCTTTTTGCTGTCTTTTTTTTCTTTTTCCTGACTGAAGAGATCCTTGCTTTTTCAACACAAAAGCTTTTATCCGACTCAATTAAACCTCTTCATATCTCTTTGTTTCTCTGCAAAGTATGATATTGATTTTTCAAAGAACATTGATATTAGTCGTTAATGTTAAATTATAATATTAACTAACAATAAGCGTCTTTTATATTAATTTTCCATCTTTTGACTAACGTTTTTCATCAATTATTTTTTTTCTGTTTAAATGTATTTCCTGTTATCTTTAACAGAGACACAACGTTATCCTACAAGTATAATGTAAACATCTTTTACAAGCTAAAAGTTTTATTACGCTTCTCATAGTTTAAAACTCCTGATTCCTCATTGATTTCAAAAACGAGGTCACATAAATCTTTTTTATAATATATGTTAAAATAAGTCAGTTTCTTTTTTGTATACCGTCAATCATGTTGGATAATAATATAGATAAAATGTAAAATATACCAAGACTTCTTTTTAAAGTTCACGGATTAATAAATAGCTGTAATACTTAATTAATTGATATAGGGTTTATTATCTGTAGAATACATGCAGACTGAATTTACTAATGCAAAATTATAAAAAAAGAAAGTTTTCACAGTATACTTTATCAATTCTTAGTAAACAGGAAACAGGAGCCTGAAGCGAAACAATATATAACGGATATAAATACCTGGTACATAACTATTTACCAGTAATACAACAAAACAATGCACAAGTAATTAATTAACAAAATTATTTATAATGACCAAAAATATGTGCCAAAGAGTATATATTAATTTCCATTAATATTAAAATATATTTTTAAACAGGCGACAATGTTTACCATTGGAGTTACTGTAGTTGGAACACTGCTGGAGACCGCCGCCGATGGCGACGACGACGACGGTCGATGACAGTCGCGAAGACAGTCTCGGCGAGGATGACGATGATCGATCCGATCGCGCATCGAGAGTCCTTACATCGTGACACCGAGAGACGCGATCGGAGGAACGCTGGAACCGATCACGGGAGCCTCACGCTTCGGCTCCGAGGTAGATCCGAAGGGCGGCCGAGGACGTCGACGGGGACGTTCGACGTAAGGGCACCGTCGCCCGTTTCGACGGTGACACTCAGGTCGGCACTCAGGGCGCCCCTCATCTGATCGCGCTCATCGCGGCATCGCGCGCTTTATTCGGTAGCCCGAGGTACGAGCGAGTTTCGTCGCGAGTCGATAACACGACGAGGGAGAACGAGCTGTCACTCGCGGACCTTAGATGCAGACGACGAGCACGAAGTACGACGCGAGACGCTCCGCGGCCCAGGACTGCCAACGTTGTTAGCGTTTCGAGTCGCGTTTTCATGCGAACGAGCCTTGAGTGGAAACCTGAATTTGAATTTTTCGTTTTGCGATCCTTCTCGCGCCGTGTCGCAGCCTCTCGAGAAGTGTCACGAATGAGGATCGGGAGGATCGAACCTGAGTTCTCATCGACAAGTGGCCACGCATCGTCTCTCTATTGATTACAAAAATTGAAAATCATCTTTGCATCATCATCGAGGTAGGCGATTAATTAATCAGCGATTAGATTGTTTTGTATACTATCTCTGCGATAATTATATATATTCCTTCTTGAAATATTATATGGCAAATTCGTCCTGCATTAAACTGCTATACTTGAGTTATCATCTATGTGTACAAAGGCATCATATATATAAGCGCTATAATAATGAAATGACCAATATATTCTGCTGTAAATAACGCAAGAACATCGATATTTGATATTCAATCGGTAAAAATATTTATATATCTCGAACAGATATTTCCTATCGTTTACAAACATGTTTCAAAAATACTTTTTATCACCGAAGGCTGCTACGTAATGATGAAGTTATTTAAATGTAATTGAAATCATATTTGTACTAAAGAGGGTCCTCTTTTTTCTGTTACATCAATAAATAAATAAATGCATTATATATAACATCTATATAATAACATAATATTATATATATATAATGTTTTTACATTTAAATTTTATTTATGTAACCAGCTTTCGCTGATAATTCTCGATATCGCTTTCAAAATATTTTTTCCCCGTTAATCATTACCGTTCGATAATATCACTGACGATAATATCAACCGTCGATAACATCGTCTGCTTCCTGTTTCAACTTCTTCGCCGACAGATGGCGCTGCTATTGACTCGCGGCGGTTGCGTTCGAAATGACTGACGTCACAGAGAGACGCGTTGATGGAGCCGCGAGACGCAATATCGTTACGCGCAGCACCGTCCTTACACGCGTCTGTACCCCGATCGAAATATTTCTCCAGGTGTCGTACACTCCCCTTCTCATCATCCTTCCTGATCCGATCGCAAGGTAAATTCCAATAAATCGATAATAATACTAAGACATTAGATACTTGTGGTATAAAGATATCGAAAGCAGAGCACGCGCGCGCGCGTGCTCCATTTGCTCCATTAATCGAGAGGCGCGAATATTTATTCCGAATTCTCTCTCAGCGTCGACGCTCGAGACTCCCGCGGAGTCGTGTATGTCACTCCCTAAAGCCGGCACTGCAACATTCGCGGCCAAGGGGGTGGGGGGAGGGTAAAAGGGGGGAAATAAAGTACCCCGCGCGCGCGACACGGCGAGTCGTGGTCGACGCCGTGCCGTGCCTCGTCGCACGGGCGCACGCACGCACGCACGCACGCACGCATCAATCGGGCGCGCGAGAGCGTGTGTCATGCGGTTAGTGCTTTTTGACGCGGGTGGGTTTCTCTACTCCCGTTCTATATCCGCTACGTTCGGCGCGCGTCGTCTCTCGATACGTATACAGTATATACAGAACGGGGCCCGATTTAATGGGCGGGGTCGCTCTCGAACGTGGGCCATGAAGCGACCTCGGTGCTGAGGCCAGTGGTGGTGAGCTGCCGTGGTGAGAGCGGCCATCGTCGCGATATCATCGTGGTTTGGTTTTTCCACGAACGAGCGTTGGTAGTTACGCCGCTGCGCGGTTATTAAATGGCGCGACTCGAGCGTCAGCATCTACTACGCCTACGACTTATGACGTCGCTCTGACAAGAGGGACAGAGAGAGAAAAAATTACACGCTTTATCTTCGGCGCTCCAAAGGTAGGAATTTTTTTTCCCACCGAAATGTTCGTGGACGCGCGCTTGCCTATGTTGTGTCTACCCCTTTTCTCTCCCCGCTTTTCCCCTCCTCTCTCCGCCGCCGCCGCCGCCGCTGCTGCTGCTGCTCGCTGCCTCTTCTCTCGATCGCTCTCTCTCTCTCTTGGTCTTTCTGGCTTGTGGCTTTCCCTCCCGCTCTCCTTATCCCTCTTCTAGTTCTCTCTCCCGGTTTTCTTTCCTTCCCTCTCTTATCGCTACCGCCCCTAATTGTAAGATGTTTCCCCGACTCGCTCGGACCTCGTCGTGGAAAAACGTCGCGCCGCGACCGTTTTTCCACCGGTATCGCGGAGTAAATTCCGAGATACCGTTCTTCCGGTCGTTCTTTTAGAGATGTACGTGTTTGCGCACTTATTACGACTCGCTTTTCGACGAAGCCGCTCCTGGAACGCGAGGTTCTACCTTCTTTTGTCCCGCGGAGCGACGCGACGGTTAATTTTACGATAAGCCAACATATACCCGTATATATGTATATATCGCCCTGGCACGAATCAACCGTGCAGGATATACACTGTATATAGGTCCTCCCTGTATATATAGAAGGGGTAGGGAGGAAAAGGGGAAATTCCTTGCACCCACAGAAAGCGACGCCGCTTTTTTTGCTGGCTCCGCACGCTGCACCTGCGATATACATGCTTTTTTCCGTCTCTGTCCGTCCTCCTTTATCCTCCTTCCATCTATCCTCTCTCCCGCTTACTCCTCGAACGCACATCTGATCCTTTTGTTGTCTGCTCGATCGAAATGTGTACATACGTGTGAACGAGCTCGCGCGCGCGCGCGCGCGAGCTCGCGTGTACCGTACATTTGTTTGTACACAAATATCCGTTAAACACGCGCGTTATACATCCGGTACTCGCGATATTCCGGTTCGTGTATCTCTTCTCGGTGTCCGCGAATTGGCAATTCGGGAAAGTCGCAAAAGAGCTTCCTTTTAAAAATAAAGAGAGATAGAACTGTGTGAAAAGTATAGATGTGTATGTGTGTAAAAAAGAGTGTGAAGGAGAGGAAAGAGGTTTTACATATTTTATTGCATGAATGTCTCAATGTTTATTCTTAAGAAAATTAGCAGTATTTTAACAAATTTTCGAGACAACTCTCTGCTGATATAGAAATAAGGAATTTAAATATCCTATTGATATGGGTACAATAACAAATAGAATTAATAATATTAGCAGAGAGAGAGAGAGAGAGAGAGAGAAGCAGAAATGTAAGATAGAATAGTAATTTAAAGAAACGCACAATCGAGATACGATAATTATTTTTTCAAGAAGATATAACATTTTGAAATACACACACTAGGAACACACATACATACAGTAGTCTGTAGAGATATATTTTGAGCGTATTTACATCATTGGGATGCGTAGAAATTTCAAAACGTAAATAGACGTAGGTCATTGAAATACATTTAATTTCACGAGTTAAAGACACGTGCGATAATCATATAATATATATATATATATATATATATATATTGAATCACCTTTTCTCTATGCAATACGATAAGTCTAAATATCGTGCGAATGTACTTACAACAATAATAATAATAAAAAAAGAACAGGCGATTGTAAGGAATCGTAGAGCCGAAAGGACGCAGATGCCGCGACACACACACACACACACACACACACACACGCACGCACGCACGCACGCACACACACACACGCACACACGTGTATAAATGTATAAGTATTCGTAGGAGCGCGCACATACCGGACACGCATTCTCTATCTTTGTCCTCGTGTCGTTCGACAGAATACAGGCGCGTCTCGTAGGTTTACGTCACTAACAACGACAACGACGCGACGACGATGATGACGATCGACGTAAAATAGACTGGCTGGAAAAATCGAACGCGTCCGTGATTAAACGATCGCGCGTACGAATCGCCGGACATCTCTAACGACGGAGATAGACAGACGCTCTGTTACGGTCTGTCTTAGCAATTAACGGTACATCGCCGCTCGAGCATTTAAGCCGCTGACCCTTTAAATCCGCTTGTGACGCCCTTCGATCGATTCTGTGTCGTGTTGTGTGCGTGCGTGCGTATGTATGTGTGTGTGTGTGTGTGTGTGTCTCGTAATTGTCTGTTTGTCTCTCCTCGTGTGTATGTGTATATGCGTAATACGGCTGTGTGTGTGTGTGTGTGTGTGTGTGTGTGTGTGTGTGTTGGCCGGGAATTGCGTTTCTGCATACGGGGTGTCCTCTCTGCTAGGGATGTTCACCGATACTCCGGTATCTATCGACATTTTATAGCATCGATGCTTTATGAGATTGATGAAGATCTTTGTGTTGAAATACAAAAAAAAAAAATTCTCCTTCCTTTCTTATACATCACTTGAATTGCTTTTGAAGGAGAAAGAAGGAGAGAAATTGATCCGATTAATTTATGTATTTTCTTATTTATAATAATTGAATTTTTTCTATTCCTGGATGTTGATAAGCAGAGATATGAACATAACAGCTGTATTCTTGATACTTAGTAACTCGATGATATTTACGTGAATGAAGATGTCGATGCTTTTTTTTTTTTAATAATTATATCATACGTACGATTAGAGTAAGTGGCTAAGAGTATGTATTATCTAACTACTCCGCAATTTTCCGGACGAATTTGAAGTGAAAATAGTTTCGTGATAAATCTTTGATAATATAAAATAATTATAGTAACCTATGTTTAATTATTATAACAATATTTATAGTAATTAAACTTTATATTCAGGGATGAAATAAGCAGCGAATGAAAATAAGAGCGATATTCTTAATATTTAATACCTCGCTGACGATATTTATATAATTGAAGGTATACTAGATTTTTAATATCGATATATTATATTTAAAAAACATATTTATTATATTTAAAAAAATTATATTTATTCTTAGTCTGCAATCTTGCAAACAAGATTTACAGTTGTTAAATTTCATTGTACCTGCAACTCGCAACGTGTTCTTCGATAGAAAATAAAAAAAATATACGCGATGGAGATATAAATCTTCGCCGATATATACTCGAGAATTAAAAATTCGATCTCGAAGGAGATGATCTCCTTCCTCTCTCTCTCTTTCTCTCTCTTTCTGCGACTATTCTGTCTGTTTCTCGTCGGATGTACAGGATTTATGGTCGGTCGTTAAATCGCGAATTAAAAACGCACTTGGGAAAGAACAAACTGAAAAATATATAAGTAACAACAGCTGAAAGCCCCGGCGGCCGTTCCGTGCAACGCACACTTATAAATGCATAGAATTTTTCAATAGACGGACCAGAAAGACCGGTGCGCAATAGTAGTAGTAGTAGTAGTAGTAGTTGCTTTTTTGAAGACTTGCATCGCGCTTCGCGCTCGCCAAGATTTACGTCGCGTAATCGTAACGTCGCCCTCTCCCCGCAATTGATAACCGATTCGATCGGCTTCCGTCATCGTTGAAGGGAAAATATTTAAAGGGGCACTTGGTTGATTATCGAGGAAATTAATATCGGAAGGAAAAAAAGAACGATAAAAATATCACATTGTCTCTTGACCTTAAACATGCATTTTGCAAGATTAGAAAGCTTTAGGAGAAAGGTTACAGGAGCATCGGGATGAATCTTGCGTAAAGGTTCAAGAATCCTGGCTATGCCTTTGCGTTTTTGTAGCATCTGCATCTCGGATATCCACGTGATTCGAGATAGAAGAGAAGCCGAGGGAGAGAGTCGGTTAGAGTCTGAGCAGATAATAGAGGGCATATCTCGCCCTTTAACGGAGAGACCGTTATACGGTACACTCAAGTTTTCCATTCGTATACGATTAATCGTACGAGCGTTCGGTTTATTTTCTCGGAAACAAGCACGTTCGAATCGCGGGGATTATCCGCGTGCGTTTAGAGCCTCGTAGAATATATCGAGGCTCCTAAAAGTTTGATGAAAAAGTAACGCCCCTCGTGAACGACCGCCGCCCATGATGGAAATTATAGATGCGCGCGCGTTGCGCGTCCTCGCATCGCTCTTCTTACATTATGGAGCAAATTATAAGAGCCACTTTGCGCGCGTTTCCAAGTTTCCTATGTGTGTGTGTGTGTGTATGTGTATAGCGTAATAATTTAACAGACGATAGATCGTCTATGGGCGCGCGCGTCGATCGTCCGCGAAACTCCTTATCTTCGTACCTTAACGCGACCTTATCGAGCACCGTCTGTCGCGAACAACACCGTCCTTTGCGAAGCGTTTGCATACGCAGCGTTTCATTCGCGAATGGGATGTAGACGGTATACATATACAGTTGACGTAATGTATGCGTATCGCGGCTTACGTCACGCGCGAAATAAAGGAAGGATAATCGAAGTCGCGCGCGGCATTTAGGCGCGTCTTTGAGATATTTCTCTAACAATTAAGGCGCCGCACTTTATCTCAGAGATAAAGATATGAATTTGGCAAGCTCGAGATTAGTTTTTAGTTGACTTATCGGAAACTCATAGTTTGTACATTAGTCAGTCAGTCAAGTTCGTATGTCAAGTCAATCCATATCGAGAATTCTTTTGAAATTCGAAAGTTACTTTCCTTGGTGACTTTCTTTGGTGAATTACGTAATATAAATAGCGGAGTATCTCTCTTTCTTGATAATGTTATGTTATTTCATTTGTCCGTCGGTTTCTATCTCTTTGTGTCTTCATTCTTTTCTTGTCTTTTTTACTTGTAATGCTTACTAACTCTGTTATGTTTTTGAAATTTTCAGTGCATACATATATTTTGAGAATCTATTTTTTAAATATCAAATTTACCACTGTTAAAGAAAACCCCATTTGTTAAAAAAAGGAAAAAAAGCAGAAATTTGAAACACTGTTATCTAAACTATAACGGTGATCTAATAATAGTGGTCTGTAAATATATCTTATATTTACAGGCGAGTACAAATTTTCATTTTGAACTTTCTGAGGGTTAGAGTTCAAAAATAAAATAATGTTTTTTTTTCGATTTTCATATCTTTCTCTACGGAGAGCTTTTGTTAGAAATTTCTGGAGAAATTTATTTTAAAATAAGCGTACGAATAATAATGGCATTTTTAGAAAAAAATGTATATACGAAATACTCGAAATTCACAAGATGATATATTAATCCATATCTAGAAGCATAAACGAAAGCATCGATAGCGTTTCGTCACAGTACGCTATTTATATGCATACAATTGTAAAATACGTGATATATTTCTTGTCTCTGATTTTTCTTTTCGCAAGAAAGAGAGAAACGGACCTCGGTAGACTCTTGTTTTTCGCGCCGCGCGATAGTTACGCCCCTGGATAACGCTTTGAAATTACAAAGCACCCGCAAGATATTACTATGTATACCGTCCCAGAATTATTCGAAGCAACGTTCCCTTCGAAGTTGACCTGCGCGTCCACCGTCTCTTCCCTCCTCTCTCTCTCTCTCTCTCCCCTCAAAGTCTCACCTGTCTCTGAAACGCACTCTCCGAACGCGTATACGAGACGCTCGGCCCGACTCTGTTCTGTGAAAGCTCGTTTTGAGAAAAATCCCATCCAAGTTTTTCGTGGTAAAACTTTCAGTGATCTTTCAGCGATGTTAATATGTTATCGATAAAAATTTCTAGCATTTAAATAACTTCAAAGAATTATTAAGATTCTTATCTCTAGAATAGATAAAGTAGGACATTGTTGTTAGAAATGTAGAAAAATGCATCGTGAAATTTATTAAGGAAAGAGCCTGAAGATGGCTCGATCCACTACTGATCTTAAGAAATTTTTTTGTGAATTATTTATTTATTTTTTTTTTTTTAATTTCTCGGGGGTTGATCTATTGTTGAATGTTAGATAAGTTGCTTAATCTATAAGAAACAAAAAAGTAGACTCGGTTTGTATAAAATTTTTATGTTTATTGATTTTTTTTAAATTTATCGTTGTGTTTATATAGCGTTTCAAGATTTTCTCTCTCAATATTTAATTCATATTAATTTCGGTAACATCTGATTCGTCGATTTCTTTCGATTAATTCTTTCACCGGCTGTCGGCATCCATACGTTTATCGTGTGTCTTCCTTCCTATTTCATATATATATACATATATATATATATATATATATATATATATATATATATATATATATATATATATATATATTTACACACACACACATACGCAGTCCGACTTTCTCGAGGAGAAATTCCCCAATCTGATTCTCGGCTCTGACGGTTCGCCGCTGACTCGAGAGGGCATACGAGGATTGCTCTAAAGCCGCGCAATAATTTTCCCTTTATTAGACCTCGCGATCGATCGAATGTGGATCGCCGCGATCGCGTCTCCGTTCTTGCGTGGTTATGGCAACGCGCGATGGCAGATCTCTCCCACAAGGATGACGACGATGGTAGAGCGTACCCGCAGCATGGGAACTGCATCGACGGTAATACATACGGGCATTATAGAGCCACACATACCCTCTCTCTCTCTCTCTCTCTCTCTCTCCCTCCCTCTTTCTTCTCTCTCTTCTCCCTCTCTCTTTCTCTCTCTCTCTTTCCCTTTCCTCTCCTTCGCTCTCGGTTTCTCTCATGTGTCAACACGTTTCCGACGCCCACGACGAGTGACGCATGCGCTTCGCGCGCCTTATCAGTCTCTCGCTTTATCTCCCTCTCTCCTTCTCTGTTACACTCTCTCCGTCTGTGTGTTATCCCTTTCTCTCACTCTCTTTCCAGATACAGGGTGTTTCCTTTCGTTCGCCGATTTCTACAGCAAAATTTGACGTAAATTCCTCCCCAGAATTCGACGATGTCGAAATGTAATTTTTATAATTATTTTTACGTAATGTGAGAGAGATGAGCTTCAAAGGAGTAAACAGGCAATAAGACGCTAATATATTAAGATGTTGAAAAGTCGAGTCAAAATTACTTGCAAATAGGAATTTGCAAATAAAAGAAAGTGCGAATAATCTAGGCTATTTTATACATAATCAATAAATCATTTAATAATATTGAGCAACGATCCCCTATTCTATTCGTGAAAGACATGAAGGAGGATATTGCGAAGCATGTTACGCGCAATAACTATTACAAGTTGTTAGTAGAATCAAGAGTGAAGAATGCTTGATAAATCTTTTTCTCTTCTTCCATCTCCTATCTTTCTCTCTCTCTCTCTCTCTTTCTCTTTCTCTTTCTCCGCCTCGCTTCCTCCCTCTTTTTCCGTTTCTTTACTTCTTTCCTTTTCCACTCCTACCTCGTTCTCCCTCCAAGTTTTTCCCGTTCGTTGAATACGCTCCTGGCTTTTCTACGAGTACCCTCTTCTTCGTGCCGCAGCAAGTCCCTCCGCAAGCGCGGAATTTTCCAATTCACAAGGGTGCATAGACGATGCGGGTCGTCGACACGGTTCCGGCCGCTCGCAACATTTCTTCTTCGTGTCGCTTGCCGCGAACGTGCCTTGTCGACGAAGAGAAAAATTTCAAGTCACTTTGCACTCCTACAGTATTGGGGCACCCTTTCACCGATACGGTCCTGTTCTGAGAGTGTAAACGTAATCGTCTCTTCTCTTTCTCTCTTTCTCTCTCTCTCTCTCTCTTTCTCCCCTTTGCTGTATTTATTTCTCCTCCTTTCCAGTGGCGGATTTAAACTTCTGAGAGCTCTAAGCGAAGTATCTTTAATATCGAGAATTGATATTTTTCGCAATGATACGAACGAATTTTAATTATCGCTAACACTGTTATAATATTTTAACAACTCCTTATTGTTGTAAATGTACAAAAATAATTTTCTTGAAATACGATAATTTTCTACGTGTTGCGTGTTTAACAATAGCATTGAATCGAGCGAGATTAATCCTTCTTATAGTAGATACGCCACTGGTTTTGTCCATCTCTCTCTCTCTCTTTCTCTCTTTCTCCCTCCCTCTTTCTGTCCTTACACCGTCACCCTCGTTCGTACGACACAGTCTTCCCCTCCCCTTCCGCTCCCATTGCACACACCAATTTTCCAATTGATAAGGGTGCATAGTTGATACAGCGGAGCAACCCTATCCGTCTGTGCCCCGCTTTATCTTCCTCTCCTGTCCGCATTATCTCTGTCTCCCCTCCTCTTTCCGAGCTTGATTCGCCTCTCTTCCGCGCGTACCTTGTCAAGTTCGGCGCATCTCGCGGTTATCATTTAAAATATTAACAAACGGACCCGCACGTTCTCGTTGCACAAAGACGCGCGGATCATAAATATCACAAATACGGATAATTTCTGCTAGAGATACGTCTTTCCGCGCCGTCGATTTTCCACCGTCATCTCGGGAACAAAGCGGAATCTCCACAAACACATGCGGCAAAATCTATATTTTGTTTTTAATTATAGTAGAATAAAGTATATATTATTAGTGTATATTAATTATAATATATATTAATAAATAAAAAAAATTCCATAAAATATTTTAAAATGCCAAGTTGTCTCACAATCACCACAATTTTTAGGATAAATTTTAAGAGAAAAGAATTCTCTTTGTGCATGTATGTAAGTAGATCTGTTCATTTTTTAAAAATAAATTTGTAAATGGGTCAATTGAGAAAGAAAAGGCATCTTTCTTATTCGAGACATCTTTCCTTTCATTTTTTTAGAACACAGTGAGTGACTATATCTTTATTTGTGACGATAGGACGATACGAAAGAAAAGAAATAACATTTGTATTTTTTTCTCTCCTTTTTATATCTTTTTATTTCTGGTTTTCTCAAAACCTTCTTTTCATCATAATTCTCTCCTCTTATATTAATTGCTGACTCGCACACACATCATATAAGCATATGATATACAATATTGGAACCTCTACCATCCTGTATCGACCGATATTTCGCGAGGTTAAAGCGAAGTTAAAGCGAGGTTCTCGGCGAAAGATGAAACCTGCGGGCGGCGAGGCTAGTCCATCGACTAGCCAGTCGGGAAAGTTGGTTATTGATTAGGGATCTCGGTAAACACACGCAACGAGCGAAGGGAGGATTCCGTTCCTATCAAACGTGCGCGCGCGCGCGCGTTGCGTAAAATTAACAATCGTGTTCCGAGACTCACTTTCCCGTCTGAGATTTCGGAGGAGAGAGTAGAAGCGAGGGGGGATGGAAGGGGGAGAGAAGATAATATGAGAAAACGCTACGAAAGGTAAAGCAAGATCGCGGTACGCAAATGAGAAAAAGAGAGAGAGAGAGAGAGGCAATAAGACGTCTCCGCTTACGCGGCAATAGTTTTTATCCATCTATATATCGAATTTAAATGAGTTCTTAAGTGCAATCGTACTTGCTTCATTTTGCCCGAAGGCATAAGTCACGTGAAAGGAGGAAAAATAGAAAATAAAGAGAGAGAGAGAGAGGGAGGGAGACAAAGATATTCGTTGGCAGTAGAAAGAGAGAGGAGAGCGAATAGCTTGAGCTCTTTGTCGCTCGACGTGACGTACTCGCGGCAGCTGTGAACGCGCGTGTTGATTTTGGCTTAACTTGGAGTTATCAGCGTCGCTTAGTGTGTGCTCGGCCATGATATCTGCCTGACGTTCTCCGCGATGAGAGAACGGTGCTGCGCAGTGGCAGCGCGATTGCAGAGTACGAGCTTATAGCACGTATAGACATAGTATATTCCTGACACAATAAACGCCTTCCTAAACGCCAAACAAAGAAGTTATTAATTAAAGGAACACGGGAATATAATAGAGTACAGCGATCATCGCGATAATTTTGTAACGTTTATATTATAGAATATAATAAATATATGATGACTAGAGTATATCTATAAATATTATCAGTCGCACATACACACAGATTTTTTTTCCAACAAGACTATCGAGCTTGTAAAGCGTTCAAATAATGCTACTTATATATTTACATGTATTGTTAGAGGATGTTTTACACATGTTTTAATTGCTAATAAATCTAGAAATTTTTAAATTACAGTTTTATTTTAAATATTGTAGGGTCTTAAATTTTTTTTTGGCTCTTTGGTAAAAATCCAAGCGAGAGTACTATTCGAGATAATTTTTCGAGTATCATTATCGTAAATATTTCGTATGTCAGTATACAAAATGTAAGGGTTAGCCCCTCATGAATCTTGCACGTTTGTAGAGTGAATCGCGTGCCGGGTCGACGTTGCGTTGCAAGTCTTGTCCGAGAATTGCTCAACAATCATATTCTAAAATAACGAAGCAAGCTT
Source organism: Lasius platythorax (assembly GCA_963971435.1). Lineage (NCBI taxonomy): Eukaryota > Metazoa > Arthropoda > Insecta > Hymenoptera > Formicidae > Lasius > Lasius platythorax. The sequence goes on from OZ020541.1 coordinate 1,893,010, forward strand.
TATGAATTTGCGACGACGAAGCGGCCGTGAATACGCGCGCTTAATTTTACTCTACGATAAAGACAGCGTTTCGTTTTATTCCGGATGTTTTTTTCCGTCGTGAACATTCGCATCCGCGCACCGGTAGAATTAAAACACTGAAACGTTGCGCGAATATTTCGCTGTCCGACTTAAAATTCGCTCTTCTTAGCTTCCCGCTCGATTATCGTCGCGGTGGTTCGGCGATTTTTAAAGGAAAATAAACGTGATTTTTTTTTTTTTTATTTCTCTCCTCTCTCTCTCTCTCTCTCCGATATAATTTCGAAAAGTCTCACACACATTTGTGTAAAGCTCTTTACAGAAAATGTCGCGTCTGGATCACGATCGGGAATATAAACGTCAGAAGTCATTTTGCTCAAATATATCTCTGTAGCAGTACGAAAAATCTAATCTGTCTCGTGGAAACGATAGCGGTTTCAAAACGTCGGCTCTTTCGCTCGAATCTTTATGATATCCCTCGCGCACGTCGGGCGTCGCGGCGTGTTTACTCGGCTTCTTCTTCAGGGCTGTGTCAGGGCTTGGCTCCCCGGAGCGTCGGTGGACCCGTTGTGGGTGCGGCCTCTCGACGACGGAAGGGAGAAAAGAGGCCCTCCCTGCTCGCTCGTTAGAGTGTTAGAGTGTTAGAGTCGTGCGAGAGACGCAGACGCGCTCTCCTCTCTTTCGGAATAGGTCCTACTTTTTTGCCCCCTTCCTCTCTCTCTCTCTCTCTCTCTCTCTCTCTCTCTCTCTCTCTCTCTCTCTCCTTTATATTTTCGACGGTTCCCCAGGCTTACGGCTTCAGGCATCAACACTCCCTCTCGCAAGGTCGCCCCTATCTGCCTTTCCTCTCTGCTACCCTCGGCGATATTAAGCCCCGCGTAGCGTCCAGGGAGATACATTCGAAGGGACGAAACTCGCGCGGGATCATCACGAGAAATATTTCGAGCTTCCATATCGCTCAAATACGACGCATGGTGCATAGATTTTTAAGGTTTTAGAACTACTAAAATTATCCAGAGGTTAAATAATAATACGTAGGTATCGGTATGATTTCGATAAGAATCTGTTTTTTTTTTTTGTGGAATTTTTATTGTCACTTTTTTAAACGGAGGAATGATTAAACTTGAAAATATTTTTGCCTTCTAAATTGACTAGAAAACAAGTAACTTTCTTAGACTTAATTCTATTTTCGACGCCGAAATTCCGATATTCCAATGTTAAATAATTCCGTAACTTGGTAATTCCGCGCAAGAAAAATGTTATCTTAAACTTATTTCTGTCGTCAGTTCCACTTTTTCTGCATCAATTTGCATATACAGTAATTTTGAGTGAAACGATTTGATTGAAATAGAGTATTACTTAATATCGGATGATTTTCTGAACACTCTTAACTTGAAAATGTCGAGATTGAAAAACATGACATTTATTGACAGATCGATGATAATAATAATAACTTGCTTCCGTTGTTAATTAATTTACGATTAATTAACGCGATATGTACAAGATTTATAGAGTTTTGGACTTAGAAACGTACTTGATTGCGTTATTTACGATGGAAATATATATATTTATTATATATATTATATATATGTATATATTTCATTATATATTTTATTATATTTTGTTATATATTTTATTTATTATATTTATATTTTATATATATATATATATTTAATTTGGATAAGAGAGTTTGCAGCGTCTGTTTCAATTGTTGCGCCGCCGTTAATTAGACTGACGTAATATCATTTTGCACATACACGATATTCTACTTTCTAGCAATCTCGCTTCTCTATATTCCCACGACTATCAACGACTACTAAAATTTGCTCACTGTCATTAAACGTCTCGTCTTAATCCTAGAAACGGCAGTGTATACATTCGATTTAACGTTAAATCACTTCGACAAAATTGATACGTGGTGCAATCGTGATATAACGCCGATGTGATGCGCATACATCGCATTGATATAATATTTACGCATAATATTCGAGTAACATAATTAGACGCACATTAATATTGCAATCTCTTTTGAAATTCTTCCAAAGTAAGAAAACGATGATTTCTCCTGCGAGAGAATAATATATCGAACAATTCATCTGCGCATTTAATTATCCTCATCGTTATACATTTTCGAGATACTATCTTTGCACAAAAAGAAATTAAATTTTGTTTTAACAAATCGTTGCTCGCGTTTTTGCATTTTTTTAAAACAAGAACACGCATTTTTCCTCTCGTTCTTTTCCACTTCTTTAGACGTTCTATTGTTCCTCTCTGTCGATTTTCGAAGGACGAATCAATGCTCCAATCTCGATGCAAAAAAATTTATTCTACTTCAAGGACATAAATACGGAGGAAATCGCGCGCCCCAGAGAATAGTTGCTCCGAGTCGCTCGAACGTGGCACTTGACGCGATACGTCCGCACCTGCGAGATACGTCTTTTCCGCCTCCTCGCTCCCACCAACATCATCGGCTATAGTAGTTTCCCCCACGTTGCGGCCGGCAGTCTCCCCCCCCCCCTCTTCATCCCTCCGAGCCGCGTTTCCGAGTCCCTTGCCTGTGCTGTGCCTGCTCCGTTCGGTTCAGTTCGTGGTGCGCCGCCGTCGAGTGAAGTGTCGTGTTCTCGCGCGCGTGAGAGAAGAAGACTCGGCCGTGTCGGTGTCTCGCTCCTTGAAGTCGCGAGTGATGCGCGCGCTATAGAGAGAGAGAGAGAGAGAGAAAGGGAGAGTAGTATGTGTATATCAGCGGTATAAGAGTGCGCGCGTGCGTGTATGCGTACGTGCACGCGAGTGATTCCTCCGTACGTTTACTGGTCGGTGTGACGTACTACGTCTGTCTCTTCTGGTTCCAATTTCTCGTCGTGGCTTCTGCTCTCGTACACACGCACATACAGACACATACATCTTATACATATAAATATATATTATATATAATAGAGAGAGAGAGAGACGGACACACACATACACACGTACGGAACATACACACATACACACACACTCACGATCTGGAGGCATGACAGCGACGCGGGAGTGTTACCCCATACGGTAGGAATACAAACTATATACATCGTAATCCCTCTTCTTTACACGATCGCGATCGCGCGAAAGACAATGACGACGCGACGGAGGACACGGGCGGAGACTAAAGGCGACTTACTAAAGGCGAAGGCTTTACACGATATCTCGCGGGTGCGTAACCGAGTCTGCGACTCGGGAACGAGCGACGGCTATGACTTGGCCACAATTGTTTTGTCCGAATCGATACGCCCCTCCGGCGGCGACGGCGGCGGCGACGGCGGCGGGCATTTCGTATGCCGCGGAACGCACGGCGGAAATGGAATTTCGTCGTGTGTGTGTGCTGTGTGTGTGTGTGTGTGTATATATAAATGTTCCCCCGTAAACGTTCGTGTTCCCTTCGCCGAAGCCGCGGAGAGAGTCGAAATCTACGTTTCTCCTTCTTCCTATCCTTTTTTTCTTTATCGCCACGAGCGCGCGTATACACACATACACACATATATATATATATATATATATATTTTTTTTTTATTTATTTATTTATATTCCCCTTCTCTCGTTGCTCTTTTTTGCTTTTCCGATATATCGTTTAATCACGAGAGTCTCTCGAACGAATCTCATTGTCAAGAGTTTTGTTGCCGCCGTCATCGCCGTCATCGCCGTCATCGTCGTCATCGTCGTTATCGTCGTCGTCATTGTCATTGTCCTAATCGTTAACGTCGATTGTCATCAGTCGACGATCGTCGCGTTAGCTCCGCGATACGAACGAGTGCCAAGGAATCTTTTCCTGTTGGCGATGTAGACTCGCAGCTGCGTTTCGTCGTATTGCGCCGCGCTCGCTTCGTATCGGAGACAAAACACACTTGTGTTTTGCCTCAATGAAAAGTACTCTTCTCTGCGTCGTACGACGATAACGAACGACGACTACCCTTGTACAACTTTTGTTGGCGATCGAGCCTCTCTCTTGTACTTGGATCGCGCGTGATATAAACAGGTAGGGAAAATCGACGAGCGATTTCGACGATGTTGAAATTCCTACGCTGTAGCACAACTACGCAAAACATGCGCTGTTTACTCGACACGAGACGTTTACGAAACATTGCGCTCTTCCCGTATCTGTAGCATCACGACGATTGAATCAATTGTCGTCGTGATTAACTCGTGATTTCTAATATCTTTGCTATCTAAAGATACCGGTGTAACTTGCCAAACTCCCCTTTTTTTCCTTAAGATTAATTGCGTCTATGGCACTTAGCCACTCAATCGATACGGAGTGTTCTAGAATTAACGGAAAATACGAATGTATATAGTACTGTTTCTTGTATAATTTAAAATGAATTTTTTTTCGTGAAAATATCGCGCAAAAGGCTATTATTCCCGCATTTTTCGAAGAATTTCATCTAAAATTTCGCATTTTAATTATTAATAATGATTTAATAAGAGAGATAATTCAAATAAGAATATGAGATATCTTTATTAGAATAGAATTAATCTCTTCTAAAATAAGACGTTCTATAGAATGTGATGTTCGCAATTTGTTTTTGTCTCTGAAGATCCAAAGTCTGTTGTCTCATTAATAATTTTAATGAGTTTGGAAGGCTATTCGTGCCTCGACCTTTTCGATAACAAAAATCGATTACATATATTTCATACGGAATAACATTTCGCCATTTTTCACAAATTCTCGGCCACTTTAAACTATGATACAAATATTGCTAAATCCCTTGCGCGATATCAAATGTCGCTTAACGAGGAGACACGCACACACACACACACACACATTCGAAAGAATATTTCGATTTACTCTCGAAAGGGTTTTTCCATTCGTTCTACGAATGCAGAAGTTAATTTTTTTCACATTGTGTTTTGGATTATCATCGAGTTTTGATCATTTAGACGCGATCCAATAAGAATATAATGCAGTTACGTCACTCGCAGTATATTCGGATAGAACGGATTCTCGTGTCTCGCTTGAGCGCAGAAAAAAAATTAAACTTGGAAAGAAATGTTTTTCTCTACGCATATAAACGTACACGAGACTCGCTATCTCGGATGCATTGTATTTTCGCGCATCGCATCTTCATTTAAATCGACGTTGCATTTAAAGTACTGTTGCATTGTCCGATGAAATATTTACGTCTTGGCGACATAGCAAATGTCATCGGTGACTCTTTAGAGCCTTTATCTTTGCATTTCTTTTTCCTCGCGATCAATTCACGAGCTTTCTCAAGCTCGCAGAATAGCGTTTTTAATTGCTCGGTAATCTCTGCGCGAAAACCTTGTACATATTTCGTACGGAGATATTAAAACGTTGACTCACACGCGGATGTGCGTTTAGTTTTAGATATCGCGGGAGAAATCAAAGTGATATTTTACAATGAAATATTGTGATACTGTTTTTGCGCGAATCGCTAATTCTCGAATATATTTAAAGCAGGAACGATTATAATGAAAGGGCAAGCGCGATAATCGAAAGAGATATATATATATATATAATAAATAAAAATATAAGAAATATGATAAAAATATAATAAATATAATAAAAATATAATAAAAATATAAGATAATAAAAATTATAATAAAAATATAGAAGAAATTATAATTGCGCGAAAGGTGAACAACATTCTCAATGCGAATACATTGCTTCTTTAAAATAATGTCATTGAAAAATTGATCGCGATTATAAAAAATATCTCTATTTTATAACATTAGATCGAGACTGTTTAGATTGTAAAAGAAAATGGACGCACATATACATAATAATTACTTATTCACACGACGTATATTAAAGATAACTGGGATCTATGAGAAAAGTTTCTAGACGCATAAACACCATGTAAATGCTTTCAACGTGAACCACAATGTAATAGGGGAATGAGGATTGTCTTCGAGGTCCGACATTGAACGCGCGTAATGTATATTCAGCTAGATTCGCGACTCGACGTTCTTGAACGCTTTAATGTTCCTCGTTTATGCACGATAAATAAATAGAATAAGTGAGTCGGTTATACGATCGGAACTTTCCTGACGTTCGTTCATGCAAACATTCGCCATTCACGTTTGTATTATCGCGTCTATGCGATAATGTCTAAATTTTCCGCGCTACATCATTATATGGCAGGATTGAAAAATTTGTCGCGATTATAAAAAATATCTCTATTTTATAATGTTAGATTGAGATTGTTTAGATTGCAAAAAAAATGGACGCACATATACATAACTATTAATTTCTAATTACACAATATACATATGCATAATAATTAATTTGTAATTAACATGTAATTCACGGTTATATCGGATAAAATTGGAGTGTCCTCGAACGTTTTGTAACTTTAAAGCGATGCACGATCGCGTTATATGTATTACGTGTGTGTGTGTGTGTTCCATCCCTGTTTTCTCTTGAACGTGTATTCTCTTTCTGTCTGTTCCCTGGTTTGCTCTTTCTCTTGCTATATAGTCGATTCATGGTGCGCCCATCCGGCCATCCACCCAGAGAAATACGATATCGTCGCGATAAACAATGTTTCTTTCTTCTTTTCCTGAACGCATCGTAGCGTTATCACACCCACAATCCCGAAACTTACGACCATACTTTTGTTTCTCGTGGTACTCTAGTTACGTTCTTTCGCTCTGCCGCGGCGCTAAAGGAAGCTGAACGCTTTCGGAGCTCTTTGTGATTTCGAATGAAAAAAAAAATAACTTTTCGTTCCGTACGTTTGATACGTGTACGAATCAGGAAATTTTTTAATGTGTGATAAATTAATGATGTTGAGAGCACCTTTGTCAATTTTTACACATAAAAAATATAAAGCATAAAATGATTACTTTGTTTAGAATCTCGTAAATAAAAATAACTTTAAAGCAAATATATAATAACTATTGGGTAATTTGTGGCTGTGGAATTTATTTTTATTTACAAACGATAAGAAGCGATAACAGCTTGGTAAAGAATCAGGCTCTCTTTTTGCTATCTATATAGAAAAAAAAATTTTTTTAATATATAATTATATACACAGATCTATATTGCAATCTCTTGTATACTGCATATGTTAATTATTTAATATCGAAAAAGAAAACTCTTTGTCTTGAACGCAGAAATAGATTAGTTTGTTCTAAAATATTACTAAATATTATTTATACTGAATACTCGTTGTCGCAATACGTTGTTGATATCGTAAATTAACTTGAACAAAGGATAAAGTTTGTTGGAATAAAAACATTGCCGATATTATCTTTGACATTGTGATTATCTTACTCACACGATATCATATATATTTGAAGCTCCCCTCTTTTTTTGAATAAAGAATAAATTTATTCTGACCTAAGACACTCAAGATATTGCATATTTACGAGTGAGTGGCTAACCGCATTTATTATGATGCGATCAAACAGCGCGATACGTCGTCTTCCTGTAAACATCTGACTAAAATAATGTCGAAAATTTGTTTCTGCACGTGAAATATTCGATTTTTATAATTTAAAATTTTTTAAATCTTAATTTATAAATCTTAACGTTTCAATGACGCTCGTTGACTACCTCTCTTGAAAATTGTATATTTAATATTCTCGAGAAAATAACGGCGTATAAAAACGGTAAAAACGATTATATTCGGCAAGAAACTTAAAGTACAAAAATTCAGGTAGGAGAAATAAGCTAATAAGAACCAGGCGCAGAAAGTGGGCGCGACAAACTCGTCTTAAAATCTTTATTCGAACGTTTGTAGTTTTTTATATCGCTAAGGTCATGACGTACGTGTTTTTCGCTTCTTGTTCTTCATCTCGTCTTCGATCATTTGGGAGACTTATTACTTTGGGAGACGTAAGACGGGGATGAGGATCAAGACGCATAAATTTTTTTTTGTCAAATGACAATTGTCAATTGTAAACCTGCAGAAGATGGTCCGAAGGAAGAACCGAAATAAATTCAAGTCAAAATCAAGTCAATTCAAGTCAAATAAAAAAAATTTCAAGACGAATTTTTGTTGGCGCCTATACTTTCTGCGCCTGGTTGCTATTAACCCATTTTCTATCTGAATGTTTATATTTATATTTCAGAGCCTTTTCGTTTTATTATTATTAGAGTCTTATATCAGAACCTTTTTATTATTAAACTTAGGGTAGTTGTTTAACGATAATATTATTTATAAGTTAACTCGTATGGCATGAGAAAAACTCAAATTTGACAAAACTATCTCTTGATATATTTTAAAAAATATGAAATTATACATACACATATATAATGTATTATTGATGAGAACAAAGTCTAAAGAATATTTAATAATATTTAAATAATTTTTTTTACAAATATAGATATTTTATTATTTGAGAATGAACTGTTGCTTATATCTATTCATGGGCGGATGTATTCGCAAATAATTCGTATTAATGATGCTATTTACATAAATAATATAAATATTTGAGACGGACAATCTTCTTTTAATTACGCAGACATTTAGATATTTATTTGCATTATTTGTTTGAAGTATTATTTGCATTATTTGTTTGAAGTTATTTGCATTAACGTGCGAATTAAATTGAAAAAAAAATGAGAAAAAAATATCGAAGAAATTAATTTTTCACTTAGACAACTACCTCTTAAGCCCGGCCGGGGACGGTTCGTGCTTCGACCTCGGAACGTGCAAGCTGGTCGAGAATATTGTATGTGCCACAGACACGGCATATGTTCATGAAGGTCTTATAGTAGTGAGAGAGCAGGTGGTGATCGAGAGGGAGACAGGTCTCTCCCTCTCTCTCTTTCTCTCTCTTTCTCTGGGTTTTTCAGGAAGTCGCCTATGTTGAGTCGGCTACCTCGACCGGTGCATTTCTATAATAGCCGTGCTATACCATGGATAGGTTTTCGGATCAGAAATTTGTGGGCAACAATATGTGTGGATCCTTTTTTTTATTATTCTCAAGAAGACCTACGCCTTCTCTCTGTATTGCCGAAAGATTTAGGGAGAGATCACGTGAAAAGCAGGGAAAGTAAGCGCGTTTTTGTTCGTTGTCAAGGGCAATGTCCTCGCGTTTCCAATTTCGACGGTGACGAAAATTTTAATATTGTCACTCTCCAACTTGTCTCTTTCGATGATGATAAAATATTATTACGCGAGTCGTGAATTAGTCTATAACGAGAGGTGCGTTTTTTTTTATGTCATCTTGAAGAAAGCTCGATTTTGTTTACGAAATTATCACTACCGATGGTTTGTCAATAAAAATAAATTTTATAAGAGTAAAATTATTATAGAATTATTTATTTACAAAATTCTAAAAAGAAATTGTTATGCTTTACATTTCCTACTTTTAAATAGAACAGTCTATACCTCATCGCTTTTCAAATGGATGAAATAATATATGATAGAAATAACGAATCTATAAGTAGTCGACAATTGTAATTGAAATTGCGTCAATAGAATCCTGAAAAGCACATCGATACAGATAAATACATATGAAATAGGCGAACGCACGTATCTAAATCTTTCGTGTCCATTCTACAATCTCATTCTTCTCTCCGCAGATCGAAGATGCGATACTGAAATTTATTCTCCATTTGTTGCCCTGAGCATGAATATGCGCGATCATACCGATTCGCTTGAGAAAGCATGTTCGCACACGTGTTCGCAGTCGACGTGGACGTAGAGCGACGCAATTCACCAGCTTGCGTTAGCTAGCCTCCGCACAATCACGGAACGCGTCGCAATTGTTGAGCACTTTCGCTCTCGCGAAACAACGCCGTGGAGAGAAGCCGCCGTTAATATCGCGGCAAAACCCCGGGAAAGCTCTCGGCCGATTCGCACGCGCGTTAAGAAAATCGAGAGAGTTGATAATTTACAAATACCATCTCCCCTCCTCTGTCTCACTGCGAAATACCCACGTGGCGATTCTTGCGAAGGCCTTCTTTTTTTTCGGATACGTGTAATCGATGGAAATATTATTTAGAATATTAAATAGTATAGGGATTATATTTATTTTATTATTATCGATTTTATTTTATTATTAATCGTGCATTGTCTCATAATTCATTTAAATATTTTATATTTTGCATTCGAAACACGTTTCTATGATACGAGTCTTGCGTCAATGCGCAAGGTGAAAAGGCGTTCTCCGAGTTGGCAGAACTTTTCAGAGAAACGCTTCTCTCGGGTAACGGATTTGGATATGGGCGATGTTTTTTTCGTTGCGCAGGACCGAGAGGGGAAACCAACGCCTAGTCTCTCTCTCTCTTTATCTCCCTTTCCGTGACTTTATCTTTCTCGGGGACTGCCTACAATATCCAACTGGAATCTTTCAATGGAAGGTATCATGTTGTGTGTTTGGGTGCGCCATTTTGACTATTCGACATTCGGAGGTCTGCTCTTTCGAAATATCTAAAATACGATGACCGACGATGAATCGCGAGAGATGCGCGTTTCGTCTCTCGTCGGTGCATCTCGCGTTTTTCGGGGAGAGGATTTTTAAACAATCGTGCCAATTGTTGGCTCGAGGTTTTGCGCGCGATTAGATATCGTATCGGTATCGATATTTCAAAACGAACGATTCCAAAAGGTCACGGACTGGCATCTCACGAGAATTGTTAGGTTCTTTGTTTTTGCACATTTTCATATTTATTCTAATTCTACATATATTATTTTGTGGTTGAGCGAGAGAAAATATAAAAGGCATAACGGGAGGAACACTTTCTCGGTTTTTCTTACAACAAAAATGTGGTAAAGCAATCGTAAATTAAATAGGATACAAATTCGATCAGAATTTGTGCAAGATTGAGCGGCAATATGAAATTTAATATAACAACCGTGAAGTATCAATAATCTCTATAGATAGATTGAAAAGAAATATATACATTTCTTATATAATTTAGATAGTGTGATATATCCGACTCTTTTGGCATTAAAAGTTATAATACTCCTCTAGAATTTTCGCGAAGAAACGAATCCCGCGACTGATTGCATCGCAAGATGCTACGCTTCTTCAATTTCCCCGAAGAAGATAGAAATATCAAATAACTCATTTGATGACAACAAGTGAAGTTAAAGACACACACGTTCATGTGCGCACGATTCGTCCCGATCTTTCGAGATTCTAACTCCGAAAATCTAGTTATCCGTCTCTTCGGCGTCCGGAAGAACTTTTTCCCGAAGGAAATCGCTCCAATCATGCGTTCAAAAGACGAAAAGAGTAGTTTCTTTTTTTTTCGTCCAACATCCAAGTTACTCGCGATCAGTCAGGTTGAATAGGTGAATAAGAAGACGAGATGAGAAGACTGTCTTATATTTTCGCTGTTATCGATATAATCCTTCAAAATCTCTCGGGAAAAATTTAATTTTTCGATTTCAAACTAAATAGAGAAGTATTTAATAACAAGTTTGTTGCGCCTAATTTCTGCGCCTGGCTCTTATTAGCCTGTTTCCTGAATTTGTATTTATATATCAGAGCCTTTTCGATTTATTTTAATTTTTCGAATTAGAGTCAGACTAGGAGAGATGCGTGTTTAAAATTAAATCTATTACTACACTTATCTTTTGCCTGTGTCGAAAGACACGTAATTTTCTTGTCAATATCGAGAAGACACATTCAAATCCCGACATTTTCCATACTTTTACGTAAAATTACTAATTCAGTATTATTCTTATATCGCGTACGGGGTGTTTAAAGTTACGATTTTTTTGATCGGCGAATTTATGCACGATCGTATATACAAAAATTTCGACGAAAGGAGCGCGCGCATATTTTCGCGACAATCACTTTCGTAAAGTGAAGCCATTCGGAGCTACGTGGAAATTTCTTAGTCAGCTTAGTCGTGACTAAGAAGCCGCAATCTTTCCGAGTGGGACTCCTAGTTCGCTCAAATAACGTGCAAGAGCGCGTTCGTTCGATAATCGGTGCGGAGTTTCTCGGTATTTTTACGTGGCACTATAGGGACTTCGTGCTTATATTTTGCAGGGATCCAAGTTTATAACTGCAAACCCCTGCGCGAATTGCGCATCGTGCAGATGGTTCCGTTCGATCATAGGGCGCAATCGCCCGCGTCAATATCGCTATTAATTAATTAAACGTATAGTCTACGTATAGTCTATATATGATGCCTAAGCCGGTGCTTGTACAACTTTAATTTTAGATCTATCCGATATATACACAGATCACAAACGTCCTTTCCATTTTACAAGCTTCTTGACTTTTAGATTGAAATTCTCTACTTTGTGTTTACAGTTTCAAAATTTGATTGAGATACGAAGATACTTGTTATTTTTAATTATCGAAATTGTGTTGATGCGATCGCTATATTTTTTTCAGTATAGTCTTAAAGATAATCATGATTGAAAGGAAATATTAAATCATATCAATATTAATCATGATTAAGGAGAATTATTTGAAAAATGAGAATTAAGTTGACCTCGCGCTCTCCATGCGATACTCGTTAAAATAATTAATGTATGCACACACATACGTAATATAATATTTTCTAGTTGAAATAATGTGCAATGAGTCGTGATTAAGTTGCATCGTAATGTAGTAAGCAGTAATGTTTTTCGCATCACACAGATATTTTTATGGATTTGCATAAAAATCATTATATGTACAATACAGTTACATTATTTATTTATAATATTTATATTTATATTATTCTCTCTCTCTCTCTCTCTCTCTCTCTCTCGTAAATAAATAAATAAATAAATATATATATACATATGTATACAGAAATATATATATATATAATATTTATATTATATACATGTAATATATGACTAAAACATTGACTCTATATATTAAAACATTAACAAAAATGAATAAACAAGTTACGGAAGCATTATTCAAGTATAAGTTATAAGCTATAAGCGTGCACTAAAAATAATATTTTATCTCGATAGTTTTGTCGCAATATCTCACATTTTCCTTAATAATATTTTATTTTAACTAGAAAAATATTGTACGAGCACACGAGTATTATTCTGAATTTCTAAAATATATGTAGAAATTGTGGCAAAAACAACTATAATAGCTCTAAATCCGCGTTTAGAGATTCGTTATCTTACTTGGCAACATCCATGTATTTCTCTTTAATTAAAGATGGAAAGTTTAACGCGCGCGCGCTCAACGGAAAGTAGAAAAACTGATGCGACGAAGGAAACGTGAAATCAGTAATTGGATCACTGTCCCTCGAAGAGTGCAAAGTGGGCCTCTTTCTCTCTCTCTCTCTCTCTCTCCCTCCCTTTCTCTCCCTCTCTTTTTGGCATCGCTTTTCTTGTTCTTCTCCTCTCCTTCTCTTCTCCGCGGCTCCCTTCCCCTCGAGCTCTCTCGAGGTGCCAGCCAGTTTCGTGATACGAAGAGGTTTGGATCGATAGAGAGTGAGCTCCTTCGAGCCCTCTCTCGGCCTGGCGATTCCTGGAGGATTCGGGAGGAGAGGAGGCCGAAACGCGCTGTTCGAAGGTAATGCCTTCGACATACCGGGCCCCAGACTTCCGGTTCGAGCCGGCCCGGGGACCAACGACCTTTGTTCCTTTCTCGAGGGCTCGATTTCGAGTGGACGACGAAGGTCTGAGATCGACTCGAGGCGGCTAACCGCCAGCTGTGTGCCGGAAAATTGAAAACGCAGCTGCTCGAGAACGCACCGCGCTATTTCGAAGGAGTCGATGGATTTCAAGCCGATAGAATGTTACACGAATGGGACGCGTTAGAGAATCCGTGCCGAAATAGTTGGCGCGCACGCATGGCTGGCTGTTAGGATTGTGACACGATGAAATATGAGTATAATATATGAATCGCGGATTGGAGCAACAGAGAATAAATAGAGAAGAGATGGAAATGTAAGGCACTCTCTCTCTCTCTCTCTCTCAATTTTCAAGCGTAATTTTTATCTTTAAATTTCTTTTTAAATAAATTTATAATTTTTTCTGTGTGTGATTTATACAATTTATATTTTCTCTCCCTCTCTCTCTCTCTCTCTCTCTCGAACGATATATGTATAAATATAGATTGTATAAACCGCACAGAAAAATCTTAAATTTATTTTGAAGGAAGGATCAAAATTACACTTCTCTTCAGAGTGTGTGTGTGTCTTATATATCTCTTTCTTTTTTTATTTATTATATATATATATTTCAGGTTTTTTGTTAAATTAACCTTCTTATAAAAAAAATTTAACCTTATAAAGTTTTTCGAATTTTTATAAGCTGATTTTTTTATAAGAAAGGTTTCAAAAAAAACTTTATTATTCAAATCGATATTAGTTTACAGCTCGAATAAGAAATTTAATGGCTGGGTTCCTACTAATATTACCATTTTATATTTGCTTCTTTATCAGATTCTCGATTGGCTATTTCGAAAAGAAGGGAGAGGGAGGGAGGAGAAGCGACGTTTTCCGCATTCTGAGGCGCGCTTCAGCGATATTTTCTATACATGTCCGGGATTTACGTGAAAATGGTGTTTCGCAGGCGGTGTATTCAACGCAAAAGCGGGAGAGCTGCTCTAAATCAGACCGGCACGGCGTGTCTCTCGAATCAGGCTGCATAAACGCGTCTCGCGTTGCTTTCCATGGCAAAATTCGATCCGTGGCAGAGTTCGTCGTTGCATGAAACCTAACGATAATCCGAACCGCACACACGCGGTTTGACTTAGGCGACTCTCCTTTGGCTTCCTCCGAACTCAATTTTTGCTTCTCTCTCTCTCTCTCTCTCTCTCTTATTCTAAAGAGAGAAGGGTCGGGCAAGAGAGAAAGAGAGGGGAGGAGAGAGAGAGAAAGATCGAGCAACGGAAGAGGGAGAGAGAGAGAATTGCCGCTACCGCCACCGCGAGAGGAGTTTAAAGGTAAACGGGTTTCTCTTTCTCTCTCTCTCTCTCTCTCTCTCTCTCTCTCTCTCTCTCTCTCTCTCGTCTCGCTCGCGCAGACACACTGTACCATATCACCAGGAGGCTGGGTCTCGACTCTCGCCGGCCTGTGTATATACACATGCAGCGTGCGCCCGGCACGAAACGCCACGCATGTCGAGGCAAACGGTGCCCTGCCCGCTCGTATGTACGTATGTATATGTATATTCGCCGCTTCAAAATTTCACGAGCGCGATGTAAGGAGTCCGGAGTGTCGAGGATGTCGGCGCGCGAGTAGTATGAACGATTACGAGAGAAGGGGAGGGAGGGGCTGTTCCTTAGCTTCGAAATATATGTACGTTGTCGTAGGTTGGCAGAATCGATTTTTTTTTTCGTCGAGTAGTCGCCTTCTTTAGATTTTAACTTTGAGATGAAGATAATGATATAATGGCCGATTAAAAATATTTATGCCGTAGGTTGTGTAACTCTTTTTTAAAGCCTGTATAAATAGACGAAAATACTCTCTTTATATAACACAATAGCTATTTCTGTATCTATACATATACGTCAATCATACGCACAAACGGCAAACATCAATATATGCGAGGATTACGTTTTTTTTTTTTTTTTTTTTTTTTTTTTTTTTTTTTTTTTTTTTTTTTTTTTCCCCGATAAGTTTTTGCTCATTGCGACGGTGAATATTTATCACGAATTGTCGCGAACAACTGATTTGACAGATCCGCTTGTAGAACCACGCAATACGCGAGAGCGTGTTTTCGCGAATATTTTCTTTTTATCAATTTATATTTAACGAATCTCGTTTGTCGTAAACAATTTTTCGAAATGTCATTTTCATTTTCCTCGACAATCTAAGAAAATTATTTTTGCCGCATCTTTACAATGTAAAGTAGAGAGAATCATTTTTCTCGCGTATAATCTTGAATTTATTTTAGTATATTTTTAACGAGAAACGATTCTTTAAACACGAACAATAATGGGGATATAACACTAAAAAAGACAATATTATGAGTACAATAGAGGTAAAAGAGAGAGAGAGAGAGAGAGAGAGAGAGAGGGGTGTGAATTTGCTGGCCATTTATATACCTACATATCATCATTGTTTCTCGTCGCGTATCATACTTTGTTCAGAGAGCATTTACACACGAAGCCGGCTTTGTCTCTTTAAAGATCAAGTCCCCCTCTATACTTTTCTTTCCCTCTTTCTCTCGCTCTCTCTCTCTCTCTCTCTCTCTCTCTCTCTCTCTCTCTCTCTCTCTCTCTCTCTTTTCGACAATCGACTTTATCGCACATACTGTTGTCAACATCGGGCGAGCTAGCGCGAGAGGAGAGCCGCCTAAAAATACACGGCGATCTTACGGTTATCTCGTCGGGGCCCGCAGACATTTTTTTCCCAAACACATACGGGGTCCGCGCTCGAAAGCGAAGAGAGAAGGCTGGGCCCGAAGCAACGGGGTCTGGATATTCCGGTTCACTTAATCGTTTCCTCGGACCTGCGTCGGACGGGCCCGGCTGGCTGGCGGCGATGCCACAGTGGATCCTCTGGCCCAAAAAGGCCCACAAAATTCGGCGGCGGCGGCGCCCAGCCGAGAGATAGAACGGACCCCGAGAGAGATGCTTACTGCCGTCGAACAATGCGAACAATGCAAAATTGCGTTGTTTGTAACAGCATATAATTTCGTTTAAATTGTCCATCGGGGTAATGTTCTTGTCTTCTCTAAACTGAATGAGATTTACATTTTTATTGTTTCTTTCACACCATGTCGAAATTATAAAGACGGATTCTTTGAGAAATTTGGAAGCCAATTTTCGATTAACCAGAATGCAAGGGCAATAAGGATCTTTGAGTTACAAACGACCGGAAAATTAATGGCTTTTCGGTACTTGTGGATTTTAGCGGAAACGTGCGACGAAAAATCTTTGGCCCATTTACAAGCCGATTTAGTAGCGTGTAAACAATGGAGCAAGAAATGTGCAGAAATGTACGAAATACATATATGAAAATTCGATGCGCAGGAAATCTCGCGTCTTGTAACCGATAGACCGGAGTCGGTAATTTTCGTTTTATTGCCTCGCGCAATCTTCTCGGAGGCTAAGTTTCAACAGCGATTATTTAGCAAACGACTCGTGCCGCTTTGCGGTATACAATAAACCGATTGTTGAATCGGTTTTATCAATTGCCTTACCGTATCACGATTCACATTTCACGATACACACGTGTGTTTATAAATCATCGTATTTAAATACCATAAAGCCACTTACTTTCAATCGTTCGTAAATTTTAGAGACTTCGAGATTTTATTGACGGTTTTTCACAGATGTGAAAAAAAAATAGCAGCTCGAAGGGCGACACTTTGACGACTTTGCACGACTTTGGTACAAAATTGTGTGCGTATAAGGCGTAACGTTTTTATTGCCGACTATAAACCTTAAATTGCCGGACTTGAATATGTCGCTTTCCATTGTATCCGTGTTACATTAGAACGAGTGCTTTGCATTCTTGTCGAAATTACGGCGTTCAATTATTCACGCTGATATTCGCATCGAACGTATGTATTTCCGATCACAAGAGTCGTTTATCTCATCCCTCTTCCTCTCCCCCTTTTTTACCCTGTTCCGATATCCATGTCTGACCGCCCTTACACAATTACGTTAATCGTGAAAGTGCATCCCCTTGTGAATTTTTCTCTGCATGGGTATCTCTGTCCTCTTTTTGCTTACGTAGATTATATTAGAATTAGCGCTTATACGTAAATAGTCTCGTTTTTGTGCACCTTACGAATGCCGAAAATCTTCCACCAATTTATTTTCACATGCTTCCGACCTATTGTTGGCTATATGCATATTACTTGTAATTGTATTTCTCTCTTGTCGCACTAGCAATATGATTGATTGTACATATAAAGTGATTTATTATATGTAAAGATTGTAATTGTCGATGAAGCAGCGCGCACACATTTCGCATTTTTGTACGATTCTTCTCTCTTGTGCTTTTGCTTATCAGAACCGGAGTATGCTTAAATGTGTTTGTGTGCTTTACGCGTGTCAGTACAAGCTGTCGAAAAGGAGTGCGCTTGTATATATATATATTCAGATTATATCCGTTAATTTTCAGAAATGCTAATATTTCTCTCTTACTTGCCGCGTTTTCACAAAGGGAATTCTTGAGAAACATGAAGTTGCGCTGACATGTAGAAAGACTTTAATACAAAAGTTCTACGAGCAACTTTTCATTGTCGCAGACTGTTGATATTTTATAATCATTGCAATAAAAATAATAGCACAATGTAATAGTTGCTCTATTTCAATCTTCATTCTTTATTCAGTTTGATCGTACGTAAAATTTAAAAATGTACTATTGCCTGGTTGATTATATGAATAGAGCACTAAAATTTTTATTATACATATATATTTATAGTATTGATATAATAAATACTTTAGTAACATTTTGGCTGAAAACTATTAGTATGCAGGTAATTATATATAGATGAAAATAAATAAATTAAATTCTTGCCTGAAAATATCTCCTCTCGTGTACTGTATGTAAGGGTTCGCAAATTAATTTGTAGAGAACTAATATTGATTAGTTGCAATAAAGAGCAAGGATTTTATTGCTTTCAATTACGCGTTACTTTCCTTTATTTAATTCTGTTATTTAAACACATCGTGGTGTGATTAATTTGTTGTATTTGTTAAATGAAAAATTATATTTTAAGTTTTCACGTATATACAGCAAAAAGATCTTGTCTATTTTTGAAATAGAACAAGTACAAAGTAATAAAAAAAAACGACAAATTTTAAACATCCATAATTGTCTTCGAGACCCCTTATAGTCTAACAAGATTAAATCAACGTACAATCTATATTCTGTTATTAATTAAAACGATCAAACGATTCGTCGAAATTCCTTTGTGAGAAATCGTTACTTGCCAAAGTGCCCTACATGCTGTTCAAGTTTCATGAATTTTCAGATTCCCTTGTTGCAGTTTACACAAAGTACTGATTTATAAAGAGAACGTTGTTATCTGTTCGCTTATTAGATAGAAATCACATCATTATTTCGTTTAAAGCAGTCGCATCGAAAGAAGGATCCGCGAGCGTTGTTTATGACAAACGGGACATTTCCGGAAATTAGCGATGTAAATATTACGTGACTTTGCTAACGTTCCAGTCGGTTTATTAAATATACGATTTACATACAGTGGCTCCTTTTCACGAGTGCCTTACTGCCGAGATCCAGTGTTGGTAAAAATACGATAACAATCTGTGGCTGCGAATGTAGCTAAATCTCTTTATTTTTTTTTAGTAAAGTATAATAAAATATCTACTACTTTAATGTGTGGCGTTTTTATTGCGAACAATTGTGGAATTATTTGTGACAATAATTGTTAATAATTGAATACAATTTTTTTTTTAAATTATTAGTAATATTACATTACAAGATCTAATTTCGAGTTATTACTTTTGAAGAAAGATTAATGTAAATTCAACAAATTTACATGCAAGTAAATAATCCGCAAGATATGTAGATCCAGGCAAGTTTGTATCTGGATTCAAACGTAGTTACCAGAAAGTATCATGTACGATCTCATTATGCAGGAGATATACGTATTTTAACAACACTGGTTACGACGCGACATAGCTAAAGGACGAGCGAGGGAAAATTGAAGATTCTGTACAGAGATGATTAGGACGATGTTTCATTCTGTGAAAAAGAAAAGTTATATCCGCAAATCGCGGGCAAAGTATATATCGCGATCGACGCGTCGAGAGAACGCATCCGATTTGGTCGCCACTTAATTCATTCGATTGACAGATCTAACGCATTTGAAATCATTTTTGGATTGACTGTACCTGCCTTGTATAATATCTTTAATTTCAAGTCTATCGCGAGACATATTTCTCCGTGACTGCGAGATCTATTTCGAAAACGCGATATTTTCAATAAAGATAGAGGAAAAACTCGCGATAAAATTCAACGCTGCACAAACAGAAAATAATAGTATTTTTTTTTTTTTTTTTTTTTTTTTTTCGAAAAATATATAGATACGATCAAACGAGTTTCCATGGCAAAAGATATCGAGATATCGTATACGCGTATCGATACTTGGCAGCGTTCGCGCTGCGTGGGGACCAGCTCGGACGTTCCTTCAACGCGTCTCGAAATGTCAAGTCGCGAGGGGTTTAGCGAAGGAAAAAGAGACAGAGAGAGAAAGAGAGAGATTTGTCACATCCGTCCAACCTGCCCGGCTAGGTAACATCGTTTAAATACCCTCGCCAGGTTCCACGCGGTGCACGTCGATCGATCAGCTCGGCGAGCGATCTTATGAGACGCGCATCCGGAGACAGCTGGCTGGCTGGCTGGCTGCACCCAGCGTTGCGCGATCAAGGAATTAACGAGTCCTCGAGAGTGTCGAGAACAACGACGACGACGACGACGAGGAGGGGAAATACCGCTGGATGAGAGAGACCGAAGAGGATAGAGGAAGAGAAAGAGAGAGAGAGAGAGAGGAGAGAGAAGGAAATACGGAGCGAGCAGAGGGCAAAAACGAACGGAAGAATGAACGGTCCCGGGAGTCATCAGCATCGCGGCTTGGGCATGCAGGGTCGTTATAGAGCCGTGGTGTCCAATGGCGCCTCGTCGGGTCCGCACGTGCGCGCCCCATCGTTGCCGTCCCACCCTCGTAACGGCGGATGGCATCCCCAGCATCAGCAGCAGCCGCCGCCGCCGCCGCCGCAGCAGCAGCAGCAGCAGCAGCAACAGCAGCAGCAGCATCCCCAGCAATACGCTGCCGGCAACAAGGAATACCCGTATCGGCAATGCCCGCCACGATATCACAATGGGTATATAACAACATCCCACGCCGGGATTGTCCCTCGCAGCTTGCACCCTGCGTACACGCATGTGCATGCTTCGAGCGACTCGAGGACAGGGACCCAGGCGACGATACTCCTCGAATACTGCGAATATTTCGAGAATATTTTTAAAATTATTCGTAGATTGATTTTTCTTTTTTTTTTTTTTTTTAATTAATCATTTGTCGTGAATGGGATTTTGTAAACGCGCGCGGTAGGGAGGTATTTCTTTGAATTTTTATCACCCTCTTAAATATTCTCCTCGTCCGTAAATACCGATACTTTGATATTTTGACGGTACTTTTAATTATTATTAGAGAAAGAGAGAGGAAGAATGCGCGACAAACTTTCTCTCTGATATTTTGTCGATCAATGTAATTATCAGAATATGACAACCATGTACACTTATATGTGTTTGCAGTTCATAAATTGAGCTTTGACGCAACTGTTAATAATTATTAATCTTTAGATATTCGCGCGGTAGAATAGTACGTGTTCCTTTAAAGCAGACCTACTATTAAATATTTTAAATTTAAAGAGATATGAATGATACAGAACTGTATAGGTGAGAGGTTAGCTTCTGTCATCCCTCTTTATAAAAATACAAACGAAGGAGTGAAAAATCGCTCGGATCAAGCTGACTCGACTTAGCTAGTGTTTCACGATGAGCTTCAATACGTAGCAGAGTGATGCTTGAATGTATTATATTAATTCGAGATGTGTGCAAAATTGTGAACAGTCGAAATAATAGTTCGTGCTTTTAAATGTGTATTCGTTTTGCCGGAGAAAAATTCGGATATATTATATGTTGTGATCATTATTTGAAATATTATCTACGTGTATGCTCGCCTGGGTACCTTCCGTTTTAACACTTGGGCTGAACGTAATACGCGTATGTTCCCGAATAAGATCGTTGCGCGACGACAGACGATCTTTAATAGCATCTTTCTCAAAAATTTATTTTTACACAAATTTTTTTTACAACGAATTTATAACGAAAAACATACACATACAAACATATATGCCTGTCGGTTTAATCAATATAGGTCTACATAGGGTGTCTCGGGTAATATTTTCTTCTATTTATTAATACTTTTATTATTTTAGATTTTTGAAGTAGAGATAACTCTTAATTTTTTTTTTAAATTTAAATGTCAACTTCTTGTCAATTTCAAGTCTCTTAAATCGATATGATATTCCCTATCGAGCAAAATCGTTGCTACACTGCTAATAGAAAATACGATGAATTTGGGACACCCTTCTCACAGAAAGTCCGGCGTAAATAAAATCGTTTATTCGGTACGCGCGCCGAGGAAAAACGCTCGATCTCCATCGCTCACAAAGTCGACGCGCGTTTCATTAACGGATGGATCGCAAAGCTTCTTTTTTTTTCGCGCGACAAAAATTCTCGTGCCACACGTTTCCCATTATTTGCCGTGCACTTGTGCGTCAAACGTCAGTATATGACTTGGTACGGCTTAGCGAGAGTTACGCGCCGCACATTATACCTCGTACGATTATTATGTGTATGTATATAAATATAAAATATTGTGCGTTCAGGCCAGGCGGACAAGAGATTACGCATCGTGTGCGTGTATTTTAATTTTCAGAGATGCCGACTTATTGCGCGAAGACGATTCTCTAATCGACGACAATCAACGACGGCGGGTCCATCGCGTTGCAACGATGCACTTTATTTCCGCGTTTGCACTTCGGGCCTTTCTCGAGAGCGCGGCCTCGTTTATCCGCTCACCAATTAAATCGGTTTATTGATTTTCCTTCTCTCTCTTCGCGTGCAGTTTTTGTTCTCTGCCTCTCTTTTGTCTGTGTGTGTGTATTGCTGGATTTTTTCTTCTTCTCTGTTTTTTTTTTTCTCTTTAGGTATGTGACTATTATACTCTTGCCGCACGTGTGTAAACTTTTGCAGCCTTCGGACGTTCAATTAGAGTTTCTCGTTGAATCTCTTCTTTTACAGGATGTCCCGCGAGATATCACTGTCTTTTAATTCCAATGGCAGAGAATTTGGAGTTGATTCTCCTTCGTAGATAATATTTCGAACGAAGCCGAATAATTAGGTGAATAATGAAGTTCTGTTTGCCCTGTTAAATTTTGCATAGCACGTTATTCGAAAATTTATCGAAAACTCGAGCGATTTGATTTTAATCGAGGAAAATTCCACTCCAAGTTTGTCATTGAAGTTAAAGGCATAGTATTTTGGGATATCCTGTCTACATATATATGCAGTTTGTTGCCAGCTATTCGTAATCTTCACGAATGACAGACGCTGTGCCAAGTAAGTGAAGTGGGGGGGAGAAAGAGATTTAAAAAAAGAAAGAAATTTAATATACACATAAATATAAATATCATGAGCGAAAATTTGAATGGGGAAATATGTATCTTTTTGATTCGCGCAGAGTTTTCATGCAACTACATGTCGCGCATATTTGCATCCTCGCGCAAAAGTGTCGAAACGATACGCCGGTCTCTCGCCGGCGGTTATCGTTTCCCAATAAAAAGAAAAGCATCGCCCAAATGCTACAGTCTCTTCTTAAACGCGATTCCTCGCTCTATTCTCGCATAGTATCATCGAGGAAGTACGATCTCGATCGTCGGCATCCCGCATGCAAAAACACATTGCAAGTTGCATGTAGAAAGATATTGAAAAATGGCTCATGCGTTCGACTTCAAATTACGTGTGTCAAGCCTCTATATATATAAAAATTCATGTTTTGTAAATAGTACACGCTGTACAACTCGACACGTGTTTCGCGATTGCGTCATTCTGAAAGACGCAACAGTTTTTTTTTTCTATTTGTTGAAAGATTGTACCAGTAACTTTATAGAATGAACTAAACATCTCTGATTCTGAGGAAAGAGAGATAAAGATTTATATCTCATTTCGAGATAGAATCCTTTAACGTTTTATCGTATTTTTTTATTACATAAATTAATTGATAATTTAATTATTTAGCTGAATTAGTTTTAAATCAAAATTTATTTTTTGTTCTAGAAATATATATATATCTCAAGGGGAAGAGATTGCATTAAAATTTCACTAAAATTTCATTATATTTCAATAAATATAATAAATTTAATTGACGGTTTATATAATTGGGACAAGTAACACATAATAAGTCGTGCAGCATCACTTTCTTGGATATTAGATGATCCTGAAACTCACATTTTTTTATTGCAATGCAGACACTGGTGTAATCTTGTACCATCCTATACGATATGTCGCCAGCATTGACGTATGACATGGACATCTTTGAAAGTCGTTAATTAATAAGCTCGGCCAATTGACTCTAACTGGCCATCGGGAATGTACAGTGTTTTACAACGCGCGCGCTTCAACATTTCAACCTTCTTCAACTTTTTTCCGTATCATATTTGTATGTTTCTCATTTTAGTGTTATTTCGCTTTAGCATGCCTGTGCACATACTTATCAATTTCGTCGATGACTTTTCCACCGTCTTTCTATCGCGGAAAAAAAAAATTTAGATGTTTTTATCGGAAAAGTATTACGTCCACGTTCTCTCGTCCTTTATATACATTGAATCGTTAATTAATACTCGTGAGACCCGAGAGAAAGGATTAAGGTACGTTTCGGATATGAGAAAGAAGAATTAAATGATGCAATATCATAATGTGAACAATGTAATGGAAAAACAATGATATACTAATGTTACCGAATCGTGTGTAAATACGCGGGCAAAATTATATAAATAGTATTATGTTACATCATGTATTACGAGAGTCGCGTGGTGTGACTATTTCACGAACGCCATGCCAAATTACGTAACAGTTAACGGTTAGTTCGATTTTCATTGATACATTGTTTATGGCGATACATCGTTTACAGTATCCGGTTTTATATTTCTCGATTGCGCGTAAAGATAAATAAATCCGCGGCTAACGAAAATAAATAAAACCGTGGCGCGGCGCTCCAGTTTGTCGAATCGTTAACTATTACGGTCACTTTATTTGCCCGTGCTCCTTGTATAGGTCAAGCGAATACATAGAAAGACGTCGTCCTGCTATCGGATATCTCCTCAGCCGCGGAGATTCGTCGACGAACTCTTCTCGTTAACGAAAATTCGATGAAATCGAACTAATAAGTACATGGCCGATAAAAATTGAGATCGTCGATTATCGCAGTTTTTAAATCTTTAACGAGAAATACGAGAAGTTGAGATAATGAAAGTTTCAGCTAAATTTCTTCAGTAAAATTCTTCGGAAAAATTTTATTCTTTTAAATACTTGCAGAGTGGCAGATAAATGTGTTTCGTAAATATGTTTTCTGAAATTAAGAAGAAAATATGATGCACAAATATCGATTACTATCTTACGAAAATAATGTTGATAATGTCGAAAAAAAAAGACGAATCTGTTTTCTCGATCCGTATCTACGTTTTGCGTGCTGAGTATCGCGTATTATAAATTTGTTTCTTGCGCGCAAGACCTTCCGCCAAATTTTTATCGAAGGAGAATTGATAATTTTCATATGGCGATCTGTTTACGCTACGTTACATGACACACATTCCTTTCCATTCGTAAATAAGATATCGTGGTAGATATTGATTGCCGTAGCGTTCTGATGACTGCGACTTTCATAATTGCTCGCGGAAAGATGTTTGTTATTGAATAAACTTCGATTTTCGCTTGATCGTGACTCGTTGCGTATCGTTAATTTTTACGTTAATAATGTCGCTAATTTGTCGAACGAGCTAATTCGTCAAATCTGTCTCGCGAATGCAAGATGCGAGAGGAAAAGAAGAATAATTCTCTCTCTCTCGTGATAGAAACTTGTAAATTGAGTGAATCCTAGATCTCCGTCTGGGAATGAATCTTGGCTTACGCCGGCAAGAGTCTGTGCCAGAGAACGAAAACTAAAATTAATTGTCAAAATAGAGATTACGTTTTACACTCACGCGTCGATCAATACGCGTTATTGGAAAGTACGATGCGATAGCACTACTCGATATGATTAGAGATTTTTTTCAAATTCGCCGTCATATCATTTCTACTCAATAAACCGAATTAAACGAGCATTATATATTTTCGTATCGGATCTCTCTGCATAAACTTCGCGGCGAAAACGATTGCTAATGTAATTTTGAAAGAGAAATCGCGGGCAATTTATTCTCGATTCATTAAATGGGAGTCTTATTTTTATGGAGAGAATTTTTTTATCGCAAAAAAATAATCTACTCTTCCCTTTTTTTATTTTACGCGGAGAATTTCGCTGAATATTATTGCGCAATAGATTATTCCTCCGGAAGGATCAATGCGAACCCGCGTATGAAACATCCTCGTTCCATATCGCATATGTGACTCATTTCTATTACGAGTGCGGCCGGTATCAGCGTTTTTTTAGCTCGAGTTATCACACACCGAGGATGTGTATCGCTCGGCGTATCGCGCGCGCGCGCGCGCGCGAATTTATTACGTATTTTCCGGCATCCGTTGTGTATTTTGCTGCGACACTCTCGCTTATACGCTTCTCCGCTGTATATATACAGAGATTGCCCCGGGGTTGGCACGTCCTCCGGACCGGCTGGCAAGGAAGTTTCCTATCACGGGAACGTGGGTGGATCCAGCGTGGGATACAAGCCACCCCCGCAGCACAGTCCGCAGACGAGGGGTCCGCCGCCGCACTTCCCCCAGGAGTCGGTAGGCCCGCCGGCCAATTCCCCGCCGTTGCACATCAATATCTGCGGACAGGTGAGCACGAGGAGATAACGCCGAGCGACCTTATTTCTTTTCGTTATCCTCTTTTTTTTTTTCCTACTCTCCTCCCACGTCGATGAGAAAAATCACTTAATTAATTAATTCCGCAATTTTAGGAGAACGCGATGCGCGGACCTATATTGAACATGAGTCCCGGCCTTGGAGCCAGCGGAGTGGACATGGAGTATCGTAGGAACTCTCAAGGTACATCTCTCGTTAGTCCGTTCAATTTCGAGTCTGTGTCTAATTTTTTTTTTTTTCCTGCCTCACCGCATAGTTTAATTTGGCGCGGAGAATAGTTTTGCGCTCCCCTCGATCGGAATATTGCGGAGATGGAGTTGTGCAATTCTTTCTCTTTTCAGCCACAAACCAGCTACCTCTAAGTCCCGTGCAGATCCAACCGTCGCCGCCGTATTACAGACAGCCTAGTCAGGACGATGGCAGAAAGGTGAGCGGCACTGTTTTGTTGTTCGTGCGTTGATGACTAAAGTGTCATTTCAGTGTCAATCTTTATTTTCCGTTGTTCAATTTACATAGGGAGCGGAAGAGACAATGGTTGGTAGAAAGAGCGCATAGTAGTAATTAATCGAATTAATTTTTTCATTCGGCTAAACGTGCGATTTCTGACGATCTAAAAGTAAACTTTCAGTTTTTGTCGATTCACGTCTTTTTCTCGCCCGAGTAAATTTGAGAGAAAAGTAGCTCTTCTCGTTACCTTTGGTACAAAATATCGAAGGAAACACTTTCAGATTTTGATCTAGTGAGTTTTATTCTACAACAAAATAGTTATACGATTTTTTTTTTGTCCAATCTTGCCAACAAGTTTAGATTTCTTTTCCGACAAACAGTATACTGTTACTCAGGAGTGGCTACAAGTATAATAAGTGATTCGTATTTTCTAGAGCGAGTCGCCATCGAGGAAACGTCGTCGAATATCCCGCAACGGCGCCGTGTCCGGGATAGAGGTCCGAGAAACGACGCCCCCGGCTCCGACGCCGCCCCTACACACAACCCCACCGCCTTGGGAATTTGGGGGCGCGCCCCAACGGCGCTCCCCGCGCAATCACATGTCCACCCGCGGCAGTCCGACGGTTAGGAACCGTTATCAGCGATACACGGACTCGTTCGGGCTCTCCTATCCGTTCCTACCGGGTCACAATCCCCATCAGAGTATCCATAATTCCCATCATGGCCTCCACAATTCCCACCACAACATCCACAGCTCCCATCCGCATGGTCTGCACAATTCGCACCACAATATCCACAATGCCCATCAGGCGCATCCCCATCCGCATCCGGCGGCCGGCGGCACGGGACACCATCCCGCCCAAGGTGCGAATGCGCCTGTAGTCGTCGACGTGGGTCAGGTCGGTGTGTCCGGCCTGCCGGTCGCTGTCAGCGGGGAGCCCCTATGGCATCCGCAAGCGCCGAGCTACAGAATTCCGTGTCAGCTTCACAGTCTCTACACGCCTCACGGAACACACTTCGGACACTCGTGCCAGGTAAATGGATTCCCGACTGAATAAGTAAGTTTTTTTTGTTTTTTTTTTGTTTTTTCCTCCACACATGTACGATACAAGTACAGATCTCATTCGGTTTTTATTTGAAGATTGCGTATTCCGTTGCATCCAACAGATATTTTTATTATTTCATTGATATGTAAATGTATATTGTTCATCTACAGGTGACGCACCATCACAGTCACTATTCCGCCGCTCATCCAACGCATCCGGGACACGGTCTCGTCGGTTCCTTGGTAGGTGCCGCTTCCAGAGGATACCCAACACCTGCTGGCGGTCCTGTAGCAGCACTGCATCACACACACGCGCCTCCACCACCCGTCCATACTACCGATTATACCGCGCATCATCAACTATCTCAGCAGGTAAATTTGATGGACACTTGGAAAGATTACTGGACTCAATTCAAATTGAATTTGGCGCTCAGTTTATCCATATTACGTCTATAATCTCCATCATTTAATCTCTCTGTACAACGTAAAAGAAACTTTCTTATTGAACTAAGGAAGACAAAAATGTCTAATGGACCTACAGCTCTCGAATCGCATTTAGGCGATTCCAGTGCGCATTCCAGTTTGTATTGAGTTTAGTGAAAAAAAGATTTTAAATTTTTTAGACGACATATTTGCTCAAGTGCTAACTGTTGTTTCTCGCGTTTGTTTCTAGAGAGAAGTCGAGCTCGAACTGATCGAGTCCCATCATCATCACAGAGTGGGCGCCGCGGCTGGTGCGCCGCTACCATTACCGCACTCGTATTCTCCACCGGCCCTTACGCAAGTAACAACACCACCGCCTATATTCTTGTCGGAGACGCGAAACAGTCAATTGGAGATGATGCAGAACAGAACTCGACGAGTAACGTCCAACGTTTTGCGACGACCGAGATTCAGCAGATGGAGGGGCACGACTCCGTTACCACCCATGACGTATCCGGGATACCTATTACATTTTCTGTACGTAATACATACTGTGTAATTGTCGTAATGCTTACTGCGCGCAACAAAACGCTGGTTTTAATAATTGCGTCGTTTATTTCGCAGAGCGATGTTCAGCAATCCACCGCTGTCTCCGTACAATCAGGCCGAATTATCCTCGCCTGATTCTGTGACGGAGAATTACGAGGCGTTGCTGTCTTTAGCCGAGAGATTGGGCGAGGCTAAGCCGCGCGGTCTGACTCGCGCGGAAGTCGAACAGTTGCCGTCTTACAAATTCAACGCGGAGACACACCAGGGCGACCAGACCAATTGCGTCGTTTGCATGTGCGATTTCGAGGCTCTCCAATCGCTACGTGTTCTACCGTGCTCTCACGAATTTCATTCCAAGTGCATCGACAAATGGCTTAAGGTAAGAGTCATATCAATTCTCGAGATCTGTAATTTATGCTGAAATATATCTTTGTATCGCAATTTATACGCAATATTGCATACGACGATATTGTTTGCTTTACAGTCTAACCGAACGTGTCCGATATGTCGCGGTGACGCCGGAGAGTATTTCGGAAATAGCAGCGGCGGTAGTGACTGACGCCAAGCCGACGATGTACACTAGCGCGAAACGTCCCAGCCTACTACGACACTACTATCACTACCACACATTATGGAGATCCCGGTCGTTGCGCTGCTGCTATTTCACGCGAATCTCTGCCGTTGAAAAGCATTTCCTTCAGTCGCTTTCTTGGGACGAGAGACGAATCGTCAAGATACAAGATGTTTGCATGAATTATTGACGATGAAACTTTTTTTCGACCGTTGAGAATAACGATTCTGAAACGGGCCGAATCACAAGTGAGAATTGTTTCGATGTCACGCGATCTCGTTGAGTGTCAAGCGCAGAGATATCAAGATCGAGGAACAGCGTAGCGTCTTTCTTGCTTTGGAAGAAATACCAGCGAGATGCAATAAAAGCAATTTAGCAAAACGACGAAGTAGCAAGAGACGTTAGAGGGATTCAACGTTCCGTTAAGTTACGGCGCGCATTTCCTATCAAAAAGAAAGAAAATTACGAGTCGAAGATATTACTTTGTTTTTGTTTATAACGCTTTAATTAATATTTTTAACGCTCATTAATTATTCGTATTCGTGCTATTCTGCATTATCGGAATTATGTACATAAAAATAACTGTATACGCAGATATCGCAACTTTCCATTAACGTTCCATTTTTTATAGTTTATCTTTCAGTCTAGTGATTGTATATACATATAAATATATATATTTGCATAAATACCCTTATACATATATGTGTGCGCGTACAAAGCAAGTGGTAGTTTTGTTTGGACTTAACCAAAATGTAGAACACGAATTCTTTTGCAATAAAAAAAAAAGTGTTTATCGTCAGAGAGATAAGGGAAAAAAAATTGTAACTTCCTACTGTTATATAAGCTCTTGTGTCTTTGTAGTAGACCAGCTAATTATTTTATTATATTATAGAAATGTATATGTAAGTAAATTAAAATTACTTGGCACCTTAAGTGCAGTAGGTAGAAATTGTTGGATTATTGCACCGGGATGCCACAAAACTATTTTATAAAATATCTATAGGTTCGTGTTTAATTCGACATTTGTTTCTCTCTCTTGCGGCGATCAATTAATTATCCATCATCTTTTTTGAGTGTGGAAAAATATGATGGAACGACTGTCGTGTTGTTTCGTACACTTTGTAAAATTCGATTTAAAGCGATACGTTTAAATACGCTACGTGAATTTCGATGAGAAAATTGTTTTATAACCGCGAGAGAGACCCGGCACGCGCATAATAGCCAAGTGCACGCGAAAAAAGAAAAATGAAAGAAAAAAAAAGAGAACCTAAGAATATCGCTTCTGTTTCCTGCGTATCTACCTCTAATAGAAGAAACAAGACGATTCATATTTTTTTATATACACACATCTCATAAACAATAAACATACCTATGATAAGTAAAGGCAAGAGCGACCGGCTAAAAAACGAGATTCAAACGTTTTGAAACGCATTCGATAAGGAAACATTAACGATTAGAAGCTCTGAAAATATAACAAACGCTCGCTGAATTCAAAGTGCTATGCGGATATATATATATATATATATAAACTTGATCGAATGTACAGTCGAAAAATATTCGTTACGTTAAATCTTTCTAATTAGGATTGAACATACACGTTTCGCGAAACTTTTTGTAGAAGCGGTTACAATGTAGATCGAATTTTGCCACGAACAAGTTGTGTGCTTTTAGTTAATTATATAATGCTTCCTCGTTTATATACATATACTTTTACGCCAATGTGAGAAAATTGAGAAGATTTGTTTATATTCTTGTTATTTTTAAGATGTTTCGTGTATACTGTTAGATAGCGAATGTTATTGGCGAGATACGAATTGTTGAAAGCAATTTCTTATGTTTCAAAATTAATAAAAATTGCGGGGTATGTAATCTATCATTTTTTTTTGACTGATTTAATAATGTTCACGTTATTTTTCACGCGCTCTCCTTTTTCTCGCTAACACAATCTTCCGTTTCGATTTTTCACGATAATCAAAGAAATTTACATATGTGATTGTGACTGTGAACTCGATGGTCATTTTCAGATATGAATTTATTGATGAATGTGGCTCGCGTACGCGAGATTACGAAATTACAGGCTACAGTGAAAGGCAATTGGCGAAAAAATCCGATTTGACGTGTCTGTATATGCGTGTGCGTATGTATGTGTATGTGTGAAGAAAAAAATGTGCGTTTTCCTCTACACACATTTTTTTTTTGCTTTCAGATACAGTAATAATTAATGTGAAAAATATTCTATGATATCTACACACGCCTTTATAGATCCATGGAATATGTCATTATATATGTCGCATTTTGTAATTTAAGCTTCAACAAACGTTAATTACAATATCGATTATTTTATAAAAAAAAAAAGAGTGCTACCTATTAAAAATTACTGTGTATTATTACTTGGTGCATCGAATTCTCTGTTGCAATTATCTTTCGCGTTAATTGTCTTGTTTAAGCACGTTCGAAAGGATCGCGACGTATCGTTGTGAGAAAAACGAAGACAAAAATTCGCTCGCGATAGTCGATTAGTCGGAATGTCGTTGCCTTCTAAAAAATAAAAATCGTTTCCCGATGGAACACGTGGATAGTGCGTGTGGCAAGTGCGAATGTAATCGAAACTCCCTTATTCCAAGTACACGGAAACTTCAGACACACACATATACACACATATACACCGAGAAAAAGCACCGAGAGCCTGACGTCTCGATGTCACGCTTCCTCTTTCTCTGGATCTGTGTCCTTCCACTTTCTCAATTGCGTGCCTTTCTGTACACCGACGGAATATCGAGAGAGAGAGAAAGAGAGAGAAAGACGTGAGCATGTTTAAGGAAGCGCGAGCGTATATAAGGTCAACCACATGTTGGAGCATTTACGGTCGAAATTTACATTTTTATATCCAGCAAAACGTTTAAGAATATTGCGGAGAGATACATCCCGGAGATGTGTCCGATGTTTTACGAACGTGTTGATATTTCCTCCTCCATCTCAGATTTCTATTCACGCACTCTTACATTCGGCATCGCGTTTAACGCCAAATGTAGCCCATCTGAACTGTGGACATTTTATAACCGCTTATTGTGTCTAATGCGAGTAATTGTTCGTTGACTCGAATGCAGGATGAGGACAGCTACATTCGGCGTTAAATGTGACACGAAAGGGATGAACGCGAGGAAGATGTCCATCTGCGATTCGCTAATTAATCTCGTGAAAATGATGCAATTGAGATATATGTCGATGTTTCCTCTCAGCACTGTAACTTTTTTTCGACTTGTTCCACACGCGTTTTTTCTTAAAGAGAGATTTTTTCTCCGTATTTCCGCAGGTCGACTGACAGTAATACATTTTATTTATGCGGGAACCCTAAAGGATTAATATTAACTTAATTTTCGATTCAAATATTGACGAATCTTCAATTCATTTGATACGTCGATGACGTTAATGGACGGATATTACTCTCTCCGATAATTATTTTCGGCAATTGCTCTTCTTTAATTCATGTGTTTACAAGATTGAAGTAGAAGGCTCCGGAGTTGAATATCACAAGTAAAGAGTAGCGAGCTAATTAAAAACCTTTCTTGGTAAAATATTGTTTATCTCGTACGTTTCG
Organism: Lasius platythorax; assembly: GCA_963971435.1. Lineage (NCBI taxonomy): Eukaryota > Metazoa > Arthropoda > Insecta > Hymenoptera > Formicidae > Lasius > Lasius platythorax. The sequence continues at coordinate 1,926,098 of OZ020541.1, forward strand.
ATTCTAATTTCGGAGCAACATCTTCAGCAACTGTCAAATACAGATAAAATAAATCTTATGAAGCGTGGATTATTGACTCAAATTCGTTTAAAAGTAATTATATAATACGGAATATAGATTAAAATACACATATAAAAATACATACATAATTATTAATATAATTGTGCGCGCGTCTTTCGGTGAACCTCAGCAACATCCGGACAAACGTAATAAACCTTTCGATTCCAGTCGTAAAGAAAGAATTTATTCCGTTCTGATTAATTGGAAACATCGCTAATATATAAACCTTTAACGATTAATCGCGTGAGTTGAAGAAATACGATGTTAGGTAAAATGTGAACAGGAGTTATAATTAGGAGGCCATTCACTTCATCGTACGGCAAGCCATAAGAAACAAGACGAAACTGTCAGTTATTTAAATTAAATTACATCAATAATTGTCGCGTGACATTGTGATCGAGTAAACAAACAACGAGATTTTTAAGAATGTTTTGTTACATTAGGACGACGTGACTCTAACGCGTGCTAAATTTAAATTCGTGATAAATTCTCTATCATCGCGAGATACGCGTGATGTAGATTCTGGAGATTCAAGCTATTTTTTTATTTTTTGATAAATATCATCTCCGACAATAGATGCTTTCTATTCTTCATTTCTACGCTTCTTAATTAGCCCGCTACCCTTTACTTATGTGTTTACGTTCAAAGAAAGAGAGAGAGAGAGAGGGAGAGAGAGAGAATGCTGCTATAACAATAGTATAAAATAATGTCCATGCGATGCATCAATTGTTATCACGTATTGTGTTTAATGTTCTCATCAAACTATCTTGTCATGTATTGATACGTAGTCTTTGAAGGTTTATCGTTATTCATCTTTGGAGATTTTTTATTGTTCGCAATTTTGGAATATCGATCGGTCCGAACTGGCTTCTTTAAACACTCGTCTGTGAGAGAAATCGCACATACGTAACAAATTATACTTTTAACAATGTCGGGTCCTAACTTGTTGTCTCACACACGCACACACACACATATACATACAAGGAAAGCTACCTTACAGAAATATCAAAAGTCTTGCAAAGACGACGAGCGAGCAGGCACCGTTGATCCTTCCTAGATGCATAAGAAGACATATCATATTTTCATTGCACTCCCTAAAAAAACGCGCTGTCTCGCGTACTCTCTCTTTCTATCGCGACGCAATGACAGGAGAGAAAAGCGAGGAGAGAAGTGTCGAGATGGCTCATATTTAATTAGCTTAAGCTTGTACCGACAGGAGATGGAACGAGCGCTCGATGGGCAGGAGGCGAAATTTCTCGATTACATGTACATACATGTAAGCTCCGTGAAACTAATTAGTTGATTAAAATCTCGCTTTCTCTTATTGCGCGAAACTATTCTATTATTAACATATTTGTATGAAATATGATGACAATGACAACAGGTTTAAGAGTAAGAGACGAAAATAGAAAACTGGATACCGTTCGTACACGAGGCACTTCTGAGTCGAAGAATAAATGATCGTAATTAATTGATAAAAAAAAAGAAATAACGGAATTTCTTTAACTACAGCGATTCCTGCCCATATAACGTGACGTTCCTTTAGATTAAGATAGTATAATTTATCAGTAACACGTATCTCTTAAGCATACTCTTAATGACTATTGTATCTCAGTCGCAGCGAGAAACGCGGTCGATTTCTAGAACGTACGATTCTTACGGAACGTACTTGACGAAATTATTTATACATAATTGAATTTTATCTCGAAGTTTGCGAAAAGCATTTTATCAGTAATAAGAGTAACTTTTTGCCCTCCTTGTGCGAGAAACGTTCGAGAAATCGATCGTCAAGCAGTACCAAAAGTAATTGTTCCGTATATTTAGCAAAGCCGCGAATTGTTTTTAAATATAACGATAAACCTGTGTATATGTGTGTGTGTATGTGTGTGTGTGTGTGTGTATGCGTATGTGTGTATGTGTGTATGGAAATTTTACGGAAGAGACACGTATTACGGTAACGCAAATAGTCAGCTGGTACAAGAACTTTTCTCCGTGCAACATATGTTGCGAATAATTTAAATTTCAAAATAATCGTAGAATGAATTGATTACACGATCTATATTGATTCTCCGAGAAGAAATAATTTACGGAAAACACACACAGGTATCTGCACAGGTGAGCTTTCCTTCTTCTTTTTCGAGGGAAAAAATTAACGTGCTCTTGTCACTTTTCCTTTTACAAATGAACCGTGTCATCTTTAATCGGTGCCTGAAAGCGACCACGTTCTGTACTTGCACGTATCTTACACGAATATACAGCGATATAATTTTTTTTCCCTGCTTGTGCAAACCGTGTAAAATATTTACAGTTAGAGATCTTTTTTGGCAGCGAGTATTTTTCCGCATACGATCGCTGAAATTCCGTCACGCTAATGTCAATCTTGACAAGGTCAACGCGCTCACAGCTTGCGAAAAGTTCGCCACCCTTTCAACGATAATCATATCAAGTGACCTGACGATAGAGGCTTATTTTTCATATTCCCGCAAAACGCAAGGACCGAGTCGCAGCGAGTTTAAAAAAAAAAAATGCAGAGATATCACAATCCAATCAAACACCGCCCCCGCGTTTCGTAGAGAGTAGAAGACACACGACTGGGGTCATCGTACACACAGTCACACATTTATATTTCAATTAAAATTAAATTAGAATTAAATACTTCGGAATTCGCTTATCTCTCAGTCACGGAATATAAAAAAAAAAAGAGATAAATGTTTCCAAACTATTATACCTTCCTAAAAAATCGCAGATTCTTCGATGTGAAATGGAATTATTTAACATTTAAAAACCGGGAGATTTTTTTTTTAAACTTTAAGAATGCACGAAAATAATATACACTGTATTACTTTTAAAAATTTAATACGACGTTCCACAATCAAAATATATAATGTTGCAAATTGAAAATTTTTACCAATAATAACAGTTCTTATGAGTTTCAGATGAAAAAAGATTGAGTCTGATTTATTCTAAGAATCTGTCGATGAAAGAAACGGCGATATAGTTCTGGAATACATCCTGTAGAGAAAGACTTTGTTACACATATCCGAAGAAAAAAAATGCTATATATTATTTAATATCATATAATTTTTAGCATTAAACCATTCGACACTTTCGTGAAGAAAAGATGATTTACGATTCTATATAAATATGTATAAGAGCGATATATTTCCTATTGTTGCGTGTATCCGTTTCTATCAAGCATTATTCCGAGTGTGAATATAAACCTTCGAAAGACAGTGTTGCGTAGAGGTGTGTGACATTTTGAGAATTCGCGTAAGAGCTATTAATTTATGTGCACGACTAATTGTCAACGATGTTATTGATATCACTTTAGCGGGGACACGAGATGATTGCGTAAAGTTGCGTGAAGAGAGAGTCGCGTCGCTTCTAGCTCGATACAGAATGAATTGTTTTTCTCGCAATTACGATTGCTTTTAGATTATTATTAAGATCGGCAGGGAGTTGTCGCTAATTTTTAATTATTTACCTAACCCATCGCACAATAATCAGTGCTGTTACTGCTATGTATTAGTTATATGATATTTAATTTGTCGATTAGTTATTGTTGTTATTAGAATTGTATTTTTCTGCTATTACTATTATCGTTACTATTATTGATATCGATTATAGTTACGATTATTATTTGCATTATTAATTAATTAATTGATTGATTTATTGTATTAATTGTTATGTTGTATTCGCCCCAGCAAAAGGAGAGAATAGGCTTTTACTCATCAGTCTGTGTTTTCAGTGTTTGGAATGTGTGTATTGTGATGCAAATCACGAAAGAAACTCGAAAAAGCGCCGTAAAAAACAAACTACTGTACAGACGCAAACACATAACGATGCCAAACATTCTATATCGCTAGCAATTACATTATTATTATTATTATTACTATTATTATTATTATTATTATTATTATTATTATTATTATTATTAATATCTCTATATGTGATTACACCACTATTATTCTTATTAAACGGATTATACACGTTTTTTCATATAAAAGTATCATTTTCATTTTCAACTTATTCCAGGCCGAAATTGTATGGATTTTTTCTTAAAAAATAATTTCAAATATATCGCGTGCGCGTGCGTGTGTGTGTGTTTGTGACTTATTACTTTGGGAAAATATACTCTTGGATTAGGCAAATTTAATTCCCAAATATTCCTTATTATTTTGGCGGCAATATTTTTCGATCTTTGAGTTGTTTTCGATTATTTCGCGATATTACTTTTTTAATTACGAAAAACGGTACCGGTATCCTCAAACAGAATTGTAAATTAAATTAATTTGGTCAGTCTAGGTTCTCGTCCGCTTCTAAAGAAGAATGATGAGAGAAGGGGTAAAAGAGGGGTGAGGGAACGAGGGAAGAACTGGCATGCGAAAGCAACAGGAATGAAAGCGAAAGAAAGGGAACGGAGAAAGCGTAAAATGTGGCGGGGGGGTTGATTCGCTCGCGAATGTACTTGGTGAGAGAGGGAGAGACGAGTGTGAGGGGAGGAGAAAGGCAGAAAGAGGGAAGGAGAAAAGAGGGAGAGAGAAACAGAGAGAAATACCCAGTCTGCGTGTTCGACAATTTAAGATGGATATGCTCATATCTCACGGCGTAGGGCGGCGACGCGGACAGCTTCATTCCCTTTAAAGAGACGCGCTCTCGGCTAGCTCGGCTTTAACGAAAAGCCCCTGGTACGTAGAATTTATGGAGGGTTGAGCCGCGGGCTTTGAAGTATCGAGAGCTTTTCTCCCCTTCGGGCTTTTCTCCCCTTCATCGGCGCGTCTCTTCCCCTCTCTCTCTCTCTCTCTCTCTTTCTCTTTCTCCTTTCGCCCCTCGCTCTCTTTTGCTCCTTCTTCTTCGTCTCTTTCTCTTTTCTCTATATCTATAAAAAATCGTTATTTCTCTTTTTCTCTGTCCTTTCTCTTTTTCTATTGTTCTTTCCGGGATTCTGCTATTAATTCCATTGTTAAAATCGGATGTGTCTTTCGAATTTACGTTTTTGTTTCCTCTTTTTTTTCAGTTTACCGGATTTAGAATCATACATTTATATATAAAGTTCTATACTTTTTTTCTATATATCGTATATCGCGAAATACATCATTTCTCATAGATTTCTTCGCGATATCTATTTTTTTGTCGCACTTGTCGTCCTTATGTGAAATAGATCTTCTCCTATCAATATCTTTTCCGATTATGCGTAATATATATTTTCGTTCTCCAATGATTACACGCACTTTCGATCCATCTTTTTTCCCACCGCACCTAATTGCAGCTTCAATCTTTTTCACTTTATATATATTTGTTCGTAGATTCTCTGTATGCAGCACTTGAGAAAGCTTGGTTTCGCTTTTCAACATCGACGCAATAAATAGCCGCAAAAAAGAGAGATGGAAGATAGAAAGAGAGAGAGAGAGAGATGGCCGGGAGATGGCCTCCTCAAAATCAATTCGCTCTACGGGATTAAAGTGCCTCAGGATTGTATCGCGTGGGCGGCGGCGACGCAATCACGAGACACCCCGAAGAACTCTAAAAAAGACGATTGGAATTTACGTTTCAAGCCTATAAACCCCTAATCTTCGCAATCACAGATGAGTTAAAAAACTGTTGGATCTTTTTCTTTTTTTTTTTTTGTGTGCCATTCTTGTTATGAGAAATGTCATTATCGATTTTAAACTCCAATTGACATTTACGAACAATATAAATTAATTAATTCTTCCATTCATAATCGATTTAGCCAAACAATATTAACTATGTAACGTGGAAAGGAATAATTTATTCCTTCGATAAAAATGTGAGTGATCGTTCATCTATTTATTATCACATAATTATTTAATTAATTTATTCCATTAAATAACATCGGAGATATTGAATCTTTCCCTTTAACTTAATCGTGACAAAAATTCCGCAGAAGGTCGAAAATCAAACACGTTCAAGGATTTATTTATTCCGATGCACACGTAATAGTTATAAATACATACGCACACACGCACACGTAGAATCCAACGAGATTTTTGTATTTAATACGCATCCGAAGATGACGAAGAAAGATTTAAAGATTTACACACACGCAAATAATACATGTGCATAATATATCGAGAACACTATGGATATGCTATGCGTTATTTTTCTAATACATGGTTGCGGTGTTACATTAAATTAAAGGATTTCATTTAAAATTTAATTTAATTTTAAAATTAATTTTATTTTAATTTTAAAATTTCATTTTAAAATTAAAATTTTCTTTTCACGTTAATATACGTTTCGATAATCGTCTTTTCCACTCGTAATGTAGAAATATCGGAAAATTCATCGATGAGTGAATAGCAGAAAATATTCTTGTGTAACCATAAAATATAACTTTTCACATAAAATATATTGATTAAATTGAAAGGATAATTATATGAGATTATTAGAGAACTCACTTCGTAATATTACGAAGTCGTAATTTTCAAAATCAGGAATAATGGGAGTAAAAATTTTCAATTTTCGTATTTTTTGTTGTTGCAAGAATTAAATTTAATTCTTCCAACGTCATTGAATAATGAAATTCATGACAAAAGAGGTACATTATGATAGAAACCTATATTATGTTATATTTTACAGAAGAAATCGTCAACAGGAATGCAAACGTTCTTTCAAATCAATTCCTAATTTCCAGGATACAAAATTTAATTTCGCAATGAACTCCTGTCGATTCCTTCTAAGCTGCCTATATTTTCCAGAACGTAATCGAGAGGAGTCTAAGATCTAGAGTCGCAAGAGATCTTTGGACGAGATGTAATTATTTTCTGTCGTATGTGACACATAAGATCAATTTAACGTTGGAGCCCGTAACGAAATTGCACACTTGACGACGTCGATCGACTTGGATTAATTGCAATGAACAAAAAAAGATACTATCGCCACCGTTAATACATTCGAATATTATCTTCACAAATCGCGCTGCTTTATTGCCTTCCCTTCTACGAAAAAAAAAAATGGTAGCGAGGAATTATGTGAAGGATAACAAGTGTAGACTGTAAGTTACGTGTACATGTGTATACCAGAATGCAATGTATAAAAAGCAATATTTACCGCGTATATATATACATATATATATATACATATATATAATATATATATATATATATATATATATATATATATATATATGTGTGTATATATATATGATTGTTACGTACACACTCGTACACATATACGTAAATGATTATACACCCACCCTGTTCCCGATTGTCGGAAATTTGCCATTTTTCGATTGTAAATTACCACTAGGTAGGATATGCGCTTTGTAAGGATGCGAGTATTGTCCATATTGTATATATAACGTGTGGCGTGACGAGTGGTACGAACGAAAACAGCTAAGACATTGTTTAGAAAAAGAGTTGTTGTCTAAGGAAAATAATGTGTCTTATATATGTATGGCAAATAGACGATGAGAAGCTCTCACGATATTTCTCGTACTATAAAAATAACGATTTACGATGTAATAGGTGTGTTCTTCTCGCAGTAGAGGGACTGAAGGTATAATAGTTTGATAATTACTTGAGAGAGAGAGAGAAAGAAAGAGAGAGAGAGAGAGAGAGAGAGAGAGAGAGAGAGAGAGAGAGAGAGAGAGAGAGAGAGAGAGAGAGAGAGAGAGAGAGAGAGAGAGAGAGAAATACAGTTACAAAGTCACGAGATATGCTTTGTCTTGTTATAATCAAATACTTTGTATTATGTAGCACAGGTTGTCATTAAACGTGTGAACAAACCTATATCATTAAAATCACTTCAATCAAATTGACATATATTAATTAAAGTGTGTGACATCATATATTGCACCCTTGCATATCCTTGTACTCGCTCTTTAAGTAAGAGAGAAGATGACCTTACGGAATCTCCGTTAGCGATATGAAAATTTTCCAAAGTTCTCTTTCGCGAAAATAAATTTTATTACGAGAAGACGCGTTGTATATAATATTTCTCGCAACTTTGTAATTAAATATTTCGGTAATTAAGCCTCGAACGAAACTTGCGACTAAGTGAAAAAAAAAACAAGATTCTCGCAAATACCTTTTAATTTGTTACGTTAAAGATACTTGGGATTGGAGGAAACAAGGTATAAGAGTTGTGTCTCGTGAACGATTTTTCCAGATTTCTCGCGATCACTGATGCGCCGCAATCGTTTTTCTGCCGCTCATCTTTAATTGATTCACGTTCCCCTTTTTATCGTTGAATGCATTCTCCTGCGTTTCGTCGGAATCGATATCCACGATCGATTGCCACGGAATCGGATTTACATACGCTGGTTTCGCTTTCTGATGGGCTATAAAATAACAGGTCGTTTCGTTTCAGAATGTATTTTATTTGAGAAAGTCGCAGAGAAAGAGCAATGCAAATATATGTGTCCATCCCCTTTTTTACATAACGGAGAATCGAAATTAATTCGTTCAGATAATAATGAGAAAGCTATCTCGGTGAAACATCCTATATGTATTATCCTTAAATATATATTATATTTACATTTTTCTTATCTCTCTTACTTATTATTTTAGTGTTATTATTTAACGTACGAAGCAGTCCTTGTGTAGCGGGCTTGGGTTTATTCCTGGAGTTCTCTCTCCATTTCTCGTAAGCCTTGGAGCTCTGCTCCAGCCGCCTGTCGCGTTCCTCGTCCATCTTCCTCCGTCTCATCTCCTGCTCCTTATGCCGTGCTGCAAAACAGGACAATCAACCCTTATCGCGCGTTCGAAGACTCGAACGAGTTCGAGTAAGTTACGCGGAAAGTTATATCGCCCATACTCTTTTGCTCCTCCTTCTTCCTCTGACTCCACTGACGAAGGTACAGGGCCTTCGCGACGGCCGCCTTATCCTCGATCTCCTTCAGACGTCTTTGCAATTTCAATTCGTTCTCGAGGATCGCTTTCCTCTCGAGCTCCTGTCGCCTCTTCCCCTCCATCCACTTGAGAAAGTTTTCCTTTTCCAGCCGCGCCCTTGCCTCCTTTTCCTGCGCCATCCTCTCCTCTTCCTCCTGTCGCTTCTTCGCCGCGCGTTCCTCCTCTTCCTTCCTGCGTTGCGTGGCCTCGTCCTTCCTACGGATCCATTCCGAATGACCGATTCTTTTGCCGAGATCGGCGCCGTTCGACACCTGATAATCGCTGACGCTTGGACCGGTCGAGAGCGACGTCATGGAAATTCGCACTACTTGGCGATTTTCGCCATATCTGCGATAATTTTATTACATATATTACGTTTCGGAACGAAATTCTTAATATAAAAATCGTGTAATAAAGACGAACTTGTCTCGTTTCGTCGTCGCTTCATTCTGACCGACGTTCGCCGGAACGCTGTCGATCTTACATCGTCGTTCCATTTGCGCGGTCCTCCCGGATGATTGATCCGCGGACCGAACGGTGAACGATTCGGAAGACAATGCGGTGTCTGGTAAGGACGTCGAGTAACACCTGTAGGTGCTCCGTCCTGTGCCGTCCTGTATTGGATGTTCGGTTGCGTGATCGATGCTTGTTGCATCCTTCATGGACGGTAGATCGATCGTCGAAGGCTCGGAATCATCGTGATTCGCGTCGATGTGTCCATTATAATATCCTGCGAGAAAATAAATTGCAAAGTGTTAATAGAAATTAATACAATAAAATTGCAAATTTCTACAGTTGTTGAAGTTTGATATATAGAATATATATTTAATTAATTATAAATTGTGTGCTGAAAAATGCGTGTGTGCGTTTTAAGTCAGATTTTGATTTTGCAACTGTGCTAAATTTTCTCTTTGTTATCATCTAATTGTTTCAATTAGAGATTATAATTTCATTTAATTTTTTTTTAAATTTCCAAGTTGATATAAATGAAAATTATTCGGAACTATGTGTTAAAATATTTTTTGAATACTTTGCATTTCTCTAAATTCAACAAATAACGCTAATATGTTGAATTAAACAAAGATAGAAAATTATCCAGAAATTTTTTAATTACTTTTATTGCTAATTTTATATACTGGATATGTAATATGGTGAAAATTAATTTCCTTCAATTCTAATCTATGTATGTTTTACAGCTTATGTATATCTTTCTGCTCACGATCGTTCTCGTCGGGTCTGTGAATCTGCGCCACGTCGTCATGCTCCTCTTCGCCGACAGACTCCGTGTAAATGGCGGGGTTGATGTACCGAATCTCGGGACCGGAACTCGAGTTTTTCGCTGCATCTTCGCGATTTCCATCGTAATGCGCGCGACGATCGACGATAGCAATCCCCCTTTGATCGGATTCATTAGAATCGGATTCAGTCTTCCAGCTGTCAATGTCACTGTCATTGATCATTGTTGTATGCTTTCTCATCGTAACTGATTGATATCGACAATCAGTTATTGCGTTCGACATGACGCATAATCATCGCTGTAACGTTTCGTCGCACGATTCGTTAATGTAAAATATTCCTACAAAAGTGTTATTACATTCGAATAATCATTTACGTACGAAAATTCATCCATGATGAATCCGATGTTGTACTTTTTAAAGAACAATAGCGAATCCTTTAAGGGGCGTGTTTGGGGATGTTGTTGAAGTTTGATATAAATTATTTTTATCAATGAATATTAATGTACATAAATAGGCAACTTTCCAAAAATTTTATTTAAAAACTATGTATTTATTTTAACATGTATAGTCCGAGATTATATTGTCCGGTCTTATTTTTTAAATTAGGTAAGTATTTCAAATAATTATTTGAATTATAATTATTATAATTTCAACGCGTATATATAAAAGTCAGTGCAATAAAATCAATTTACTATTATTTCCGTCCTCAGGGAAGATCTCAAAATAAAAAAATTCCAATCATGGACATAAATAACGGAATGTAAGATACATTTCTAGATAAAGGAATAAAGATGAAGAAGATAGCAAATAACAAATGTCAAAAGTTTAATTTTCAATTTTTTCTCGTCTCCTGCAATTTATTTTTTAAAATATATACTAACATTTCCTGCTCTCGGATTGATGGTAATCCATCGAGATCTGCATCAGTTCTTCCTCTTTACTTCATAGATAATATTATACAAATTTATACATACTTTTATTCATCCTGCTTAGAATTATATGTCTCATATAAACATTGATATATAATTGTACTTTCGATGAATTAAGATTAACAGTCATACGATGGATGGTTTGATGAAATTTACATGTATGATCCATGATAAATTCTTTGGATAAAATGATATCTTGCTACTTTGTTTTTGTACAAGTTTTCTCCTTTAACTCCCAACAAGATTCCCAAAACTGTTTCAGTCTATTGTCTCCGTTGGAACAGAAATGTCGAAAATCCTGTATGATCTTCTTCTGAAATAATTCGTCGCCCGCCGAAGTGGACAACGACTTCCATTTTCGACTGACCATATGATTCCACGACCACAAAAAACCCATCTGCAATCAATAAGCAACATTAGGCGTCGAATTTTTCAAAGAACATATAATTGAAACATTTTGCATCGTAATGTGCGAATGAACACGCTCGTAGAATATTTTTCTTTTCTAGATCAGAAAAGACTCTTATCTAAGATCACTCACTTTTCGATCCATACTATGATCATCCTTATTCTTTCCACTAACGTGTCTGGTAATGTACGCTTCATGCGGACTCGGCTGATCCGGATGAACCGGGTATCTCTTCTGTCCCATATTCCGTCGCACGATGTTGGTACCGGTTCGTGGACGCGGTCGAGTATTCGCGGTGGATGGCACTAATATGAACGCATTGCCCGTGATGTGAACATACTGGCGGTCATTTTCAGTGTTTTCAACTAAGCACGGCACAAAGCCGAATCGCTGCAGGATCGCTTCTTGGAATAGAAACAGTCTTTGCGCGTACGTATCTTCTCGAAATTCTATATGAATGTGCATTTTTGTTATCGTTATCAAATGAGACAGATTGAAAATAAAAATTTACATTAACCAGATTTAGTCGGAACAAACCTTCAAAGAGGTATCGTTTATTCGCCATCAAGCATTCCGTATCGAGCGGTATAAAAACAGGCCCTCTGAGAGGATCGCTCTTCAAGGTATACGGTAGCGCTAACAAATCACTGGGAATGGGCACCATCTGTATCCCACACATCTGAGCCTTGCGTTGCCAAAGAAATATCTTGCAAAGAGAAATCGATATTATTAGTAGATAATTCAATATCTGGCCTCGTCTTATAATCAAAAAGCTGAAGAGGCGAAAAAAAGGCAAACTTTTATTTACCAGATCAGCCACTATACTGCCGGACGATGCTACCCATTGCACTACGAGTTCATAGGAATGATCTACCTTGTAAATGGATTGATATCTTAAGTGACCCCATTCGATTCTGTCACTTTTATTATTGATGTCGATATCAAGATGAGTATGTTTATACAGCGGCACTGAGAGAAAACAAATATATTGTACAGAGCGATTAGATTTATATTGTCTGTGTAAATATTTTGATGGGATTGATTATATCGTTTTACACTAGATCTAATCTAAGATTATTCATTCTCCTTGAAAACTAAGAATTAACTTTTCTTATATTTTTTAGGAGATGACATTCGCGACGCTCGTACAAGAAATACGCGTATAAATCAATATGTGCCACGTGTGTATTGTGATATTCTCACCTGTCCAACTTCTATCGTCTATCGATTCCGTCAAATCGATGTCGTCTCGTAGAAAAGGCGGAACGTCGGATTCGTCAATGGTCTCGTAACTGGGTATAGTTATGGGAGATGACATCGTCAACGATGTTGCCGAGGATGCTGATTCGCACCATCCTTTCGGTGATCTCATTTCCACTTCCACCCACTCATTCTCGAAACCTTGTATATCGCCGAGCGGAGCGGAATAATCCGCGGCTGCGAACGAAAAATGCGAAGTTAAAACACCGCGAGTAAAAACACTGACAATTGCGCTAATTGTGTCACGTACCTTTTTGATTTTCTTTATCTTGCACAATGTGATACAAGTAAAATCCTAGGACGAATGGTTGCGAGAAATCGCCGGATGCATGGCATATCAATTTGTCTTGAATCATCCCCTGCACAAGGATAAATTATTAATTTAATCTTATCAACATAATGACGTTTTAAATGTTTAAATCTTTTTTTTTCTTTTGTTTAAGAGCAAAGATATATGCAAAAATATTTTTAAAGAAATAATCTTTTTTGTTTTATGAACAGAATCCCACGTGCAAAGAAACTGACATACTTCTTGGTGTAAGAGAAGGTAAAATCTCTTTCTTATTCCGATATCTTATATTTCAAGTTGAAATTAAAAGTATTAACAGTATTAAATTTTGCAGATTATACTGAAGAGATGAAGAAAGTTACTGAATCTCTACCTTCATGATATTGATACCCTGTTCGACTCCCACACCGCCTTCCATATGGTTGTTTAACCATTGAATCGCGTCGGCGCTAACAAACGTTTGGTTCGGGAGCGAGGGATGCTGCGTCAAGAAACCGACGCCAGTTTGAGGATGCTTCATGACCTCCAAAATTTCCAGATTTGTCGCATTGCTTTTTATCTTGGTCATCTCCATGTTCATACTGTATGAAACAGACAGATGTATAATCATTAAATATCTGCATTTATAGCATTAGAACAGTCGAAGCACGTCCAGAAGATTGCTCATCTTCGATACCGAACGAGATGAGAGATCATTAATACGGGTATAATTAGTGCGATTTTCACAGAATAATTCGTGATTAGCAATTAGAAAATGAATGAATCATTCCGTATATTATAAGTAACAATTCTATTTTTAAAAAATCTATTAAAAAAGAAGAAAAAATTATGTCTAGAAAATTTACGCACTCGAGTGTTAATTATTATGATGCCTTTCGTACCTGTCATCATTAGTGTCGAAATGATCCTGCTGCTGTTGCTCGAGCGACAACGGCAAAACAGCTTCGCTGGCGGGCGATACGCGTCCTCTGTCCATTACTTTAGATCCGGATCTGAATCACCCGTGAAAGAGAAAAGCATTTATTTAAACGATAGTAATCAGCGCAGAAGAAGAAGCGGCATATATGAAGCGACTTGTGTTATCGGTATCTAAGACAAGCGAACATATGTTTCTTTTTCCACGCACCTTATGTTACTTCGTAGCACGTTAGATAAAAATTTGACGAAAACACAAAACCGCGCTTTTCTATCGCAAAATGATGTTACTCTATTTTGGTTCATTCAGATGAAAATTTTACAAACTTTGTTTTTACAAAATTCTCAAAGACAACACAGATGCACAAAGATATACACCAGTCTCACCGAGTGTTCTTTCAGTCACAGACAAACTTTATATTTTCCAAAAGATCAAAGAAAAAGAAAATAAAAAAGGAATATTTTATTGATAGTCCGCTTTTTACGGCAATTTAAAAATTTTTTTTTTTTTGCCAAGATTCTTAATAATTAAATTTGAATAACTAAAAGAATATGCGATTTTTTTATTCGATGTGCATTAAATACTATTCGTAATCATTTATATACGTGCGACTAAAAGAATACTCAATAAAATAAAAGTCCGAGGGAGACCGTCTATCTATATATACATATAGTGTTTCAAGACCTCCGAATGTTCTTTTAATAGCCAATTTTCTGGCCAATTTTTGGAGTCGGTTTTTCCTTAGCGAAGAAGATCATCATTTTTCGCAAGTCTCCAATTTTTCTCATCATATATAAAATAAACTCCACCTAAAATTAACTAAAAAAAATATATAGTTTTGTCAATCTTTTAACTCTGCAAAGTATAGTTTGCGAAAAGCCCTTTTTCAATCGCTCAAGCACTATTGACGCCTCGATATTTTCGCCAAGGAAAAATCGTCTTCAAATTGGCCGTAGAATCTAATATTAAAAGGAAAGTCCAGTGGTTTTGAGACGCTCTCTGTAGATCTATGTACATATATATATATTATTACATATTTTATTATATTTACATATTTTCGCGAGAAAATAAAACGCGTGCTTCTTACTTTTAATCCGACTCGAAAGGAATAAGAGAGAGTGAGAGAACCAACCTGTTTGGCACGTGGCGAGGAGTGTCGAGGCACGTGCGGGCAGCCGCAGCGGTATTCACTACATGCCTCTCCTGTACAGAGGAGAGTAATAACCCCGTCACTCCCTCACTCACTACCAAAATTTTCTACGGGGCGCGGAGCATAGGTACATATATATACACACACACACACACACACACATACGCCGTTAAATTTTAACTTTGCGTCTTCAAAAAAAAAATAAAAAAATAAAAAAAGTAGCTTTTTACTTTGGCGCACGTTGTACGTATGCTCCACCCACAGGTAAATCGGGCGAAAAATGAACAGAGAGGGTGAAAGAAGCTGAAAGATACAGAAACTAATATATGCTACTAGAGTCCTTTTTTCTCATTCTCCTCTTAATGCCAATCTTGCTGCTCTATATCGAGAATATGTATTAAGTAATATGTATTTTCGAGAGGTATCGTCGCGGATGTTATTCAATCAGATGACGTTGTTAAAAGACGAGCGAGTAAAAAGTACGAAGGAAGAATAATTTGTTACGCACTCCAAGCGTTACGTTCCCTATATATACCGTGTAGCGAGATATATGTTGCAATATACAAAGATGCTTCAGTGATATATTTTAGATCAACACTTCGTGAAATAAAACACATGCATGATAACAGCGAAATGAACAATCAACATCGTACGCAATGCGCTTATGTCGAAAATACACTGCAATTGCACCCCTTTTTTTTATGCTGCGCCTGAGAATCTTAGCCAGAATATTCACCTATCACCAAAAGTGTTAAACTGAAAAGAAAATTTAATACACATACACATATTAAAAAAACAACAAAGCGTCAAAGAACGGTTAATTGATCCTTATGTTAATGCTTCATATTTTCATCGCGAATTTAACGAATTGAATGTCGATCTGTTTTCTTTAAAAATATTTAAATACACTTTTCATATTAGACACAAATAAGTTTCATCGTTAAATATTTGAAAATATGAAACATTGCAAAATAACACACGTTTCAATCGCAAAATCGACGAGTCAATTAAATATTATGATGCAAGTGCCGCGCTTCACAATGCAATGTTCAACATTAAAAATATTCGTAAAGCATTAAAATCATTATAAATAAATTGCAAAAATATCATAGTTATCGTGATACTACTGGATCGTGTAAGCGGTGACTCCAACATCTGCAGTACATAATGTGTATGTGTGTGTGAGAACTAAGCGGAAATAAAAAACTATCAAACACTGACTTAGAATAGTCCACTGAAAAAAAAAAAACTGGGAGGGAATCGGCAAAAACTACACCGTTAAAGATTGCAGATATAAAGCAACAATGTTGAAATCATCAAGGTAGACATGTTCAAACCTTGGTCTCGGTTTCTCCGGCAGACGGTTGCTCCCGAGTCGCTCCCTGAAAGGAGAGCTGCCGACTAGACTGGTCTGTAAAGTATGATGACACGTATGGGTAATATAATTTGTGAATGGTAATGATCAAGCTGAGATGATCGTGAGAATGTATATCTAACTGTATAATGCGACGTTCAACATTAAGAAATGTTCTCGTGAAGGCATTAGATATTGTATATGTATTATATATACACACATATATATATATATAATATATATTATATATATAATATATATATATGTATATGTATTATATATATATATGTATGTATATATATAACAAGAGAAGAGTGTAAATTAAACATTGTAACATCTCACGCATAACGGGATATATAAGCTCGCTAAAATCATAGATGCACATTCAATGCAAAAATATCAAGCACGATTACAGTTATCGTGATATATATATATATATATAGTGTAAGCTGCCTGATCATTCCAAGTAACACGTATCAAAGAAGCGATTCTATCGAAATTCGGATACATCTAGCGATGTCTTGAAGATGGGGTAAAATTGCAACAGAAATTTCATTCCACGAAGAGAAATACAAAAAGAGAGAGAGAGAGAGAGTGTGTGAGAGAGAAATAAAGTTTTAAAATTAATAAAAAAAGAGACGAAATATTTCGATAAATTAATTTTACGCGACAGAGCCGAGAAGCAATCGGTTCCACGCAATCTTCAAATGATCTCCCGTTTCTATTATTTTACAAAATATCCTGTTGCAACTTTACTCCGTCCACAGTACTCGAAATATGGAATCGATGTTACTATATACGATAATGTACTGTATACGATAATGTATACGTCGAAGGAGAAATTTCTTATCGTCCTGCTCGCTAATTAACTTAATCGGAAGCTCGCTTAGAGAGAATTTCATACGAGAGCAGCTGGACTCTGTGTATCGAGGCTACAGGAGGGGAGGATGTACCTGGTTAGTGAGGAATATCAGGCTCGTGCTGTGCCTGCGTCTGGTCAAATGAGAGGCAGGATCTCTTGGAGGGACACCACCTAGAGCTGTGGGGCTCTGAAACATATCATGCTGAATACCCCTCCCCCATACAAACATTCCAGCTACAAGTCTCTACTTATCGCATACGTTATATATATCGAATTTGTAGACTTGTTTTTTTTTCTTTTTTTTTTCCCCCTAATTACGCGCGGATCTATTTACTGTCGTTGTTGTTTGTGGACATTGTAATCTCAATCTGCCAACATATGTATCTCTCGTAGATACTTTGATATGTATATTTCGGAACGATCGTATGTATAATACAGAGGTATAAGTATTATACTGTTAAGTAATAAATTAATATTGCTGAATGTTGCTATTGTACATATGTTATACGGTCGACGTTAACGCAAAGTGTCAAACGAAGCTTCATAAAAAGCCGTGCATTCTTTTTTAGTTTTCTCTAATTTTATGTGTCTAATCTTAATGTCTTATATACTTTTCAGCATGTTATACAGCATGTCACGTTGCTTTTATCTACAAGACAATTCTTAAAATTAGTGTTTGACACATCATTGTTTTACTAATAAGATTATATGTTTTATGCTATAATAGATATGCTGACAGAGACTGCATAATTCAAAAGTTAATAAAATGTAAATATATATAGAAAATTAACAAAAGCATTAAAATAAATCTGCGCAAATCAATCAAATGTGAGCATGCAACATTCAAATATAGTATAAAGAGGAGATATTCTAGAAAAAAAATTGCCCCTTTATGTTCTGTATATAAAATGTGATTTTTATATCCTCTTTGTTTTTTCAAAAATATCATATTAAAATAAAACTAAATAGAATAACTCCTCCAACAATATAATATTATATAACGAAAACTATCAAGCAATTTTAAATAAGTATATCACGTTGCAAGTAGAGAACAAAATAACTGCAATTAAAATATCTATAAATATAACAGAATGTTCCAAAAAGATTTATATTAGCAGCACATTTTTCCGTATCTTAGGCAGTGACAAAAATTTGATATGAAATTTAACAACGAACGAGTCAAAGATTGAGAGATTCTTATTAATGAAAAAGTGGCTGCAAATGTTTTCCAGAATAAGATTATGCTAATGTAACTACTTTTTGGAACGTCTCTTCTATGTATGATTTGTTACAGTTAAATTATTATACAATTAAAATTATTATTGAAATAGTTAATAATTCAAAATTCTCTCATTAACTTCATCTTTATATACACCTACCGAAAATTAGAGATGGAGAAAATTACCAAGTTTTTGTTGGGGTTCAGTCGTCGTATCTTGTTCAGCCATCCCTCGATGAAGCGCAGAAAGCCGTCCATCAATGACGCTTGCTCGGAATTACTAGGTGGAGCGTATATGTCGCATCTTAGAGAACCCTCCAAAATTTTACGAGTCGAAGAATTGTGTAGTGGTAATAAAAATACCCGAAATCTCCAATATTTGAGGGCCTTAAAAATAAAATATACTAACATTAGTATTATTTTTCTTTCTAGATATGCGAAACTCTTGCATTACCTCCACAACCCTACTCACTTCCACTAAGGCAAAATCGGTGTGGCCTCGTGTGCAAATATAATGATCCAGATAGTTCCAATTGTATGTCTCGAGTTTCTCCGTGGTGAAAGACACCCACGACACCTCATACGTGTCGTGATGCGGCGCGTGGAATCGATATCGGTAGTGAATATTGAAGGGTGGGTAAGGATGTCTATAAAAAGTAAGTATTGCTACAGCTGACTATTTCTCGCTTGAATGCAGTTCAACCGATTGCATTGGAAAACAATTGATCATAATATATAAAATTTATTTAAGAATTCTCCTTATTATATGTTAAGACAATACAAATTTTTATATCTCATTTCGTGTAGAATCAACGGCACTCTTAAAAATTTTTTTAACAAGTCTCCAAAGACTTTAGACATTATATATATATATATATAAGAAAATATGAGAGTAAAGCAACAAAATTTCAGTAAAATTGTTTCTTATATGATTAAGGGAAATTAAAATATGAGAGTCAAGTGCGTAAATAGATTCATTGATCTCCAGTGTAATGAGTTGATTGCTAAAAGATTTTAATATTTAGTTAATAAAAATAGTTACCGTGGTCGATATCTCGTAACCGTTATAGAATTATCGAACAAAGATATTTTATGAAAAATTCTTCCAATGCTCAGCAGATATTCTTCTTTAGGCTCGGATTCAGTCTGTCTGCCGCGTATCACAGTACTAATCGCGGGAGCAGAATTGCTGCCAGTCGCGTTGCTTTGATTCTTATTAATGGATGGTAAAATAATTAGCTGAAAACCCTTAAAATAACATAATACTCGTGTGATTAATCCTAAACATATAAATAAATTTTATACATATGTTATATAAAATCAATGCTAAATTTATACTTGAGCCAAGCGTTGTGAAACCAGCTCTTTAAACACTTCCACAGTTGTAAGTGGTTTTTTGTATATTGCTCGTTGTTGAGCAAAATCGGCGTTGACATCGTCCGGTAGAAGATTATAGTCCGATACGACGTAATCATTTTGCAAACTCCGCTTATCCGGAAAGTAATCTGTAGTGATGGGTAGGCATGCTGGGATTGTTAGAGATTTCCAGTCGACCCCTGTGCGAATAAGATTTGAAAATAATCAAAATGAGTATTAAAGAAACGTCATACTGTATCTGTGCAAGAAGAAACAGATAAATTTTTAAATATATATATATCAATCTTTGTTCACAGTTATATAAAAAATATGTCTGTATAACTTTAAGATCAATACCTGTTTCTAATTTTATATTCAATAATATTGCTTTTTTTGTTCCTTTTTTTCTTTTTATACTTATCTTCGTTCACAATATCTATTTCTTCCTTGTAGATGCAAAGAGTAGACACTCGATAAAATATCGCTTGCTTGGAATAAATATTACAGAAATCGGAGCATTAAACTAAACTGTTTTATATTTTGGTTCTATCTATTAAATAACTGTTTCCACAGGAAAATAGAATACAATATGATTTTTTCTAGACAATACGTTTTCAGTTCTGGACAGTACTATGATCAGCAGAGATCTTCAGAGAAGCGTTAAATTATCGAGAATCTGTTGCATCACCGATATGATGTCCCTTTACCAGTAAAAAAAATGTATTTTACCTCTCGGTAAAAACTACTAACGTGTCAATTATACAGAATGATCTATATGGTGTATATTAATAGCAGTTATAAAAAAAAAAACGGAAAATCTTAAAAAAGTTAAATTACTTTAATAGAGATCTAAATTTGTTAGAAAAATTGATTGTTTTATGAAATTTATATAAAGAAATTGTATATTTAGTACTATATCGTATATTTAGAAATTTTCGAAACTTTCCGTATATGCATTCTGTACATTTAATTTAATCTTTATCATATTGAATTACTTTCTAGATTAAAAAATTGAATAACTACAAAAAGACAACATTACTATATGTGCCCATTGTAACAATACTTTAAGCGTCAATTGCATCATATGTGTGTGTATTGTATATTAACTTGTATATGATAAAGATTAAAAGTTTCTCTCTAAACGCATGCTACTTGACAATTATTAGTTTTATAATGTGCTTCTAACACATATTCTAGGATATGTCAATTTGTGTTATTGAGTCATGTGACGTGTAAAAGCAGTAATCTAATAAATTTAAAATAGATGTGCATTATTTTCTCTTTATGCTTTGGTGCAATAAAGTTACTCGATTAGATCTACAGAAAAGAGAGAATATAAAGTAATAAGCCTTATATATATAAACAACTACATGTCGTACATAGATGTACGATAAATTTAATATATGTAACATAAATATGAAGAACCGAGATTATATTGTAGCACACTCTGTTAGTGAGAAGAGACACATAAATCGATACAACTATATTAGTAATGCAAAAAAAATATAAGCTTTACGCATGAGAAATAATATAGATTTAATTTATGAAAACACAGCGAAAACACAGTTAGATTTGTGAAAATTTCTATGCTCAGCATGGAATAAGCAGCAGACTTATGCAATAGATGGAAACTAGAAGCTGTCTACGACAAAGCCTACATTATGCTCTAATAAAAAGCAATTTAAAAGAACAGATTAAAAATATGTTTTATATCATTTTAACATAAAAAAATTGTTTGAAATTGTGGAATATTTTGCTGCATATATTACACATGCAATTCTGAAATATATGAAAAAGACATATAAGAAAGAAATGACGAAGAATTATAAACTATTAAATAGCGATGCTTCTACTTCGAACTAATGTCTTTACTATAGATAAACAAATGTATACCGTAACCGTATCAATCCCTAATAGAGTATGGCGCTAACCTATGATTGCTGTAAAACAGCATAAGTGACATCATAGTTGTACATCACACACGTATCAATGCGTCCAGCGTTGCATCCCAATTAGACGTACCATAGCATGGAAATAAATGTAATAACATTATTCGTATTGATGATTAATGGTTTTGTAAAAATAAACATTGATATGTTTAAGAATGAAAATATTTTTTTGTAAAAATTTCTCTTTCTTTATAGCTATATGAAATATATGTATTTGGATGTGTAATTATTTGTCGGTATAGGGATATAATTCTAACAATAAGAGTATAATTGCAAGATTGTGTTAAGCAAAGCTCTATAAAAAAAAATTATTTTATTTAAATAAAAGATAAATGCAAAATTAAATAAATAAAATAAAAAATTATGAAAGTAGAATGCATCATTAAGTGTAGTACTCTCAGTATTGCGCATACCAAGTTTTATGAATAATCGATGTGATGTTCTATATATTTTTATAATACCTTTAAGATGCAGTTTTCAAGTATTTTCATTCTTTTTTAAATGTCACAAATTATATGATGGCCTATTAATTTCCTTGGTACTGTGATACTTCTGATATTAAATGTATAAATATAGTACATTTAATATGTTTTAGTATTACTTTTTGTATTATTTTTAAAGAAAAAAATATTTGTAAACAGGAGTAAATCTGTACTGATTACACAGAAAGTCGGTGCCGTTCTCTTCGCCGACTTTTTATTTAAAGGTAATGTGATATACATTACATATGTGGCATATATTTATATTTATGTGTAAATATTATATTTGTAATGTAAAGCACGAGAAGAGGAAAGGAATTAATTTCGATTATTCAGAACTACATTGTAATCTGAAGCCAAAACCACAGGACCACTCCTGTTTATAATATTAACGTTTATGTTACTTAAATTATATAAAAAACTGAGTAACTTGATTAAAAAGCACAATACGCACAAGAAGCATTATATAACTTATGGATATTGGAATTGTGTGTTATGTGTAATGTAAATAATTTGCTATTCAATCGAGTACTAATCTCTAAATTTTGAATTATTTAAGAATTCTCTCTTTTAAGCTGTAAACTTGTTAAGATAACCACAGTAAGTCGATAACTTTGTTGCATTTTTAGAGTTTATAATATATTATAGAATATAATTAAAAATTTTATTATATATACAGGGTGAGGGACTTAACTTGCACACCTTGAATAACTTCTAAATTATGCGTTGTGAGAAAAATTGTTACATACAACACATAATTTACAAATTATTCAATAAATTGTTCTTTCTAAAATTATTAAATCATAATAGAAAAAGTTATAATATAATACAAGCAGTTTAAGCAATTTAAAACATGTATGTATCCGCATATGTGTTTTAAATTGCTTAAACTGCTTGTATTATAACTTTCTCTCTTATGATTTAATAATAAAAAAAAAAAACAATACAAAATAAATATGGACATAATAACATCTCTCTAATATGTCTAACACTTCCTGCAAAGTATGTAGATAAATTTTAACATAATTATCAGATATACACTGGAAGCAAACCTGTTGTTAGCGCAGGCGTCCACTCTTGCTCACCAGTGGCGCCCCATAATAGGGTCAGACTCTTGTTCACTATAGCAGAAGGGGGATTTGTAGCTTTGTCACCATTAGTTATAGAAGAATTAGATCGCAGTGGTTTTCCTTTTGTATCTATAAAAACAAATTTTATCATCTATTATATCTTATATTTCTACTCATTTCTTAAAAACGCCTCAATTTAATTATATTAAATACTAACAATCTTGAAATCCTGTTTGGGATGCTGATCTTGAAATCTGATTTGAATTGTTTGTCCCAATCTCCATCGGGGATCCGCTTATAGTTGATGGAGTGGTCTCACTTTGTGATTCCGAACATGTCTGTGTCGGAACAGCTTGATAATGATGTTGTTGTATTAATACTCCTGTTGGTCCTAGAATTATATATCAATATAATCTTGGTTGATTTTCAAACAAATTTATGAAATTGTAATCGATTGTGATTGAATATATATATATATATATATATATATATATTTATAAACGTTTTTCATTTACTGTACATTTAATCAAAGCAATGTGAAAAGTTCATTATATTTAAAGATATTATATAAGTTATCGATATAAGACAAAATAATTTACCTTTCGGAAATATATGAGTCCACCTCCGTCTATTGCTGGTAAGTTTAATGGTAACATGTGATGGATCAAAAGGGTTGATTAGTGCTCTAGTAGGCCTGAGTATATTTGTCGGTTGAGGAATTGAGTTTGTTGGGCTACCAGCGCTACCAACAACAGGTCTAAAGGGCGGAGATATCTCTGAATCAGTTAAATCGCCCTTAACCGGTGTCCTGGATGCGCCTAATGCAATTATCACAGTTATTTAATCAAAATTATAGTCTTAATAGCGCAAAAATTATTATTATATATAGGTGCTTACCAGTTTTGTCCTCATTAGATTCGCTATTATCGTCATCCGTTTTATGCGGTATCGTTATTGCCGCACTCCGTAATGCAGCAACTGGTGGTGAATGTGTCTCAGGTGGAGGATGATGTATATCAGGATCTGACATTTTACGTTTCAGGAGTTTTAACAAATGGCCATTGTTGTGCGTTTCGAGGCACGCCACACTCGTCTTTTTCGTCCTTGTATTTATCCTTTGTACACTATAACAAGAAATAACAATAAAATATATATATATATATATAAGTTGATAAAATTTAATAAAACAATAAAAGATTATCAAATTGGTGCTTATCTAATTGACACATATATGTAGAAGATTTATATATGCAGTTTTATTATATAATTTATATTTGTTCTTAAATTTTATATTTCTATGTTATAAATGTTTTCAGAAAGAAATATGTATTAAGTTTTATCATATAGAGAAAAAAATTGAGTTTTATTCGATATACAAGAATATAGGGCTAAAAGAAAAGACATTTACTGTTTATTTACCTTGAAGTATGAACAATTGGTAATTGAAACACTTGTCCATCATAAGCATCGTAATCGAATAAAGTATTATGCAGACATTCTCTTGGATCTTCTTGCAGAAGTCTGGCTTTGCAGTGCAATTTTTCATTATCCGCTGGATACTTTGATATTCTCTGTGGCAGTTTTATTCGTGGTATAAATGTAGAATGGGGAATCTTCTTGTTTGTGGAATAGAAACTGAGATTTATCCAGTGAGGCATACTATAGTCATCTGGTGCATTTGTGGAAGAATCTTTATTATGAAACTAAAATCAAATATTTTGCTCATTATTTTAGCATATAATAAATCATATATATACATGCATCTGTATATTTACCTTTAATAGAGGAACTGCATGTAGCGGTTGCTCTCCAACACACACCAAGTCACTGCCTACACCATTGTCAATGATTCTTTGCTTTGTTACATTTGTCAGCTCTCTGTCAACCTCAAAAACTCCAACTCCAGGTGTAATTACTACAGATAACTGACCAGTTCTATCAAAGCTGCGATCCAAATAATGTTTCTCAAAAACTGTAAAAATATAATGGTAAGAGACCAAATGGATAAGTATATTACATAATTTTTTCATCATTCCTTACTTAATATACTCACCATTCAGAGACATATTTAACACTTCCAGAAAATTGCCTTGCGCGGCAGTGGAATTTATTGCCTTAGGCATATTAATACTTGGCTTTTGATGATATTCCAAAACAATCTTTTGATAGTCGGTGAACAATTTACGCAATTGTACTAGGACATTACTCCAATCCTCAAACCTTTCATTCTGTACTGCAACCCTATAAAAATCTTCGTAGAATCTTCCTCTGTAATCATGCTGCAAACACTCTCTCATGTGATTTGGAAATTCCTCCAAACTAGTTGCATTATAGAAAGTTCTTGAGAAGAGTACAATTGTAACTTCATGATTACTGCCATTCTTTTTCCACTTTTGAAACAGATCTGCCAAGAATCCGTTCACCGCTTTCTCAAAGTAAAGATCCCCGTGTATATCAAAATCCCACATTTCGGAACTCATTTGAATAAACAGATATACCATGCTTGTGGAAGATCGAAACACTACCTGAGAATCACATTTGCTTTTATAATAGAGTTCGAAGCTTGATATCGTGAGTATTCATTCACAGCTTTGAATATACCTTAGTATCATCTGTTATAACGCCACAAGCAACACGATCACCCTGCGACCACATTTCGTATACTTGACATCTTATACTACCGCCACAGAACTCTATCTTCTTATTGACATAAACACAAGTGTTTACCTGGAATAAGATATAAAAACGTTTATGTATATTGCACATTTATATAGATGTACCAAAAGATATTAATTACAAAAATGTACAACAAAGAATAAAATATATACCAGGCTGTTTTTCAGACGCCACATCTCGCTGCGTCCCATGTACTGATCCTTGAAGGTCAATTCTATGGAATCTAGAGCTACATCGTCCGGATTCACTATGTTCATATATACATCGGCAAACGTTCTTAACTGAAACATCGTTGCTACGTTATTCTCCACGCTGATAGTCTCGCGTCCCTGCAGATCCTCCTTGAAGGAGGTAACTTGCAACAGCAAGCGACTGAACTCATCCTCAGGATGATAGATCTCGACGACATTGCCGGTCTTTATACCAGGGTAGTCCTTCGGGTTGATTATCAGATCTTCTCCACTAAAATTCTTCTGATGCACTATTAGTTTAAAGAGCTTCATACTTTATCCGGCATTCTGATCCGTAGAGTTACGTTATTAAAGGCTTCTGTGTTCTCATTACAACCGTACTGTATTACGACGTCAAAAGCGAGAAATCATATGTGTGAATTTTTTTCTTGCGAACTAAATTATTTTCATGAAATGTCACCCTTTTGTGTGTGTGTGTAAATGGTTCGAAACCTAGAATTCTTTCTCCCGATTGGTCAATCAAACGAAATATATCGGAACATTTGTAACGTCAAGTGAACTGTACTTTGTGTTTAGAGTGAGAAAGCAAGTGAAGGACAATGAACGCGATGACGATTTTCATTCTGCGCATGTGCCACAATTAAATTTGAATGGGAATTTTGAAACAATTAGATTACATAGTTTATTTCCATGCATTGCATCTTGGCGCTATTTATGCATTTTTATCGGCACTTTAAGAGAAATAATAAGGTATTAATTATTTGTTTTTTAACTATCGATGGAATATTTAATGCTTTTGAATATTCTTTTAGCTATGCTCCATAAATAAATGCACTTTTGCATAATATCTCAATATACATATATATATTGAAGGTAAATTCTAATTACACTCACATTGCTATATATAAAATTATTTATATAAACATCTCTTATTGTTGACATAAATTTTTGTGTAATAATTTTGAGAACATTTATTTATTTTTCTTTCACAAAAACGTGATGTACTTATATCATTTTATACAATTGGGTTTATTTGCTAATATTATATAAATTGATATTTATCCTATTATTAAATGCATAATAATTCTTATTAAAACAATCTTTTACGGATGTTTACATATATATTTCTTGGGTAATATAGCTTTCTTCTAACTTGTAGACTGATATAATATAAACCCATCTAAAATTATTTACTTTATTGAATCACGCTGTGCAAAAGACAACTCGTTTAACGAAAACTCCGTTTGTCTTTATTAAAACTTTCACACATTACGTTTTCCTTATATGTATATACATAGTATTTCCTCGCTAATGAAAAGATTTTTCGCTTCATTATGAAAAAAAGAATTCATCTCTCACTTTTCAAAACTGCAAGTTTTGAGCATTATCCGGTAGCATTAAAACTTTAATGCCAAAAATTATTATTTGCTCTTATTCTCGTTTCATTCACTTATTGTCATCTCTCTTTCATTCTCGACAAACTGCAAAGATTTACATGGCACAGTTTCTGTCCTATATAAATTAAATAAGTTTGCTACCTAACAGAAAGAGGCCAATTGTAAGCACTTTTCTGTTAATGAGGAAATACTATATATGTATGTATGTATGTGTGTGTGTGTGTGTGTGTGTATGTATATGTATAAATGTTTACATGATCGAGTATTAAAATCGTTCATGGTATCAATACCATTACATTATAAATATATGTATCAATATTATCAATCTACGCACTGAATAAACAAGAGTAATGAATATAAGATGCAGTTGCCGTATGTAAAATTGCTGATCGTCGGAAGGAATAAAGATTCGCTTTATCAAGTAATAGAATTACACATTTGTTATTGACAAGGTTTTAGGATTGGATGGCACTAATAAATCCGCATAAAACTTCTAATTGGGTACGCTGCTTTACGGAGCAGCTTCTAATCTTTTTATTTCTTTGGAAATCTCCACTTTTCGTGCCACCTTGTCAAGTATCTCCTTATCAGGATTTTTCAGAGCACCAGTTTTGATTTTGTCCTCTAACACTTCAATTTCTCTAACCTTTTTGCGCAAATTCTTTAATCTCTTTTGGGGATCAGTTGTCGCTTTCTGTGTAGTGTTTGAATTGTCCTTAATTATATTGTTTGTCGTAGTTTGTTTTGCGGTGGATAACGACTTATCATTATTATGAGTCGAGACTTCTTTATGAAATTCGGGCTCTGAGATCGATAGTTTAGACAATCCTTCGGCAACAGGTCCTTCGACCGCTTTAGATTTGTTTTTCTTTTTCTTCTTTTTGGACCCCTCTTGAGTTTTTGATTGCATACCAGGTATTATTTTATTCTTCCCTGCTAGAGCCTCTAGCTTGGCTTTATGCTCCGCTATAAATTCTGGACTGGCACCCACCGGATATAGAGGCTTCTTTACCAATTGCTTTCCTTTGCTTTCGTATCTATAAAAGAAATGATAATACGATAAGAAATAAATATAACAATTGACAAATAAAAATATTGGAAGATATTAAAAAAGAATATTACGACACGTACAATGGAACTTCTTCTTGAGGAATATATCCATCCTTCACACGCCGTTGCTTACGCCATGTGCCATCGGGTCGTTGACTTGCTGGGATAAATGTGCCTAAAAGTAATAATCGTATATCTTAATTGTAACGATATCGTGAGTATATTTAGTACAAAATGTACTAATATTGGCATGTATAATTGCGTATAAGAATATTTTAAGTGCACTAAATGAAAAAAAAAGTCTCCTAGACTTGATACATTCGCAAGTGCAATGATCCTAATACAGAAATCATCTCAAAGACACGTCGCGTGGTTTGAAACATGTGAAAATTTATCAAGATTGATTATAACTGTTGCGCGTAAAAAAGAACGAACTATTATTACACGAAACTGTTCATTTTTCACGCTTGTTTACATGTTCAAGGTTAGAACCGGTGCCTGATCGACGAAGTAACTCCGATCCCGATGCAGTGAATAATTGATCGTTACCAGTCTCGTCCTTGATGTAAGTTGACGCCATCGCTGTGTCTCACAGGAGCGCGCGCGTCCGTGAAAAAAATAAATAAATGTAAAAAATACTCGACTATCCGCGTGCCATTCTGCGCGATATATTGCACGGAATACCGAGTCTCCAATGAGATCGGTGTATGTGTGTATATATATATGTATATGTGTTTGTTGATCGCGGTCAACGTACTTTGTACAGCCCTGTGACAGATGTCGCGCGTGTCGAATGCCAACAATGTATTTCTTATACGTCATTTTTAATGCCGACAGATGTCGCTAGATGTTTAATTGTGAGGCGCTCCCGCGCTATCCGCGCAGGATGTCTAATTGTGCTGGTTCAAAAACGGACGCTCTATTTCATTAATTACGCAGGATATCATAGAGATCGAATGTCGACGCGCTTATTTTCGTTCGCAAATTATTAAAGGTATACAGTTGATCTTTTCTTTGACGAATTTTAATGAAAAAACTCGAACTTTTTATACTACATTATATGTATCAGTTTTGGCAAATTTTCTACAAGATATTCAAGGAGAAATGTAACCTTTCTTTTGCACAGAAATTGTAAGAAAACATAGTTGAATGCTATAGAACTTATTTAAAATATTTGTCCTTTATAGAAAAATGTCATCGCACATGTGACGATAATATTAATAAATATAAATAATAAAACACATATGGTATTATAAGATATGCATAACAAAAAGAAGAATATCCGTAAGATGTCTATGAGGATAATCATTATTCAACATTATGTAACATACAAATGACTTTCTCTTAAAAAATTAAACACAACACACATATATAATATTTTAATATATCACATACATGTAGAAAAATATATATTTTTGTATACAGTTAACTTTACTACGCAACATTTTATTATACTGAGAAAGGTTATATACTCTGGATAATAATTTTAGAAAATATCTACGATATATATATAGATCGAGGATTTGTGTAAAAAAAATATATATATAAATAAAGAGAATTAAATATAAATCGTTTAACACGCGAGATATGAAAGTTTAAGAAATTTTCTTCAATAAATAATTTTAATCTGTACTTTTACAGGACGGTTCCCGGTACACGCACGAATGAGAGGATTTAGAAGCCGGAAACGACGCGCGAATATCTCGACATCGACTCGACGAGTACAAGCGGTCCCGAGGGTTACCCTTTTCATCTAGCCAGGCTGCTTCCGTGTATTCCGGGGATGCTGCGCGCGCGCAGCAGAGGGTTGCGCTCCGCGGTCTCATCTCGCAGTTTCGCAGCCTCCCTTTCGCGACCCGTATCATCAGGTCTACCACGGCTGAAACCGGAGGTGCGTGTCAGTAATTTCCCCGTAATTTCGTCGTCCCGGCTGTCCGGGACGAGGTACTCGGCGATCCGGGTGTCCGATCGTTATTGCAGAGAGAATCCCCGGACCCGGTTTTCGGATCCGGTCGTCCCTCGTCCGGGTAGGACTCGCTCGATTCGGATGCATTTCGGAAAATGGAAACCGTAATCGGTACGTATGCCGCATCACGAATCTTCGTCGTAGATACAAATCCCCTCATCCTCTGTACGATAATCGAACGTGCGTAGATCCGATTACACGGAGTTAGATTTAATTGTCCTCCGGATGCGTTTCTCGTGCTTGCACGTCGCTCTTTTAAAGGTCACCGGATGGATACGCGAAAAGATGGAATCTTTGTGATGCGTATCGTTCGATAAAAGTTCAAAGGCTCTAAGGTCAGGAACAACGGATCGAGTTTGAAATTTTGTTTTTCGGTTACGATGCCCGTAACCGAAACAGGAAATCTTTTGACTTACGTAACTATTGTTAAGCGACAATCGGATTCGTCTAAGTAAAGGTTCATAGCGGTCAATCGATGTAAATATATTTTTTGTTGCATTACCAATTTAAATTTACATTAAACTTTGTTTTAATATATTTTAATGTTCGGAAGGTAGATATGTAAAACGCGTCTCGAAATCCGAATTAAAATTCTATTTATTTTTATCTAGTTTCACATTAAGTTTAAAACACTCGTACACGCGATTAAAATATTCTCGAACAATGGAATATGATTTCATTTAAAAAAAATTGAAAAAACTATAAAGAATCTTATTAAGGTAAAGGTAAGTTTATTAAGTAAGTATCTCTCTCCTCAAAAATCCATAGATAATCAGGATAATATTTATCGAAGCAAGTGCACTTTCTTTTCTAAGAAATCCATAGATAATCAGAATAATATTTATCGAAGCGAATGCACTTTGAATACTTACGGCAGATTGCAAGAAAGACAAAGTTCCATCCATAGAGTTGCATCCTATTCAACTTTCGACAATCAAAATTGTGCGAATGTACAGTTCAAAACCTCTATTACGTTTCGGCTACTATAAATAGAAAGTAATAACTCTCGTACAATAGTACGATCACAATTACATATTATGTGTGTTACAATGTAATCTCTGTCCGCTAGACGATAATCTATTTATGATTTAATATTCTCGTGTGTCTTATTCTATATTATTAAAGTTAGTGACTTTTTAAAAGATCAGAACAATTTGAAAAGTCAAGAGGCAAAGAAGTACAAAAATGTAATGTCGATTTTTCAAAGCAACGATTTACTTAAAAATTGTAGGATTATCGGGAAAGTAATATGGAATTTCAAATTCCGAAATAGCGATGGGAGATTTAACACTTTATAAAGTAACAAGAAAATTAATAATAGAACAATATAGTTTTTCAGCATTTTCAATTACATTACATATACTTGCACGCACATGTAAAGAAAAAGAAAACAAGAGGGATCGGAGAAAAGAGTAATAAATAAAAGAAAATCTCAATATCTTTATAATATTGTTATATTATCATACTTGTCATTGGGATAAAAATTGTAGCATCTATCTGAGATGTGCGAATTGCATAAAATGGTACATACATAAATAACGAGTGAAAAATATGTGCGTAAAGTTTAATTTTCAACATAATCGGGATGATTAATCGAGACACCAGAAAAGCAATTGGTATCTCAGAAATCGTCGTAAAAAATTTTAATAACGTAATCGTTGTCGCGCTTAACTGGATGCATTATGATCATTCGAGAGTTAAGACAGGATCTAGAAGAGAGCTGCCATGACGTGTTGAACGACTTCGCCCAAACTGCGGTCCTGGACCTTGCAGCCTCCTCCTTCTCCTTCCTCTCCTCTCCTCCCCCCCCTCTTCCACCCCTCTTCCATTCCCCTTTTCATCGGACGTTGCACCGATGCAGACGAGGCGTATGAGAAACGGCCGTTTCGCCAGAAGAGACGAGGTCGTCACTCGCGGGAAGAGAAGGCGGCTTATGACGATCCAGACGAATTGCGCCTGCACCGCCCCATTCTCCCATCTCTAGGACACAATCTTTCTCGCGATACCACTCAGCCCCGGGGAAACTTACGTAACGACTTGCAGGAATCGGAATCCTGTGTACGAATATTACAGGGACGCGATTTATCCTTTGTCAAAATTTCAAGCAGGGCGCGGAACGCGTTCAACGAGTCTGTTCGACGAGATACGCGAGATCTTAATCGAGGGCTTTAATCGAATAAAAAAATACTTAATAATAGACTTATAATTTACACATATTTTTTTTAATGTATGCACTGCTCGATATACAGCGACAACTTCGTTTTTTTTACTTCGTCACCGCGGAGTCCTGACTAGAGATATGACACCCGAAGTGTGTTACGAGCCGTGCGGGGAGAGTAAGCACGCTTAACGCTAGATTGAACTTTATCCCTGATGCATACCTTGCCCTCGTTGCATAGAATGCCGCGATGCGCTACATGCACTTTACAGCGAGAGACGCGACTCCGTCAAATAGGCCACGACGTGTATACATATATATATCGCGCATGCACGACGCGTTATACGCGCCACACGGCGTATCGAGTACACATTGAATACGTTATCGCGATGGTGTCGACGGCGACTTTGCACGCGTAATATCGTCGTCCGGGATTTTGCGGCGTGTCGCTTCTGCGTATGATGCATCGACTGACATAACGCCTCGACCTTGCACGAAGCGCGTGTACATATACGAAGTAGATACTCCGAAATCTTAAATAAAGCGCGATTATGCCCGTGCAAGGAATCCCGAAACTTCTCGCAATTTGGCTTCATTAGATTGTTCAACTTTGTCAGGTCTACGAAAGTCTAGTAGGTTTTATCAATGTTAAAATTTTATCAACTCGGTAAAAAATTATACCTCAAGTAAAAGATTCTGTTAAGAATCTGCTGGTATAAAGTTATTCGAAAGATTCCGTTATTTAAACTCTCGAGACACGTGTGATTTAATTATACTCTTTAATTAATTTACTCAGTGATTATGTAATACTTTAGACAGGATGCGTACTTCAGAGACAGGATAAAAACATCACTGTATTAAAAACAAAAAAAAATTGCTCAGAAATATCTATATCTTTATTACATATCTCTCCTCACGTACATAAGTATGATTATTCAATTTGTTAGCATGAATTTAAAAAAATAGAAATATAATATTATACGTTTCTCAAATTACCATACACTAATTATAATGTCATTCAAAAAGAATAATATATATATATATATCTCTCTCTCTCTTTTGATTTTAATACAAATTATTTTAATTAACAGAAAACAAAATGTTGCAGTGACGCGTCAAGATCTGCTAGAAGAAGGAAAATGAACTTTTTGTACGCGAATAACATTTACAATGGCCATGCGAACATCGATAAGACAAAGGACGAGAAAAAGGGAGTCAAGTAAATAACACATGACGATTTCGAGGATAATTTTTTCAATCTGATTTATCCATTTAAATGTACTATCGATAGCTGAAGAGAAATAAAGGACAAAATCACGAGAGAACGGCATTTCGACAATGTAAAGAAAGGATTGGGACAGATTTATCTCTTTATATCGCCCCTTTATATGTTCTTATAACACGGCGTTTGATGATATCGTTGCTACTTGAGGCGAAAGATGAACGAGGATGCAGCGATATGCCAGCCTGTCGTAAAAGCTTGTCACAGAGATGAAACGACGTGCCTGAGCAATTGTATGTATATATACATCATATGTATAACAATGTAAAACTTATACGTTTACAATACATACTATAATCTATCGGGAAGCAATTTCCATGCATCTCTCGCGATACTCTCATTATCTCCGAAACGAGAGAGAAAGAGAAATGAAGTCAAATGCGATAAATTGATGTGGAATATCGAAGACATTAGAATTGGACACGATAATAATGTAAAAGAGGAAGAGGAAGAGGAGGCATAAAATGATCGTGGAACAAAAGACCGAGCGTACAACGTAGAGTTCCGGCCGTAGAGTTCGAGTTTCTCTCATCCTCCAGATCGATACGGAATTCGTTTAGCCGGCAAATTTCCCGGTGATGTATCGTCAAGCACGGATAAAATGGCAGAAACGATGGCACACAATCGTACAGCGTACGCCAAAAGGACAGCCAGGAAGCTGAATCTCACGTCGATGACGTTCCTTCCTTCCACCGTGGTCGCGGCCGCGATTAACGCCGAGACGACGTCACATCCGACTACTAATAATCCGTCCACGGTAGCGACGGGCGATCCCGCAGACGTCACTACCGTCAAATCGCACCATCACGTTCACAACGTGACGGAATACCTGGTCGAGCATGATGAGCTAGAGCACGGTAAGTAGTACGTTATTATGAAAGAAGGTATGAATGCTCGATGAAGGGCGGCGGTTTTACGCGGAATTTTAATTAGTTATGCATTTTAAAGGTTGAAATAGTTGACCCAGCCACGGGAAAAAGCTAAAATATATAGTATATTTCTCGAATTTAGTAGTCGATATTTTCGTGACGAGAATTTGACAATGAGAGAAAATACTTCTCCCGAAAAATATGTAACAAAAAGAGATATGATCTCTCTCTCTTTCTCTCTCTCTCTCTCTCTATATATATATATATAAATATATATCTTGTATTTTTCAGGTTTATTAATTTTTTAACTTTTAATCCTTTTGTTTGTTTTTACATATTTAATTTATTGTTAATAAAATATTCTTCGGGTAAAAGAATTATTTCATTCTCATTCCGTTAGAGAGAAGCTCTGGACCAAAACGTTGATGTGTAAGCTTTCTATTGTCTATGTATATCCGTTAAAATATTATGCATACAAGACTTCAACAGAGCGACAATCGTAAAAATTTCATCACTGCCGCTGCCACGTTTCACCACAGCTAGTAAAATAATCCAAGTTATTATCGTGTTTTCGCTTGAAGAATTTTATGGTCATTATATATTTTCAGGTATCCTCGCCAACTTTTCGGACATGCAGACCGTTTTATTCGCATGCATATCGACATTATTACCGCTGATTATCGCCTTGGGAATTGCCTTTGGCGTCAGGTATGCCAACTTTGCTTATTGCGAAAGGGATCCGAAGTATACCTGACCGAGTTACTTTTTAATTGCGCGCGGTCAGCGGTATAAGATTTTTCTTTTTTTCTCTCTTCTAACATATTATACATGTGTTATTTCGCGGTTATTTCGCAGGCACGTGTGGCAAAAGTATCGAAACGGCCGGGACAGCGGAAATGTTTTACCCTGGTACAAGGGCGGGTGCAACCGCGATAGCGCAGTCGAGTCCCAGCATCAGCATCCACATTCCGGGAATATTCCCGTTCAGACTGCCACGAGGGTTCTCTCCGCGCAGGACGTAAGTTAACGACTTTTTTTCACAATCCCGCTCCATCTCCGCGAGAAAGATCTTATATGTATAAACAAAAAATACCATCGAGTGGTCTTTCTAGATTACGCAAGAGATAGGAATGAAATGAATGAAAAGTCGCGCGTTGAAATATGTAATTTTAACAGGGCGTTATAGAGAGTTATGCGAATTCACATATCGCAATATTCATATAGTCGTGCAGTAATCCGCGACTTTTTCAAACTGTGACTCGCGAGAGAAGTTTCCTGGCTGGTGTTTCGGACAAGATTTCTTTCGCAATCTAGATCTCGCGAATAACGCGAGACGAAACTCGAAACTTCACGCGGAAGGGAATTACGAGCCGGCTCGGTAACGCTGAGAGCCAGCGTTATAAACTTTAATACAATCGATATACATATACATATATGTATATATATATACATATACATATACATATATATATACGGGGCTTGTTCGATCCTCGTATGCATGCTCGATTAGCTTACATAATACGGTAACCACGCAAATACCATCGGCCTTGGTTTAAATCTTGAAGCTGTGCCGTAATAGGATACAAGGCGGACATTTACGGAACTCGGCCCAGATTACGACAACCGCGCACAACTTCCTCTACGTAACTCTTCTACTCGCGTCGTTCGTGAATTTTTTACGAGCCCGCCGAAAAAAATGCACGGCTCTTCCCCGGGAAGAATCCAAGATCGCGCGCGCGCGTGCAAAGCATCAGGAGGGACCTGTGCGGCGATTCGAGGAGCCGAGAAATCTATGGCTACAGACGTACCGTTATAACGCTTTGCATTTAATAGCGATACATCGGCGCCGTGCGCGTTGCGCTCATTCGTCTCGCTTAACCCTTTTCGCCGGTGGACTCTCCTTCCGGCTAAGATCTCCGGCTGAAATACCGTAACGCGCGCGCAAGCTCATTTAAAATTCATATCTCTCTCGCATAATTAACTCGCGTTCGAAAAGTTTGACCGAACAATTTCTCATTCGCGAGCTCCGAATTAACGACAAAGAAAAAAAAAAAAGATTAACGATATTAGCGTGGAGACACGACATATATTTCCTTCGTGTAAATACTTCTACAATTTCGTCATAAATTCCTTCAAATATACAATTCCGTCGTATTTGCAACCTTTGCATTTACGGCAGGCGGAGTTGCAACAATGGATCGTCGGCGCCGTTCACGCAGCGTGCACGTGGCCGATAAATTCGCGTTTACCGAGCTTACGGTTAGATAGAATCCATTAACTTTGCCCGTCGATCGACGGTCGCGATGGTATTATATTGTTCGAACTGCACATATTGTACGCCGCAAACAACGCGTGCACGCGTGTATAGGCGAACGCACGCTGCAAACATGCACAGAGCGCGCATTATATATCGCGCTATACATCTACATATGTACATATGTACGCGCACACATTATTATTATTTACGTATGTGCGTATGACTCAGCCAAAAATACCGTACGTCTGCTTGGACTGCGAGGACTGTGACGGGTGGGATTGACCTGATTTTAATTTTGCGCATACGCGAACGCGATAACGACCGCCTTAGCCGAATTTGTCGCGCGACGCATAATTATCGCGAATTGTTTTCGTTCTATTCCAACATTGTCTCGCCATGCAAATGCAAATGCCGGCGCGCTAAGGTCAAGAAAGGAGAGTGCATTCCATTATAGCCGATGTTATAGCGCGCTGTTAGCTCCAACGAGAGCGGAGAGAGACACGCAGTGCATAACGCAAACTACCGTGTGTATAAATAATCTATTACATCAAATGTCCTATATTATTGATCATAAACGCGAAATTTTTAAAATAGTATCAAAGTTTTCCCCTCTCCCCTAAAAAGAATAAAAGCAATGACTAACGTTTTTTGACTACATAGTCAAGTCTTACAGAAAATATCGCTAATCGTGTTAGTTTTTTCGTTTACTAAACGTATAAAAAATGATTATTTTAATTATTATTATTAACGATAATAAATTTTACATTAATTTGAATAAACGATATGGTCAACGCCAATTAGTATATAATTGAAAAACGCGCGATTTTTCTCTAACAATATTTAAGATTAATTATACTTATAAACTGTAAGATTGTAGTAGAATCCAGTGATGTCCTTCTTCAAAACTGAAATATTGCACAAGTTGAGCAGAGGAATATTTTTTCATCGCGCAAGCTTAACACGCTTGACACTACGTTGTAGTTAGTCAAGAAGCAAGTTGATCAAGAAAGCTTCGTCGACTAATGAAATAATATTACGCGCCTTCCTTTCCGTCCGTCTTAACCGGAGTCTGCGGAGCAAAAGGGCATAAGCGCAGACGTTGGTGAAAGTTGCATACGATGTGTGTTTGACTTTTGCAATTAAACCGGACCGGCTTTCCATGCGTGGCACAATCCGTTTTTTTTTTTTTTTTTTTTTCCAAGCGACGGTTTCATTAGTATCGCAGGTTGTCCGCCTCTCTAATTTCGTCCCGCTTCTTTCGCTTACTTTCTAATAAAATTGCGGTCAATCATTTCCAGCTTTCGGATGCAGCAGCGCGCGATTGCTCGTTTATGCGATGCGTAAAATATACCTTTATAGTTAGCAATGTTTCTCTTTTATACAATTGCACAATTATTGCAATATCGAGTATTTTGCACAATTATTGCAATATTAATTAAGTATTAACATATATATATGTATATTTGACGCGCATTTGAAATTATGATTAAATTGAATAATTAAATGTAAATTAATGTATTATTTCATGAAATTAACGCGTCGAAAAATTACAATGTAAAATTGCCTCCTTATTGCGCGCGAAATAAATAAATATTCGCGGCTAATCATATAAATACGTCGACGTCATCTTCAATGAACAATCTTCAATGAATATACGGAAATACGTAGAATCGGAATAAACGCCGCTATTCACCGAGGCTCTGTGATAGAGTATACATCAAATAAAAAATTTATTTCGCGAATCAAGATTGAAACGTACGTCGGGAACCGAGTAAAACAGACCAGCGGAACTTTCATTGATCACACGTGTCCCTATGGAATTAAATGCACTCGAGAGCAACCAGAAGCGAAGCCGCGCAGCGAATGAACGATTCAAATTAATTCAGGGCGAACAGTTCTTCACAACGAAAGCAGAAGAGTAGATTTTCGAGTCGATGTTTTCGAAAGATTATACACGACATAGCGATGCATTCCTCCAATTATTCACCGTTATTTTAAACTCTGCGTTATTCCCAGTTATCTCTCTTCGATTTTTTTTTTTTTTTTATTAAAATGAGGGAGGTAAAGAGAACATGTTTCGCAATTTTAGAAGCAAGCTTATATTCACATACAAATATCTCGATTTCTTGAAGCTGCTCAGATGCTGCAATTTTATCGATGAAAATTAATCGCAAACATAGTGAAGAGATGCACAAACACAGAGCATTTATTCATGTTTAGATACATATATTGTCACTAATTGACGATGATTATATCTTCATTTTGATGTGTTTCACGTACATCACTATTTTACTGTTTTGTTCTCAGCACCACTAAGGCTCACTTATTCCATTATCGGCAAACATCACAAATTTTATAGTACCATTTAGGTTTCTATTATTTTACGTGCGCAGTGAGAAATTGCAATTCTAATAACTGTTAAAAAAATGATGTTTTTCAGATATAAAATAGGAAAAGTCAAGCGCTTTTCCATCTCGATACACAAAAGAGACGTAATTTACTGTGCAATATATACATGAATTGTATCGGGATGGTTTCTCTATGAAACAAATTTCTGCAACAGAAAAGCAACGAAAGTGCACGAAGGGAAGGACTTTTCGTAGCCTCGTGTTTAAAAAAAAAAAAATCCTTTTAAAATTACATTCTAAATATTAAATTCTGGCCCGTATAATATGTTCCCTAGCGAGAATTCCGAAGCAGAGTGCACTTCTCACTTATTCGACTTGGCGAGAGAACTCTCGGTACATATATTGTCACTAATTGACGATGATTATATCTTCATTTTGATGTGTTTCACGTACATCACTATTTTACTGTTTTGTTCTCAGCACCACTAAGGCTCACTTATTCCATTATCGGCAAGCATCACAAATTTTATAGTACCATTTAGGTTTCTATTATTTTACGTGCGCAGTGAGAAATTGCAATTCTAATAACTGTTAAAAAAATGATGTTTTTCAGATATAAAATAGGAAAAGTCAAGCGCTTTTCCATCTCGATACACAAAAGAGACGTAATTTACTGTGCAATATATACATGAATTGTATCGGGATGGTTTCTCTACGAAACAAATTTCTGCAACAGAAAAGCAACGAAAGTGCACGAAGGGAAGGACTTTTCGTAGCCTCGTGTTTAAAAAAAAAAATCCTTTTAAAATTACATTCTAAATATTAAATTCTGGCCCGTATAATATGTTCCCTAGCGAGAATTCCGAAGCAGAGTGCACTTCTCACTTATTCGACTTGGCGAGAGAACTCTCGGAAGGTTTCGCGTTCCCTATTTTTCCGCAACTCGCACTACATTTTCCGATAATAGTAGAGCCGCCAGCGGGCTCTCTCCCTTGTCTATGCCGGTCGCTAGTTGCCCGCGTAGTACTCGGTAGAGGGGGGTAACGCGCGCCTTCTTAAAGCCTTGCGGTTTTTTCAAAAGCACCGCGCTACCCCCACTGCTGCACATTCTAACCCCCCACCCTGGTCCGCTCTAACGCTTATTGCGTATCCGCGAGGACTTGTGTGTGTGTGTGTGTGTGTGTTTTGTGTCCTCGCACCACCTATAAATCGCGCTTTCCCCTGCATGCCGCCTCATCCCTCTCTCTCTCTTTTTCTTTCCCTCTATATCTCTCTCTACAGCTGCTGCTCTCATCGTTGCACCTCCGCGCGATCTTCTCTCTCTTTAAACACACATATATACACACACACACGCACGCACACATATACACAGACACTCGCTGCACTCGCTTCCGCACGTCTCTCGCCGCTTCTTGCCTATGCGTCTACATTCTGCGTCACACATACATACATACACACGCGCCTCTTTCCTGCATCTTCTCGCTTTCCTCGATCGCCACGGAACTTTTTGCAATTTTTTTTCGCCTCTACTTGACTAGAAATAGTTTTGAAAAATTCGGAGCAATTTTCTCTTTCCTCTTTTTTCCAGAGACTCCGTGTTCGGAATATTGATATAAAAGCACAATCAGCCCAATCACGCTGAAATATAGCTTTTAAATGATTAGTGCAGTGATTAATTTCTGCTGTAATTTTTGCTCGTTTTCCGAGATTCATTAATTCGTTTCATTTGACGCGCGAGCAATGAAGTAGCTAAAACAAAGAGAAACCTTTTATAAATGCTTTCCGAATACGGGCTTTAGATTTCAATAATCGTTGGAATGATCGCTGTGCACTACATGTGCAACGCGAATTGCTGCATACAGCGATAGCGACAGAGCGCCGAGAAAGTGTGTCATTGTTTACGCATAGTCGATTTGCTCTGCGACTCGTGTCGATACTTTTTTTTAGCTTCAACTCGTCGGTTGGTTTAGTACTGTCGCGATATTTTCAGATACGCGTTAAAGAGACGATAAAGAGAGCGCTAGATACTGAGAAATGATTCATTCTCTGACTCTGAGCACAGTCGCGGATATTTTATATTTTTCTCTTCTATATGCATTACTAAATTATCTTTCGCGAGATATATAAATTCACAAAGTGTCGCATGTTCTGCGCGCTCATCCAAGAGTTTTTCATTTTTATCGAGAAATGCTTCTTTCGTACACAAGTATAATTGGCTATTGATTACTCTTCGCAGAACACGTGTTTAATAATAGAGAGAGAGAGAGAGAACGCAGTCCTTCTTACATCTTCGCGCTAATATATGCAAACTGAGTGCAATGTTAAAAGTTTGATATCTCTGTAATATTTTTTGCATTGCATTAACGTTACTATTTTTTTTTTAAGTTAAATCAGAGCGAGCATTATATATAAGATGAAGGCGGTGAATTTTTGGTTTGAATAACCACTTGTTTCGCTATCGGGAATAATTTCGAACGCAGTGTTGAAATTCTTGAAAGGATCAAACTTATTCTTAGACACGCATAATCAGCACGTCAAGTCGCACACGGCTGTTTATCTTTATCCTAACATGAGCGAACACATCGCAAAAAACTATCTCTCTCTTTCTCGCAATTAACTGCAATATTGTATTAGCTTGCATTGCGATAAGCCGAACGACTTTTGAAAAGAGAAGAAAAGTAATGTATGCGCCACATACTTTCACCGTGAGTCATACTATTTATTCATACTGGCTCGAACGAACCAATCGCCTCTTGCAATCGCGAAGACGAAACTCCGTTCCAAGCGCGGGCTATATGCATATTAAACGTGTCGTTTTTGTCGAACACACACATAGACACACAAACACACACACACACACACATATCCGTGCGAGAGAAAGCGATCTGTGCTTTAAATCGCCGAATCCGAGGAATTGGATGTAGCTCGATATATCCGTGAAAAACTAGTCCCGATCATCCCCCTCCTCCCCCCTCCCCCCCGCTTCCATCCTGGCAAGGAAAATCACGCGCGACGCTAAAATAAAATCGGCGAGGGCGAGAAAGCATGCGCGCGCGCGCGCGCGCGCGCGAAGTCGATCTCGAGGAGGCGGTAAGTTTAGGTCACCGGGCGTTATAATGCGCCGGCTATAACCTTACTTTCGCATTGCTAGATTCAATTCATGCCAAGGCTGACTGGGTGCGTTGCCCTCGATTGCCCCTATGCCGTTGCGTTGGTCGATCTTCCCCTCGCTCTTCTGCGACCGGCGCTCGACGCCGCTAGACATCGTTTGCCGCTTCTCGTAGGGAGAGAGAGAGAGAGAGAGAGAGAGAGAGAGAGAGAGAGAGAGAGAGAGAGAGAGAGAGAGAGAGAGAGAGAGAGAGAGAGAGAGAGAGAGAGAGAGAGAGAGAGAGAGAGAGAGAGAGAGACTCGCGCGTCGGAGTCTGGCCGATATACGGCACGCATCACTCCCCGCAAAAAATAGAATGAACCGTGTTAGCTATCGGCTATTTTAGGGATGTTTAAAAGCTTGACGCGATTAAAGAACGTAAGCGATTTCTAAGAATTTCATCTTCTTGATTGAGAGCGACCTTATATTGGGATCGAGGCTCTCTGCTCTAGCGCGAGATGCTCTATTTATTTATCTATTTATTTATTTATAAACGAGAAAATCTCTCTTTTCTTTGCTGCGATTTTTCTTTGTGACGTTGCACATACACGCCAGGAGAAACCAGATGGAAATATAATATATGAGAATTAAATGCAATTGCCCGCTTCCCGAAAGGAACAATGGAAAGATAAAATGAAAAAGAAAGAAGGAAGAAACTTAATTGTCGAAAACAGTGAATTAATTTGCGTCTAATTATGGCCAAGCAGCAAAAGTCGGAAAAAGTATATTGGGTCAGAAAACTCATTCGTGATAAACGGATTACACAAGTTTCACATTTTCGGGCACGAAAATGAATCGCGACATGCATTTTCTCGTGACAAAAAATATACTTTTTCCTGAGAGTCTCAGTTCTTATAAGACACGAGACGAATGTAAAAGAAAATTTTTATAAAATATAAGAAAAAGATGGCAATTTTGAATTCATACATCTAAGTAGCACCGGAAATGCAATGTCCCCCTCCCTCCCCCCCCCTAATGTCTCATTTCTCTCAAAATATTTTTTTTTCGATTGCTCATCTAAAACTCGCGCGAAACCAAGAAATTGAAAATCTCCGTGGAATTGAAAGAAGACACGGAAGGATCAATTAAAATAGAGCAACATTCGCGCAACTATGACATAAATTCTGTAATTTGAAGTACGGAGTATCAAAAGCATTATTTATCGTTCGTATATCGCCGATGACGTTTCGTATTATCGAGCATTATGCGGAATTCAATCGATTTCTAGATCATATTGCACCGAGGATTCTTCGATATTGCCGCATATCGTGTATCATTTTCTCAATAGAACAGTCGTGTCCATTCATTGCGATACGTTTATTGATAGCGAGTTATTTCAATGCATCCAACGTACACGTGTCAGGTTTGAACTAAATCTCCGATCACTAATAGCAAGTGAATTTTTTCAAAAGTAGCGTCAAATTATTTCACGCAATGCTTAACGTTGGAAATGAAATGATGGATACTTTTTTCATCAACGCAGAGTGATTCTTAATAACATTTCGATAGCTAGATAAACATGTCTAGTTTCTATCCATTTCTTTTTTATTCATCTATTAAAGCCCGTTCTTTAAAGCCCACATTTTAAGATGGTCTCTAATTCGCGACAAAATTTAGGACGGAACTCTATTTACTATTTCATGCATTGTGTATATTCCGATTTTTCAAATATTTATTATAAATAGAATTATAATACGAATATTATAAATTGTCCAAAGAAGTAAAACTTCGTAATAATCTCATGTTAGATATTAAACTAGAATCATCGATTGTAGATCGAGACTCAGAGAAGTAAATCCTTTCACCATCGTCATCATCTCGTTCACCAACTCGGGATCAAGATACACGACGTTACGCGGATTCTTTACGCTTCGCGCAATTCCTCGCGGGTCTATCCACACGCGATTGCTTATTATTCGGCCGTACATTCGTACATGGGTGCATTTCGTTTAACCACCCGTTTATTCGGCTGTACGTCCACATGCTCTCGTCTCTCTCCTTCTCTCTCTCTCTCTCTCTCTCTCTCTCTCTGAACATACGCGCGGGTCCGTCCGACCGACTGGACCCGCTCGCCGCGGCCGTATCGTGTCCGTGGGGTGGCTGACCTAACAGAAGGGGTCGTTGCACTCGTGCGCCTGGGTCCGCTTTCACCCCACCACGTCCTTCTCTTTCTCTCTATACTTCTCTTCTTCTGGTCAGCCTCGCGCGCGCCGGCGGACCTATCCTCCCGTTGCA
This sequence comes from Lasius platythorax, assembly GCA_963971435.1. NCBI lineage: Eukaryota > Metazoa > Arthropoda > Insecta > Hymenoptera > Formicidae > Lasius > Lasius platythorax. Next base: position 1,971,067 of record OZ020541.1, read on the forward strand.
TCTCGCTTCCACGCATCGCGGATACGATATGGCTGCTCTCTCTTTCTCTCTCTCTCTCTCTCTTTTTCTCTCTCCTCTCCTTCTTCGTCCTGATTTTTTTCTTTTTTTTCTTATTATTATTCTCTTTCTTTCATTCCTCCACTCTGTGCGGTTCTCTACTCTTATCCTACGTATTGTCCATTCCGCTCAAACCTCGACTGTAGCCGGGACCAAAAGAAATTATAGTTATTTGCCACCGACCCTTTCGGATAGTCGATTATTTCGCGGCAATCGCCCTCCCTCCGCCATCTCTCCTCTCTTCTCTTCTCTTGCTATCCATCTCCTCCCTTGTTCCCTCTTTCTCTTTCTCTCTCTCTCTCTCTCTCCCCCCCTTCCCCTCTTCTTTCTCCTTTATCTTCGATTGCGGTTAATTCTTTCGAACGATATATAGATAAATGTTAACCACGATTAGTCAGAAATTACAAATAAATATTTATATCTAAATTAATTATTTTTCCCGTGATGGACTTAACAATATCAAGAAGTTTGTTATTCATGAGAATGTAAGAAATGTATGATTAGTGAAAAATGTATTTGCCATTCCTCTCCCCCCCTCCCCCATTTATTTCCTTTTCTATTCCTCTTTCGTTCTTTTTTCCAATCCGTGCTGCTCCTTATTTCCCTCCCCCTCCTTCTCTCTCTCGCTCGATCTCTTTTTCTCTCTTTCTTTCCCCCTTCACACCCTCTTCCTCCTTCTCGTCTTCCCCCTCTCTTTTCTCTGATTACAGAATCTCTTCATCACGAGCAAATCAACTTCATTCTTTGAGATGGAACACAATTTTGTGATGATGCTAGGAGATATTATCGGAGATCCTCTAACATGTTATTAATAGTAAAAGTTCGTCTAATTAAATGCACTATGTTTATATTTTACTATATAGTATCGCATTTTCTAATAATCTCTCATTAAACGATATTAAAAATTATATAAAAACTTTGATGACACGAATAATAGAATAAAGAAAAGTTGACAAAATTAAATTCAATTAAAAAAACATAATAGTTTATATAAAAAAAAAATTGTTTGATTTCTGTTCCGAATTAAATCTATTTTTATATGGCTTTTTTTACTCAATTTTACAGAGTTAAGATACAGCGCGATATTTTCTGATAAGATTCTGATAAGAAATTCTATAATGAAACTATAGTATAGAAAGTGTGATAAAAAATATGTATAGAAATATGACGCCAGATTTTGAATATGAAAGCAATCTCCATATTCGCAATACTATGGTTATAACAGTTTTTTTTCTGAGTTATATTAACTGAGTTTTAATTATATTCAAGACAATCGCGAAATGTTACACTACGGCATAGTCGCAAATTTAGGTTTTTAGCACGGAACAACGAAGCGCAGTTATCGAATGACGTAGTCGTTATAAAGTGATAAGGCCCGTTGTTTGCTATATGTTCGCGAGGCGTACCAGACTATGATAGAGATTAGCTTATCTCTCGACTACGAATCATAAGGAGGTCTCTGTTCATTTGCCAGCACTATGTCAATATTATTTCGCTGACCGCAGTCATGCGGTTCCGAAACTGCAGCTTTATTCGCAGCTTTCTTTCTCGCGTATCGCAAAAATAACAACTGCATTCTAAGAAGGTTCTCTAGAGACGATAATTGAAAGGAAGGAAAATTACGAACAGCTTTATGGAAAAAAATGACATTACCGCTTTCTAGCCGGCTTTAAAAAAATGACATAATATTTAAATTTCTTTAATGAAAAAAAAAGATTATTGAAGCCATTATTATATTGCGAGTTTTAACCAACGCATGGCGGTTTTATGATTTCGTGATTTTATTTTTACGGTAGGATTTTTTTTAAGATGCAGAAATTTTTGAACCAGACGTGTGCATCTTTGCCTCTCGCGGCCAGACGGGATTAGATTTCGCTTCAATTATTCGCAAATATTTCGGCGCCTAAGAATCTCGAGTCGCGTATATTCGCTTAGTTGCGAAAATAGAAAAATGAGGCTCAAAGCCGTTGTATGTACCGTTCGCCAAAATTGCCATTACTTTTTATCTGGCACGGTTTTTATCATAAAGGTCAAACAAATTCGAGTAGCCAATTCATATCTGCCGTGGCTGTCTTTTCTGAAACTGCCGTCGGCCATAAATGTTGCATGAGCGCCCAAAACGACTGACATTAATATGTAAGCGTTGTGCGAAGGAAAGAGACGCGGATAAGTTCATTTCACAATGTAACAAAGTATGTTATTAACTTTATTATAATAAAACATAATAGTTAATAATAATTATTTAATGAATATGGGATATAATAATAACAAAATTAAATAAAAGAGATATTATGTTGCAACAACAGCGAAGTCGATGGCTGTTTTGTTTATACTTTTCGCAATATTTCTTTTTTTTTTTTTTTCTAATAAATGACACGACATAAAAAAGATAAAATATCAACAGTTAACATTTTAGAACAAGGATTGTTTAATCTACCTATTATATCTTTTAAAGAAGAAGGAAAGAGAAATACTTTCTCTCTCTCTCTCTCTCTCCTCTCTCTCTACATTAGTTTTGCATATCATAAATAATTTTACAAATCGTAAGTCTTGTGTCACACAGACCACTTTCAATATCAAAGTATTTTATATTTATAAAAGTTATAAAAGTAATTTTTTAAGAATGTGTTATTTCCGATCTTTCTTAGGTCAAATCTGGAATTTTAAGAGTAAGAGATAAACTAGCATATATCATATATCTCTTTCTAATTAAAAATAGCTTACAATTATTAGTAATACTTTGGATTTCTAAGCCAATCAATTTCATATATTTCTTATAGATTGACGTTATTTAGCGTGATATAATATATAATGATATAATATAAGCAAAACACGGAAGTAATTCAATATAAGTGCAAATCACACCGGGGAACCTTGAATCCTCGAAAGACGCGAGGCCGTCATTCCTCTCTCCTTGGTGCATCAAACATTCATAATCAATTACGAATGACGTATTAGAGCCTGACCTCGACGATGAAATATTTCCTCTGGCTAGTATTTCGGCTTCTACTAATCGCAAAGGCACAAGTATAATATTACGAAATTAAAATAACTTTTTCAGAGAGTCCAATTCTACAAAGAGAGAGAGAGAGAGAGCCTGATAATATAAGTATATATCAAATATACTTAACAAATATAGTTAACAATTAAGCAGTGATATGACAAATAATTGTTTTTCCTATGAAAAAAAATTAAATTGAATTTAAAAAAAAGTAAATTTGTAAGAGAATATATTATAAAATTGCATAAATTTTTTTAAATATCTTGTATATCTATTGTTCCCGCGGTATTATTACATGCTATCTATTTAATTGAGTTTAATTTTGCATTGATTATGGTAATCTTTTTTCGATAAACTTATATCGTATATTCTTTTTTGTTTGACGACTGGTCGACGCCGACTTGTTTAATCGGCTCGCAGACGCACCGTGATGTAATTAGAGTCTAGACTATCTTGCAGATGACGAAATAATGCTCAGGACCGCGTCTATCCCGTTCATGGCTTTCTATTTGTATGGCCGTGGTTTCTGTTATGGTATAGAAAGACTAGAACCACATTTTGACCGTCTGGGACCTCTAACGGTATCGTTAAAAGAGAGATGCGTCACGAATCGAATATCCACGCTACTTTTGACATCTCAACTAATGCGATCTATCCGTCGCTACATTTCGCTTAATCTATTTCTCGCTTCAACATTTTTTTTCTATCAAATATAAATAAAACAGACAAGAGTCTGGAAATAAATGATCGCGATTTAAAAAACAAACACGCGTTATAAATCTTATATTGTTTGTCTATCTTTCGCCGCAATGTGTTCTATACTTGATGTACGTTCCCGTACGATACGATTGGACTCGTGTATTTATGATAAGAACTCTTATCGTAAGGTATATGGTAACACGTTATAATTCTAAACGATTCGATACTTTGCAGATCAACTGCGCCAATTGCTTTAAAGTGTGAAGAAATTCAAAACCGTTAATAGCTGACACTTCGAGGTTGATATTGTCGAAATTAATGTATGATAATCGTTTAACCTTTGAACTTTTAAGTATGATATATGGCGTGGGTGATGATGTGTCCGTATTTCTCGATGATTATTCATCGATACATTCATTCGATATACGAGAGATAATTAAACAAGTGTGACATTCGCTGTAAAAAGGAGAATCTTGCTCATCTATCGACGACACAATCTATGAATGTCATAATCGCTGCTAGAACGTCCGCGTATAAATATCCGTCATTCGTCGTGACCGTCTGCAACCTCTAACGGTGTTAGCAAAAAAGCCAGACGCAAAGCGACGAATGTCCTTGAGTGCTTAGTGCGTACTTGAATGTCTGCTAGAAGCGACGATACGACTGCTCGTATAATAGCATAACAGCCTAACACACAAGAGAGTGTGAAAGAGAGAGAGAGAGAGAGAGAGAAAGAGAGAGAGAGAGAGAGAGAGAGAGAGAGAGAGAGAGATTTGTATCTATAGCTAGATTTGTATGTATTTGACCGACATCGCAATTTTCGTAACACTTTCGTAGGCTTTACATTTAGAAACTATTAGTTTTTATTACCCATGCGCAGCGACGCAAATCGGAAACTTAATTAATTCTACGTTTATTTAATAAATTAGCATTGATTATCCGTTAAGTAACATGTAATAACCTGGATTATTTGTAACATAAGTGCTTATCTATCTAATGTTTTCATCTTTCGAGTCTGATTGCGATATTAAATAATATTATAGTTGTACATATTATACAAAAGCTAATTAATTTTACTCTCTCTTTCATATAATACAGATTTCTTTTCTACACATAATTCGAAATATTATGCTCGTCGACTTGTGACCTAATCTTTTTCTCTGAAAATTAGAACAAAATAAATTGCGTGTGTGTCTACACGATTTTCTAAGAAATCCGGTCTGTAATATTCGGCTTATTTAGCGATTCGCGCGAAAGGTGAAAGGCTCGGGTATATGAAATAGAAGGCGATCAGAACTCGTCTACACAACGCTCTCTTAGATTGCGTAGATCTACTGACGAAATGTCCAATAAAAAATGGCTTCATGAATACGTAAAAATAAAAACGATAGGTATATGTTTGAAAAATCTCGAGCTTAAAATTCTTTAAAGTAGCCACTCTGTATCGTCAAATTTTTTTCATATATCTATACATCGAATACCATTTTTTGCGCGCAACTAATATAGATGACCGAGTCTAATCTAGCGGGTGATCATAATTTGAAAATGTACGAAAGACATATATATATATATATATATACAATTGGTTTCGTTCAATCTCTCTGATCTAGGATACGCGCGCTCGCATATGCCGCGTATTACAAAAGTCGCGTTTCGTGTTTTCGACCGCCATCCGCGAAGTACCGAGCCGAGTCTCGAGCAATGATACCTGCTCGCTTTGGCTAACGTGACGACCGGTGTGTGTAGCGATCTAACAGAAAAGGAACGGAGAAACGCAGCGCAAGAGCAATGCCCCTTGGGTCAGGTTCAGTACCCTTTGGCACAAGGCAGCTCGGAGAACGACGTAACCGGCGTGCATCTGCGCGCGTATTGGTGAACGCGCGTGTACACGCGATCAGCTACGTCTACTCGCGCGCGTTGCGAGAGATGGCTTTTCGCGAGTAGTGACGCGGGATAGATAAAAACTGAACGAGGCGTTCTTCTCTTCCTCTCCTCGTTTCGTTAAATTAGGGTGGCTTAGCTGCACTAAATCCTACCGTATCTCGCGGAGCGTATCACCGAAAAGTCCGCGTCGTTCTTTCGAGCGGCGCGTAGCAAAACAGCTTTTCCGGATTTACGATGCTCTGCCCCGACTGTTCTATGCTATAAATATAAATGACTTTTGCATTAAAAAAAAATAAACTGTCCGTAACGCAGGGTATCGTTTTACGTAAATAGTTACGCGGCCGAAAATCTAATTTTCCTCAAATGTTTGCGAATTAATAGCTGATATACAAAGTTTTCTTTTATTGCTTATACGTATTTATGAATTTGGTATTTATATATGTAAAGTATGTATAAATAGTAAGAGCAAAAAAATATTTGTTATATCGGTCATTTATTCGCAAATATGTGCGGAAAATTAAATTTTCGATAATATAATCATGCATAATATAATACATACTATTGTACTTTTTATTTGCACACGTTTTAACATACGATCGTATATACTTTTATACGTTTCAGTTGGTGGATAGCTTAGATGCGCCCCGATATATATGCGAAACGGAGGTGATGGAAGACGTAAATGTCGCCCCGGCAGCGGCGATGATGGAGTATACTACTTCTAGTAACCATACTGGCAAAAATGCAAACGGAAATATCATCACTCTCACGCTCAAGAATAATCAACTTATCGTAGAAACGGAGGAACGTGCGGTACGTATGTTTTTGCAAAAAAATATCCGACGCGTTGTTATTGCAATCGAACGTGATATATTCCTGTGAATTTTTTTTTTTTTTACGCAAACGACTGATTTTTATTCTAAATAGCGAGATATACTATAAAAAGCGTCGCAAAACTCCGTTGACGAAGCTCGCATAACCGGGTCGGGGACTGGCTCGTTTTGGGATGGGAAGTGAATTCGTAATTATCGAACTTGGCCGACCCTGTAAGGTCGGAGGTTACCGGGCAATTTTGCCCCCACCTATCGTCCTACTTAAAGCCTCGTCTTGTTCACGGAGGCTCGTTTTCGTCGAGGATCCTCGAAATCTCTCTCCGGATCACTCGCCTTCGTCTACACCTTATTTTCTCTTTCTCTCGATGCCTAGTGCACATTCCTTCTCCCCTCTTTCTCTTTCTCTCTCTTTCTCTCAGTTTCACATGCCTTTTCATTTTCCGATCGCTCTACTCGCGCTCTCATTCAATTCATTCTTCTCGCGCACGTACGTACCTGTACACAGCGCTCCAACTTTGAACAAGGAAGAGGCGTGGAGCCGACTCGTGTCCGTAATTCGAGAGCTCACGCTAAAAAAAAAAAGAAATGAAACGGTTAGATACATCATACGAGTTTCCGTGGGAGAATTTGAAACGTTTGACCAGAGTGATAAGCTTCCAATTTAATAGCGGAGTTCGGAGTTTAATTTGAAAATAATTCTTTATACTTTATTTCTTTTACTACTAAACTATGTTTTGGTTTAATTTTCTTACTACTAACAATTTCGCATTAATTAATTTTTATAATTTATTTAATATATTAAATATTTTATTTTTTAATAATTTTTATTATTTTGTTATTTTTGACTATAACTCTTTTATTCTTTTGCGTATAATTTCAAAAGACTTTACTGTTTAGAATCCTATTTTGATAATAAGTTAGAAACTTAATGTAGTAAATTATTTAAAAAAAAAAAAAAAAAAAACAGAAATTATATATAATTTTTCGCTTAGAAGAGAGTGCGGATTATGTGTACTATTCCTTAACAGAGATAATATTAAAGAAATAGCGTTACATTTTTATAATTCGCATTATGGCGATATTCGCTTTCAGGTAACAATGGAAGATAACAAACCTACATCGAGAGGATACAAGGACAGCGGGTGCTCATTTGTGGTAGAGGTACAGCCGGATTATGATAGAGAAGAGACGGAAGGTACCAAAGGATCTTCCGACGACATGACGGCCGGTATCACCGATCAACAAGCTCTTGTACACAGAGAGGAGATACCAGACGATAGATCTTCAGGTAATCGTTCGCGCGATGCACGCGACGCACCTCGCCTGCTACTAACATCCGTCCTTTTATCTCGTCGTTTCGCAGGTTTCGAAAATACGCGACTGTTCGGAAGCACCAATACCGGTCTGTCGCAATCAGATCTTTCGATATCCAGTCAAGGCTCGGCCAATCCGAGTTACCGCTACGGCAATCAGGTCGAATACGACTCTGGCAATCTCGGTTATCCTATGTACGGCGGTAGTTACGAGTCCGAGAATTACGATATACTATCGAGAAAGCTGGAGGGACGATCCAAATGGGTGGAATTCGATAAATCGCCGGACATAGAGAAGATACTGTTGGACGATTCTAGAAATTTGACCAGCGAAGAGGATGAAGACAAAAGTGTAAGTAGATGGAGAGATTTGGTCGATTCTTTGAATTGTTTTTTTTTTTTTCGTATTGTTACATTTTATCAATTCTCATATAAAATTGAAAGCACACAAAATAGATCCGCATGTATACCAATAACAAAAAAAAAATAATAAAATTTTTTCTTTCAATCATAAGTCTTTTTACGAATTAATAATTAATATTATTTACGAATATATATTAACAATTATTATTATTTTTTTACGAATTAATAATTAACATAGTTAACAATTCTGTTGAAATAGAATGAATCGAAAGAGAGAAAAAATTACGATATCAATTTATATGTATGACATCACAAAACACTTCAAAACCGAAACATCTTGAAATTAATTTTTCTGTGCTTAAAAAAAAATATATATATATATATATATAAAAAGATTCTCGAAAGACGAAAATTGTTCGTCCGCTTGCAGCCGCAGTTCTTTGGAAAATCAAAAAACATGTCGTCCCTGCAAGACGTCGTGAGCGCAGCGATATGCGAGGGTACGTTGGAGATCAACAGTTTGCCGGACGCCGTGCGATCGAATCCGAATCTTCAGGTGAACGGCACTACGCCCAACAAGTTGGAGATTATGGAGCAGAAGGCTCTGAGCAACGATTTCTCCGGCAAGACGGAGGGCAACAAGCCCGTGATAACCGGCGCGCTGCTGAAGGACGACGTTCAGGAGGACGCGTTCCAGGAGCAGCAGCGTAAACTGGGTAACGGCACGCTTACGCCCGAGCACAAGGGGGACAACAGGACGGCGGATCGCAAACCGGAAGGTAGCGTCTTTGTGCCGAGTCACAAGCGGGCGGGCAGCATCCCGCCGCGATTGATCGAGGAGACGCTCGAGATGGATCGCAAGAAGTCGCTCGACATCTACAACAAGTACAGTCAAATCAAAACGAGCACCAGAAGCATGCTACCGAGCTTGAGTTCGCCGAAGTTCGAGCTGCTGCAGAACGAGGTGAGCCCGATCGAGGAAAAGGAGAGTTAATGGGCGCACGAATAAAGAGAGGGGGGGGGAGGGTGCAGAGGAGGGGGAGGGCTCGTCGTTGTTTTCGACTCGGTCGTCGGAATGCAACAACGCCCTCGGGGTAAATTGCAACGAAAGATACTAGTCAGGGATTATTGAAGAAAAATGCAGCGAATACGGTTAATGGTGCACTTGTAGGAATTATATTACTTGGTATAGCGAATTTATATGTAAAGGAACCTCGTACCGTGATGATCGAGATCACGGAGATATCGCGCAGAGATCGTAATGATCTCGCGAATCTAAGAGAGTCGACTAAATAATGAGTATCTACGTAAATCCCGTGCGACGAGGAAGATTTAATGTGAGAGAAAGAGAGAGATTAGCGTTTATTAACATATAACTGAGGAAGAAAAGACGCAGTCGCCGCTCTAAATGCTCTCTGCCTCCACAGCATTCTCTCTATTCAGTATTTTCAAAGATCCGCGCGATCAATTATAATGACTCGTTTCTCTTTTGTGAACATAACGGGAGGTGTAACATATAGAGACAGACATGCGATGGTATTCTTTCATTATAGTTGAGAAAATCCGCTTCTTTTGTTTAGGATACGACAATTTAAGATGACACTTGACACTTTTTATATGGATCGCGCTATTTAGTCTGCACCGATGGAGAACTTCTCGTGACCGAAACAAACAAGTGATAAAATGAGCAACGTTAACGTGGCAGTAAGTAAAGTACACGCCGATCACGAGCGTAATCAAAAAACATTACGAATAAGAGAATCTTCTTTTCATCAATTTCACATAGACAAGTAGTACAGATTATCGCTCGACTAGTGGTAGTGACGTAGCAGTCATATATTTCGCGAGATCAACATTAACGATATTAGAAGATATACATACATATGAGACGCTCACGCAACCTCCTCTCTAATTTCATATTTTTCGCTCAAGATACATAATCGTATTTTCGTATCTTTCTTCTCGCGAAAATGTGTTGACATCTCTTAATCCTCGAAATAAAATTCGGTGCTAAAATATGTGATATAATTATTTAAATCTATCTCTCTTTAAATTTTTCACGAAGGTTAGATTAGGTTAAAATTACTTTGACGATCTTAAACAGAAAAAATTTTGAATAGCGACAAGTTTTTTTTTTTCTCTTAGCGTTTGTCTAATTTAAAAAGTGTTGTAAAAGATGATAAATTAAATAAAATTTCCTTTCGTGCTTTCTTTACTTTTGATTTGTTAAAATTTTTTTTCGCAGTTGCTACGAGTTTACTAACATCCCTGATCCAAAATTAATCGAGTATCACCTTCATAACGATATTATAGGTACGTCGTAGTAAATTCCTTAGAATGTAAGGCATTTCTAAACAGTCATATATTTAGTAGACAAGTCAGTATACATATACGTGCGTCGAATGTATATACATATTATATAGGAAGATTCACACGTAATATAAAGCACGTCGTACATATAGACACGTATACGCGCGCGCACAATGTTAAGCATTTTTTATTAGCTTTATAGGCGTTTCAGAGGATGTCGAGTCGACGCTTAAAACTTAACGATTACGTGGATTCTAGTGCCAAAGTAGTTTTCTAAGGCGTCTCTCGCTAAGGCGATTCGCGCGCGAGAGATAGAGAGACAAGAAAGAGAATCGTTTATCTGTGTATAACTACGTTTCGAGGGAAACATTATGTTATTAATATTTCAAATTTTATATGCCTACGTTGAATATTATAAACGTTATTCAGAGATGTTGGCGCTTTGAAAAGTTTCGCGACCCGAAACTGAATATCCTTAATCTGTATATACCCGGAGAGTCCTTTGTGTCGGATACTTCAACACCTTCACGAATATTAACGTACTGCTCTACTCCTACTATCGTTACTATATCGAAACTTTGCCTCCACAAGTAAAGAAAAATCAAAACGATTCGTTTCGATATGCAGATCGTCCTGGCGTCGCAAAAATCAATTGCACGAACGGCAATGAAATTTCGCAACATTGGACATAAATAGGTGATGTGTGAAGATGGTTTGAAATTTTTAAATTCTGTCCATAATTAAATGTTTAATCACGTTTAATCTCTGATCTCGCAACAGAATTTCGTCGATCGGAATCATGTTCGAAGTACTTGGACAATGTAGCGATGTTGAATGCAGTATCAATGTAATTTGGTAAACAAATAATAGAGAACATATCTTGGTGCTTAAATAAAAAAATGTTTCTTGCGTGTAATTAACTTTGTTTTTTTTTGCGATTCAAAAACATCGTTCTTCTATCTGTATAACGACGCTATTATTATTATTTATTATCCATGTACTGATTAGCGACTTAGAGGCAAGTCTTCGAACGTGATCGTTGCAGCGTGTCGGAGAAAGAGGGGCACCTCTCTTATTTTCTCTAAATATTTAAAGGTCTCTATTTGCGATCTAACAGAGATAATTGCCGATAGAGCATGATTTAGAAGAGATTTGTCATAGATCTAGATTTGAAACAGTAATACAACCGCGAAAGTAGAAGTCGTCCGAATGCGAGATTAAAGAGGAGGAGAAAAAAAATATTAGTATGATCGATTTAATTGCGCGTTATATATTTTATCTCTCTCCACAATAGAATATTATTATCTTATCGCACCCGTTAAACGTACGTTAAGAATTCGCCGTGTTCTTTTAAAAAAATAATATGTAGACGCTTTCACGCGATCGGAATGGCGTTCATACACGATTGTTTGTTTGTACAAATTTTAAACAAAAACGCATACTCATCTGAATATAGTGTATAAGTTATGGCTTCCATATATATTTAAAATTATATATTTTATATTCTATATATTGTTCCATATATACATATATATATATTTATATATTACATTTATTATACAGGTATATCTATATATCTTGTATATTTATTATATCTGAATGCGCGCGCAAAAATTATAATTGACTAATTGACAAGCATATGTCTCTGCGCGTGCTGTTTTGTGCTTTTTTTAAAATTATATTTTGTCTGAAAATATATAACCCATTTATTGGATTTCTTTTTCCATGTTCCAAAAAAATATGATTAATATTAAGATTAATATATGATTAATATTAACATTAAGATTTGATGTATGAAATTTTTGTTGGCGATCGATGATTAATAAAAATTATGTGACTAATCAATTTCTCACACGGGATGTATGCATAATTCTTTCTGCAGAGCAGAACAATATAAAGTACGGTCTTCACGCGAAGTTCACGTGAAAGTACGGGACGACGCTCGATTGTAGAAATCTACGAGCAAGTCGAGAGTAAATAATGTGGAAAGTGCTAAGATATTGACGTGAATGTAACCGCGAAAACTTTCTTACGTAATTAATGAATATAAATTTGTGGACACGCGTCCGTCCTTCTACGTCGTATTATCGAACAATTAAAGATTAAAGATTAATTCTTTCATGCGCTGATTATTATTTGAACGTTAGTTTCCTTAAACTCTGAAAATTTGACAATTCTTTTCTCGATAAGAAACTATTCACAATTTTCTGCATTATTTCTATGGCTACGAAAAAAATTGTTATAACAATTGTTTTATTTCATTATAAATTTGAAAAGAATTGCGCGCGCGCGTTTGCGAAAATCATGACATTGCGCATGAGAGGATTAATGCGAAGACCTTAACATAACGTGTAAAAGAAAAAACTAATAAAGATATAGAGTAAGCTGATGAGAGAGAGCGCATGTGTGCAAGCTTCAACGTCGGAGACTGTTTTAATATTTTATAAGGTGCAAGCTATACTAGTTAAAAATACCAATCGCAATTTTTTAATTTATTAAGCATCTCCTTTTTCGATATAACTGATAAATCGAAAGTAATGCTAGTTATTGCGGTCATTACATATAATATGGAAACAACATACGTGCGAAAATTTCTTACATACATTTATTTCTACCAGTCGCTAAACTATCTCATTGTATATGTCAACTTATTTTGCAAAATAAATTATTGGGCACGAAAGAAAAGCGTTTATTATTACGATTAATGTATAGAGTTCTTGTATAAAGTTTGCGTTGTGTATGTAACTATTAATAATGATTAACATTTAAATTTTATTTGTTTTTCTCCCCATTTTTGTAGAAACATATATTTAAATATATGAAAAGTGATCTCTAATAACATTGTATACCATAAAATTTTACATGATAATGAAACAATTTTTTTATTAGTAATACAAGATCCAATATTCTTTTCTGTGCTATTTTTAAATCTTTAATTCTTAATGTTTGTTTATTTAACAGAACGTGAAACTTTAATTGGACTTATATTGGAATATGTAGAACTAGCTAAAGATAAGCATAAATCAAGAGCCTCATACACTTCTTCTCATGCTTGGCATTATTACATCAAGTAAGTTAAAGATACTGAAAAACTGTATATGCGATTTTATTATATTTGTGTGTGGCACTAAACAGTATATTTTATTTATATGAAACTATTATGGAAAATTATTAAAAGGCAGAAGTATGGATCGTACATTCATTTCACGTTCGAAATTTTCTTTCTTCCTAATTTAATATCGTAACCCTTATTTGCCATAAAAAAATTTGAAATATTTCCAGTAACAAAAGCGATTAGAATCTTTCTTAGGTATCATAGAATCGGTTGATTGCGTAAACTGGTAGTGGGATAACTACTTTATCCTAACTCGATCAAGAAGCCAATTGCAAATCCTTTTTACTCATAATTATGTGTGGAATAATGAATAAATTCATTTACTAGACATAAATCAGATATATGTTAGTGTCTGATGTCCGTAATATAATCATTTAATTAAGCATCCACTAAATTAACGAGTAATTAATGAATAATTTCCTATGTATCTGACGCGTCGTTAAAGCAAGCAACTGTAATATTTCATCAGAGCTCCTGTCATCACATTTTCATGTTGTAGGATTTACGCACAATATGTATACATTTCGCACATATTTATATATACAAATCGTCTATTATTATTATGCTACATAGGAATTATAATGGCAAGTTTGAGGCAAGTCAAATTGCAAATTTCATATTTATCCATCTTTCGTTACTTTTGTCGTCCAGGTCACCCACGTGCAGATTAATGATTGTTTGATAAAGTATTGTTTATTACAGTAGCATGGAGAGTCTATTGTTGAGAGAAACGCGCGCGAGTGGGAGGCGCATTTCATTTGATATAACCGCCACCAAGGCTGCATTGTGTATTTTTCATTTAGTAATCGATAACAAGCGTGCTCTCGTATAATCCGCCTTTTTTTTATAGCTTCGTAAAATCAATGATATTTTGTTATTTAATGTGTCTGACGATTGCAAAAACTGAGTATATAATCGACGAACGGGAAATTCTACACGCTTTCCAATCAAACGGCTAAGTAAAAGAAAATAACTTGTTAAATTTTTACTAGAACCATTTTTATTACACCACGCTTCTCTCTCGACGGAACCATTAATTATCATTCGTAATTTTGACGTTGCAGCAGAGTTTTCCCTCTATAATTTTCAATAATAAAATAAATATTTGTAACTTTTTTTCGGTATGATTTTATGATATCGTTAAATAAATCTTCGCAATTATTTATGCTTTTGCAATACAAATTTATTATACTGTTAATTTTATCATTGGAAAATCATTACGTTTGTTCGTCTTATTATATCTACTATCGTGTGCTTTCATTTATAAATCATTATAAAATAAATTTTTCAAAAAGGACCTCTTTCTAGAACAGAGTAATTCATGCATTTTTAACACGTTAGACTAATTACTTTTCACAATCCTTTTTAACCGTCTGCCAAATCGCTTGACAACGATTTAATTGCACCGATACAGAGAAGGGAAAAAAGAAAAACAGAGAGAGAGAGAGAAAGAGAGAAAGAGAGAGAAAGAGAGAAAGAGAGAGAAGGAATAGAACAATAATAGAAGGTGTAGCGAAGGTAAGCGAGAGGAGGATGCGAGAATGGATGAATAAATGGCTAGATGGACGGATAGATGAACGAATAGACATCGGAGCGAACAGGAGAGAATAGTCGAGCGGAATGACTGGAAATCGAGGGGCAGAGTCTCTGATTGGTCTCCGCGCTGACGGGAGCGTCGTTGCGATCCACGCTCGGGGCTGTACGCGCGGCATGCCAGGGGTTGCAGAGAATTGGATGCGAGGGGTCAGAGGGAGGACGAAGAGGGGGCGGGAGAGTTTGAACGTCGGTACAGATACGGCATTATGAAAACACGAATGTACTTTTAAATCAATACCACCATCGCATTGTGGGCACCGGTGAGGGCGGTACGTTCGCTTCCCGCGAATACGCGAGAGAGGAGAGAGAGAGAAAAAGAGAGTGAGAGAGAGAGAGAGAGAGAAAAAGAGAGAGAGAAAGGGGGGGGAGAGGGAGAAAAAGAGAAGCCGGGACCGATGCCGAGAGGTCATAAGGGAATAGAAGGACAGGATAGGATATAGGGAGGTTGAGATACTATAGAGGGGTAGGAGACCGGAGAAATGATTCCGTTACGCGAGAAGTATCTCGTCGTGACCGCGCGCTGGTTACATTAAATTATGACAGCACTTGTAACGGTACGCGCGCGCGAACGCTGCTGCCCTTCCCTTCCCTTCCCATCCCGTGCTTTCTGCGAGATGTCTTTCAGCGTAGGAGTGGTTTCGGTGTATAGCGAGCCTGAAAATTGAGTAGGTAGGTTGAGTAGTAGGTAGATGAAGACAACGTTGGCTCTCGCAGACAACATTCACTTTACAGTTCGTATACCTAATTATGCAACGTACATACGTTTGGACGATTGTAACTTGTCTCTCGTGTCATATCGGATTTGAATAATGTCAGCATATATTATTATGCGTAATTAAAAAGGGGATATATCTCGCAAAGAGATTTAATTGCAAAAAAATTTTTCAATTCCAAGAATTATATATAAGATTAAATTAAGAGTTTTACGTTGTGTCTCTCGATTTCATTGAGATAGCATATTCTTCGTTTCTAGTCACACTAGAATAGAGCCATAAAAAAATACTTGATGTCAGCAAACGTTTCGTATCTCGCGTTATTATGCGAGAATTGGTCCCTCTCGCGTTTATAAGATGGAAAGCCAATTGTATCGTTATCGCGATAAAAAACGCGATGAAAATTACAAAATGATAAAAAAAATATTTCGATATTACGAGGTTTGCTAGAAAAGCAAAGAGTTAATACCACTTAACGCCAACCGCGAGCGTTATTGAATACAACTTTTTATTCAGCGGGCGTCAGATTTTTATTCTGTTATTCGCGCACGTGTAAAAAATTCCATATGCAAACATCGTATGTGTGTGCGCGTGCGGTGGCTGGCACGTGCATGGTAGAAATTTTTACTCGCATCGAAGGAATGATGGAAGCATAGTCGACCACCTGTATGCTTTAACATCGGATCGAACTGTACCTGTTACTCAGCTGACACGTCTGACGTGGCGCATCCCCGCAAATAAACCTATATGCATTTATTTCCGCCTTATACGAAATCAAGATAGCACATCTCTTTGTGTGTTTATTCGACCTAGTTATTAATAAAGATATACCAAAACTGTCAGTTGTATTTATATTTATCTATACATATCTATAATAGTTATATTTCTCGCGTGCACTTTCTGTAAAAATTTGGAAGAACCGAGAGTTTTATGGTAAACTGTACTTTTTCAAATAAATATTGTGCGAAACGCGTTTGGATAAATTACTTTATTTACAATCTGTTTGTCTGCTAACGTATTTTGTACACAATAAAATTTATATCATATTCATATCTATCTTTGTCAATTGCGTTTATCGCTTTCTTTAAATTATGCAACGTGTTTGAAATGCGCGTTACTCTCATTGTCAGTCCAGAAGGAAATAAATTTTTGAGAATGATGAGATATCGATATAAAAGCTAACCGGAATATACGCTTTTTGGAGTCTGCGGTAGGCAGCAGCTGATGAGGGTAACAATGTTTCCGGCATAGTCCCCGGGCACGTGGTGCTACTATTGATTTTAATTTTAGTGAAAGGGGTGGAAAAATTAGAAGGGTGGAAGGAGGATGGCAGCCGCGGGGCGGAAAGGGAAGGAAAGGAGGCACGAGCGTGTAAAGCTAGAGAGCGAAATGGGGCTGGCGAGTGTAACGGAAGGATACGAGAGAGAAAGAGAGAGAGAGAAAAGGAGAGACGGAGAAAGATATAGTGAATATAGAGAGATAGAAGGAGAGATGGCGAGGGAGGCAGGCGTAGAAAGAAAGAGAGAGAGAGAGAGAGAGAGAGAGAGAGAGAGAGAGAAACGAAAAAAGCCAAAGAAGAAGAGAGACAGCAAGAGCGGAAAGTCGGCGCTGAGCACTGTCGAACAGTTTCGCTTTCATTTCCCTCTTTGCCCGAAGGCAAAGGTAGTCGTCGCTCGAGGGTAGGAGAGTAGAGTACCTGCCGTCATAGAAAAGGGGCAGAACGGCAAGGGGTTGTTGGAACGCGTTCGCGAGAGCGAGATAAAGCGAGAGAGGGTGGTTGCAGCGCGAAAGGACGCAGGATCGAGAATGGAGAGGGAGACCGTGAAAAAAAAAGGCGAACACGGGGGAACCTTGAAAAAGAAGCTCGCCACTGTTGAACGCGAAAAGCAACAGGGGGCGAGATATTTAAATAAAAAAGACGGGAGCGCGCGAGAGCGAAGTTGAAATCCCGGCGGCATTTCGGCGAGCTTGCGAAGCTATAAATTTGCAAAACTAATGTCTAATATTAATCCGTGACGACGGTCGAGCGTGACGATTGACGTCACACGTGATAAAAATAATTCGATTTACAATAATTATACCGACTTTTCTAATAAATGGAAAAATTTTCTTTTTTCTTTTTTTAACGAATTCTAAATTCGACGATTTTAAAAGTAGCTAATATGTATACATATATATATATATATATATATATATATATATATATATATATATATCTGTACTATATATATTATACTCTATACTATATATGTATATATTATATATATAATATTATATATGTATATATATATATATATATAAAATATTGTATTGATATATAACGATGAGAAACGATTAACAATTAACGAAAGCAATACATTTTCGCTTTTAGCATCAAACGCTTATCAAAATACTTACACGTGTAGTTTACATATCCGTGACATACAATCGGAAGTTCGAGTTCGGGAAAATTGTCGATCCGTTCGATAATAGTCTCTGCAAAATGTATTTTCCGATATGACCGTTTTATCAGTATCGCGCACACGCGACTCTCCGATTTTGTTGCACTTTCTCTTGCACGCGCCACTCAAATCCTCGTTCCTTTCCCTCCCCTCCCGCCTTTTTTCTTTCCCGTTCGGGGTGTGCCTTCCTGGTTTTTTAATCGTATCGCGCGTTTATTCGCGCGGGTACACATGACGTAGACATACACATCGTGACAAGCACGTGTCTTACACATATGCGTGCGCTCGTCGGTAAAAGAATACGAGAGGAAGGACAAAAAGAGAGAGAGAGAGAGAGAGAGAGAGAATTAGAAAGAAAGAGAGAGAGAGAGAAGTGGGGGCAGAGAAAGTAAACTGGTTTACGAACATCTAGATTAAGGGCAGGTATCGACGAAGCATCTGAAGAAAAATCATTAGGTTTCGGTAAGAAAGAGAAAGAGAGAGCGCGCATATTTATTTCTCCTGCGCGAGAGAATAAACTCATCTACGGGCGGCCGATGATGTTTTTCCATACGCGATTATATTATATATATGTATTGTATATCGTGACATGCGCTCCATGCGCTAAATGTAAAATTAATGCGATTGTCAAGCGATTGTCGCATTGCGCGTCATTTCGTCCGCTATAAGGCAAACATGCGAATGCCTTTGTGAAGTCGCGTTTTTGGTGTACGCGCGAAGCAGCGAACACACACACATACACACACACACACACACACATACACACACACACACACACACATGAGCGCCGCTCACACATTATTTGGTAGAATGAAAATGTAAAATTTTGCTCGCGATTAAAAAGGACAAAGTCATTATAATGTCTAATTAATATGTCGGGTAAATATATTGGCGAATAAAAAGATAGATCGAATTCTGTTTTGCGGAGCGATTCAATAACGCGAGAATATTACAATGGGTGTCGCGTTTCAGGCTATTATTTTGTATCGTTATTAACGAGCGTAAAATTGAAGCCCCGCGGAAAATGTATGCGGAGAGAGGGAAAATGGGAAAAAAAAAAATTAATATAAATCGCGGGGAAAAGGACAACGGTAGTAGAGAGCTACGCCTCTTTTCGGCGCGGTGCCGCGCGCACGCATAATTAGACGAGGACAACCGAAATCGCCCGTCGGGGAAGAGATGGCGGTGCGGCGAAGAAACACGGCGAAAAATTGACACCGGTCGAGAGCCGACGGTATCGTCGATGATCGTCCTCATTGGCCGGTGGCGAAAAAATCCCATCGAATCAGCGAACGAGGTGAGATTTGCAATTAAAACGCGGGCTGGTCCGCCACGCGGGCGAGAGGGACGGCGAGGGGGGCCCGGGGGCGGGGGGGAGGGAGGGAGAGAGGAAGAGGGTAGAAATACGGGCACGGGGGAGGGGAGAGAGCGACGGGGGGACGAGAAGAACGGGGTACGGGGGTGGACGGATGCCGCCGTCCGAAAGGGCGCAATAAATGTACGCATTGCGCAGAATTAGTTGATTAAAATATAAAAGAAGAACGGTGGGGATGGAAGAGCGCGTGCGGCGAGGCGAAAGGGGATTGAGACGGGGTGAACGGGGGAGACGGCGAGGGAGGGAGGGTGGCCCGGAGAAATATGGCAGGGGAGTAGTAGAGAGATAGACGCCAGAAGGAGAAATCTCTCGTTTTCCCCTCTCGGTCCCCTCGCGGTTCCCACCCCCTTCGCCCCCGCGCGCTGCCTCCCCCTCGCGTCGTCGTCCGCCACGCTCGAACTAGGGTGGATGACGGGGTGGTCGGGAGATGGGAGAGGGGCCGGGGGGGTGGCAGGGAGCGCGCGCGGGAAAAAGAGAGGACAGTCGCGGAGCGAGAGAGCGCAGCAGCCCGGGAAAAGAAATAATCTGCGAGCTGTATTGACGTTTCTAGTCTAACTCTGATTGAATTATGCATGAGCACACCAGCGATATACCGACGGCTCTCCTTCACTGCTGCCGCCTCCCCGCCCCGTCGCCGACGCCGCTACCGCCGCCGTCACCTCCCTGCGATCCCCGGTCGTTCGCTTGGCGTGTGGTACTCGCGGTTCTTCTCTTCGGGTTTTTTTTTTTTTTTTTTTTTTTTTTAATATATATATAAGTATACGTGTATGTACACACATCTCTGGATATCGCTATTCGATGTAGTTTGTTCGCGGTATCGGAGAAACGGTTGAGGGAGAGAATGAGAGAGAGAGAGAGAGAGGGTAGGTACTCGCGTTTGGACGCGACGAGAGGCTAACGTCGGCCAACTCTGTTACGACTATGAGGAATAGACGGACGGTTGCGGAGCGGATTGGCGCGGGGAACTGTGGGAAGCGTCGCTATTGGTGATATCCGCGTGGAATGTAAAATATTATTGATCACTGTAAGCGTATTGTTTTATCGTATTTGAGCGGCGAATGTATTCATTTATAAGAGACGCCGATAATCGTTAGAATTTATAACATGTATCTTTACCAGCGTATCTCCCTTTTTTTTTTTTTTTTTTTTTTTTTTTTTTTAAATAGGTGAATAGAGTTTTGAAGTATTACCAATTAAGAGATCATTTAAAATATTTAAGCATCAAGCATTTATAAAATATGTGTGTGTGTGGGATTATTATAAATATACTCATTAAGTTATATTTTTCACAAAAAATATTTCAAGATGTTATATACATTTAAGTATATATAAGTTTTATATATCATTGCCATTTTTTTATAAAGGCAATCTGTCACGTTTCCCGAAAGAGATAGTTGGTCAAATATTAAAAGATCGACCGTCAGTGATCATCTTAAACGGCGATTCGTACACTACACGAATAATTAATAACGATCAGCTAATAAACAGATAAACATTAATCCGCTTACACTAAATTACGCACGCATTCCTCTCTCTCTTTCTCTCTCTCTCTCACTTCTGTTTTACGCGCAAAACGATGTGCCGTGGCGCGCATTATGGCGCCCCCGATTGTTACACCGTTTAACCGATTCGCTAATGGGGAAGCTAACGGAAAAGAGTACATAACAGCTACAGATGCTTTTCACTTCCCACTCGCACACATTCTCCTTGTCCCCTGATGCACGCTTCAGGGTAGGAACGTCCTTTCAGTATCTTGCGCACGTAATCGATCGCAATAGCGGTGACAATGATTTACGTGCTTTCACTTGATCTCGCTGCATTTCGCTCTGGAAGCAAATGACAGCCTCTTAGGAGATTCAGGATCGACATACGGAGATTTTAAGTAAGAAGAAATTTCTCACGAACATTTCCTCGCGCAATCGTGCAAATACATTTAACCGATAAATATTAGAATTTGATAACAAATAGAGAAAAATGTTAATAAGCTTAATTTTTTCAGCGATATTATTATGAATATTAAAGTAATTACACTTCTACTTGAATATCAAAAGATGCGATATTAATCTTCGAACAGCGAAATATTTGACAGCCGCACAAGTAAATAGTAAAATTTCTCTTCCATGTTTATTTCAAGATAAATTCTCTTCATTAGATTTACATTTTGATTGTTTGCCTATATTTTTTTATTTTTACTAGTAGATTAATAAAACAATAACGAAATATGTAAAAATAAATACATTAGATAATAAAAATAAATAGATACATGACTATTGAACAGAAAATATGTGAAACGAAATAAAAATATATTTGCATACTATAAATGAATTGTGTATTGTATTTTTTTTTCTTTTTTTAATTTATTCAAAAAGAGGATCGATCTTGTAAAAATTTAAATTGAGAATCTCGAATTCTGCAAGAATCAATCATTGCGCTCTATGTTGTTGACGTTATCAATTATACATTATAACAAACAGATGAACGGATCAACGGATCACGAATGCATTTCGGATCTGCATCTTCTTGCGTCTTTAAGTCGAGGGGGGGGGGGGCGAGGGGGGTTACGTTCAGGCCACGAAATTTTTCGCAGAATTTTTCGAGAGAATGACAAAGAGTACGTTTTACATATTATGCATTTATAGACACATACATACATACATACAATCGTGCAACTTCGGTAAGCCGACCTCGCGACAGGGGCCGTTGCCAGAGGGATGCTGGAGTCTCTCCCGCCATTGCGGGCTAGGTATATCCCCCCCACTTCTCGTCGACGAGAGCGACGTAGGAACATCGCGACTACTACTAAAAACGGGATCGATACTAAAATGCTTTTAAAATCGAGGCTTTTGTAATTAACTCGCGCAGTTACGCGGCCTGGGTCCGCGATGCAGCCACCGCGCTTACATCTCCTCCCCTTCTCTTTCCTTGCGTTTGCATTATCTGGTCGCGCGTGTGCGTGTTCCGGAAGCGCTCTAAGAACGCTTCTTTCGATATCGAGACATTATCAATGGCTCGTATTCAACATCGATTATTCCCGGCGTGAATGCCTTGCTATAAAATATTCACCGACATCGAATGGTACTCTACGTTGGATGAATAGGAGTATCGATACTAATGTTAAATTTAAAGCGTAAAATCATTGTCATCTTTCGAGAGAGATATATACTTAATAAGATAATTATCAATAACTGTCATTCTTAAAGACATTATCAATGACCTGAAAATTTCGGACCTGAAAATTATTGCATTTGAATCTGCGGTATTATATCAGAACCGGTGTTCTTTACGAATATGATCGGTGTATCCGGGGATTCTGGTTTAATAATATCTGCCTGATAACATTTACAAATTAGCATAATATTCCTCTCCTTCAAGATGTATAATTCCTGATAACTGGATTACTTTTACGAACATCTCGGGTTGTTAATAATAGCAGACTTTATGCAGTTGCTTGCTCTAATTACCTTCTTACTTCTCATCCATCATTCCGATTGGACTTCTTATTAGTCGCATTTGTCAACTACAATATTCTCGCGATGGTTATGAATGTACAAAAAAATATATATCTTTTTGAACAAAAATATAAAAAAAAAGAAAATATCGATCGACCGTTTCGTTGTAATGTTCAGTGCGGGAGAGGAAAGGAAGAGAAATGTACCAGCCAGCCATTCATCTCCAAAAATTTGCAAAAAAATGACGATATCGCGCGAAAAAAAAACAATCCATATACATACGAATAATCAATTCTTCAAATAACAAATGATTTTTTTTCATCACAGACATGATTGATCTATATTAGAAAATATTATTTTCGACATTCCAAGTATTGGCTCGTATATACGTGATAAATTGCCCTCTCTTTGGCATAAATTTAACTGTATGCGAATATTAACAAATTAACGACCAGTACTGTAGTGTGTTTTCCATTTACGATAAAATTAATTCTCAAGCCGTTTTTTTTTATCTACGGTAAATTAATTCTTGAGCCGTAAGTTCTTATGTTAAATTAAAAATCTTTGAATCCGTGGAAAATATCTGATTTTCAGCAAGCTTATTCTGAAACGAAACGGCGATATATGTACATTTTTGAAAAATAATTTATGAACTTTAAAGCACGTACATTTTATTTTTCAGACTCTTTTATTCTTTCTTTACCGCGCGCTTTTTTTAGATAGTAGATTTTTAGAAATATTATTTAATTAATTTAATCTTTATATAAATATAATGTGATCCAGACTGATTTTGGCGTGATTTTCCCGACAGGTTAAGAACAAAAGAAAGATACTAAAGAGAGAAAAAAGTTGAATGGCGTTACAATGACTATCTTTTTCTGACCTCATTTTTGCTTGAATGCCAAACGATGCATCGGAAAAATGCAGTTGCATTCATTTTTTTTTTTTTTCAATAAAATTACTCAGTTGAATTTACATAAATCGATTCCTCAGAATAATCTACATATATAAGAATAAAGTGTTCGAAAAATAAAGCAAGATTTCAAGAAAAATATTTCAAGCTTTTCATTCCTTATTTAAGATGCTAAAGAATTATCAATAAAATTAATATGCAAAAATAAAAATAACGACGAATTTAAGCGCTTTTTGTCATCGTACGTAATTACATATAATATGTACGTAATTACATATAATATGCTTGACGAATTAAATGAGAATAATAGAATCTAATGCCCGATTTATTTTCTAATACACGATTTTATGTGAATTCGGTGATCGAATAACATAAAATATCCTTTTTACGGATGATTTCAAGTCGAGAAAGCAACTTGGAGCAAGGGTTAAGCGCAAGAGGACCGATGGGATCGACGGGAATAGAGTTCTCGCCGACTCTTGCCTCCGCGGAAAAATCCCATCAGAGACCGACTCGAGCTAAGCGACTCGACTTAGCCATAATTCCTTATGAGACACCAGGGTGCTATATCATACGGCAGAGCATACGCGACAAGAGAGAAGATATTCATTTCGGATGCTAACAATCTAGAAAATGGAGAGAGCTAAGCTCTTCGTCTACGCGCCAAGTCGGGCTGAGATGACCTAATTAATTCGTTAGAAGCGATTCATATATACGAGATTCATACCAAGAATGATGAATCATACGGATGTAGAGAAAACAAGAGGAAAATCCATTCACGACAATTCTAACAATAAGACGATCGATCGAACTCTTGCCAAACGACTCTTGTCGGAGCGGAGCGTGCACTCAATTAGTACACGTTCGTACATATTCGCTCTGATTGAGTGCACACTCTGCTCCGACAAGCATCTCGGCCCGAATCGGTAAGAGTTCAATCAATTGCCTTACAATCGTCATTAATGAGCTTCTTCTCTTGTCCCGTTTACCAGCCGTATGATTCACCACCCTTGTTGTGAATCTCGCCTAATGAATCGCGTCAAATGAGTTAACTAGGCTTAGTCCCTAGATTTCGTGTGTAGACGAGAGGTTGGACCTCCCCATATTTTCTAGATTGTCTAGATTGTTAGTAGCTAGAAGTGGATACCTTCTATCTTGTCACGTTTACCCTCTGTCGTATGACATCGCTTATGGTATAGTACCCTGGTGTCTCATAACGAATCGTGGCTAACAAGTTCGCGTCGGTCCTAGAATAGATTCTCGCGCGGAGATGAGAGTCGGCGAATCTCATTCGTGTCGATCCCGTCGATCGATTCCGTTCTCTTCCGCTTTAAGATCGCTCGAAGTTACCGTTGTTTTCCGGATTTATCAATTCAAAGTGCAATCGTTCGCGACGCGAAATATTTTATCTTATTCTCGAGCGCGAAATTCGCATAGAGTCGCGCGTTAGAAAATAAATCGGGCATTAAGTTCCGATATCCGCGCTCTACTCGTCACGCATTATAATGAGACAGATGCGATTACGAAAAAACTTGGTCTATTTTTTCGCACGTCAGATATTTCTTTAAAAAGTCTAGCCAAATGTTTAAATACTTCCTCTTATAATTGAGGAATAATCTCTTTAGCATCTTATATAAAAGATGAAAATCTGAAAATATCTTGCAAAGTCTTTGTTTTTCTAACATTTTACTTTTATACTTTTCTTCGCTCCGATTGTTCAGAAGAATCCATTTGTACAAATTCAACTAAGTGAGTTTATTAAAAAAAAAAATCTTGCAATTGCACTTTTCTGATGCATCGCTGCACTCAAGAAAAGAATGAGATCATGAAAAGATAGTTATTATTATGTCATTCAACTTGTCCCACTATCACTTTTTTTTCAATTGTCAAGCATTCTCGAAAAAAAATCACAGTAGACGGTGGACGGCTCTGAACCATTCTGTGAACCACGCGCATGCGCGTGGTATTTGTGTATAAAAAACTTATCTAATAAAGCTTCTGTGACATTAAATATTTTTATTTCAATGCTATATACAATTTCACGATTCTAATTTTGCGATTTAATCTAAATTTTATTGGTGAATAATAAAAATTCTATTTGACGAAATTGAGAGAAAATATACTACTTCCTTGACATTCTTCTTTTCAATGATTATTTTTAAAGATTACGGCGTTTGATTTATGCTTTTGCAGATTTTTCGTAAAATCAGCCTTTTTACAAAAAGATTTCGATATTTTGTAAAGTGCCAAATCTTTGTATGTCAGCGTTTTACAAAGAGCTCAAATTATTTGTAACAAGGCTAAATCTATAAATAGTCTATAATATTATATATATATATATATATATATATATATATATATATATATATATATATATATATACACATATATATATATATGTATATATATGTATAATCATATACGTAGCTTCACACATAATTAAATATATATTATATTATTCGCAACGTTCTCATTATATTTTGCCTACATCAACAAAATAAAACAATCACATGCATTTTCAAAAAGTTTAAAATCTATTATTATATAAATCAAAAACATCATTTCTAAAATTTTTTCCAAAATTAAAAAAAAAACAACTTCCTCTATGAGGAAGCAAAAATGGATCTTACGTTATAAGACGTATAACATGTATAATATGTGTACGGTAATGTGACATTTATGGATTTTCCTATGCGACGTGTCCGCACGTTCTCAAGCGGACTCATCAAGGTACGCGCGAGAACGGATAAACGAGAAAGATAGGAAAGGAGAGATAAGGTACGCCCTGGACGACGGAGTACCGCCCTCCAGCGAGCGCGTTTTATTTCGCTTTTTAATAAGGACCTCGTTTGGAACTCTAGGCTTTAAATAGATCAATACCTACGTACTTCATCCCTGGCAACGAACCCATCGCGTTTCCGCACGCTTCAACCCCCTGACCACCCTTTTTACCTCGCACTCTTCCACTACTCTTCTCACCCCTTGTGCCCTCCCTGCCGCCCCCTCTTCCTCTTCCTCATTCCACCTTCGCTCGCCGTCTCCGTCTGACCCACCTGTTTTCACCCTAATCCGGTATCTTCTTTCCCCTCGTTACGCATAATACTGTCTTTCTCTGCGTTTCTGTTTTGCCCCCCTTCTTCACCCTCTCGTCCGTCCATCCCTTCCACCGTTTTTCTTTCTCTTTCTCGCTCTTTCGTTCTCTCTCTCTCTCTCTCTCTCTCTCTCTCCCTTTCTCTTTTTATCTCTCTGTCTTTCTCTGTCTCTCTTAACAAATCATCCGCGAGGGACCTACACCCTTTTTCGCAACTCCCCTCTATCTACTCTCTTCCCTCAGTCGCGGCACACACGCTTATTTACAAACGGTTCCGCGCGCGTACAAGTACATTCTTATACGCGCATTTGTTAGTATGTAATCCGCGCCATGTGATGAATGTGTGTTCGCACGCGCGCGTGTACATGCGCGTGTCGTGAGGGAGAGAATGTGTCACATCCGTGTTGCGCGATGCGCGCGCGCGCGCATGTGGTGTGTGTGTGTGTGTGCGCACCGCTATGTGTTTTTCATATTTCCCTTTATCTCCCCCCACCTAGAGCGTTATTCCAAAGCCGATAGCGTGTGCTGCGTAGAGAGGTAGGTGGCGGCCCGCTTTTTCCCTTTTTCTATGCCGTTTCCTTTTTCCTCGATTTTTCCTTTTTTTTTGGTGCTTTTTTTTTTTTTACCCGCCGTACATCTCTCTCTCTCTCTCTCTCTCTCTCCCCGTTCTACCCTCTCCGTCGTGCTCCCTCTCTGCGTCGCGCCGCTCTCACCCTCACCCTCGCGGCGTCGTTTGTCGGCCTCTCCGCGTGAATGGGCGAAATGTAGGTAGGTAAAAGCCCGTTTTCGCTTTCTATACGGCTCTCGGCGAAAACGAGAGTCACGTACGTTCCGGGGAGCACCACCAACGTTTCTAGCACCCGATATACATATAACGTGCATAGCCCGCGATCTCCCCCTCCCTTTCGACATATCCACCGCCTCTTGTCCGTTCTCCGCGAGACTGTTCCGTCATACTGACTAAATGCGCGTTATCTGCGCGCATAACGCAATGCGTTTATCTGCGTTTGTCATACGTGGAATTAGAATCTGCATTTAACTGAATCACATTTCCTTTGTATTATAAATAATTCATTTTTACGATTATATATATTTACTGTTATTATTATTATATTCAAACTACTAATATTAATTAATTAATTAAAAATTAATATTTAATTTCTTTATGTCTTTCCCCTCTCTCCCGAAATTTATTACGCGAAAAACTCTGCATTCTTAATTGCTTGTGGTATACAGAAACGCTATTGAGACGATGCTCTTAAGGAAAAGCCTATATTAAATCCACAGATAAATGACTCAAGACGCTCTGCATACTGCCGCAAAAATTGCACAAAGATATATATTATATGTATACAAAATATTTAAAAAAGATTCAGAAATTAAAAAGAAGAAAAAAAAACAACAGAAAATATGTATAGTACTGGGTAAATAGAATATGCTTCAAAAGAATTCTGACTTTATGGTCGAAGACCATGAAGATGAGATCGTTGGAAAGAGAAGATCCTGGGAGATCGTTCCCTTGGTGAGATCAGACCCATCCGTGACCTCGAATCGGGGTGAGAGGAATCCGGATTTCCTTCTCCGTTGCGCCTCGTCTCCATCTATCTCGCCTCCCTCGCGCGCGGAATCGCTCGCTTTTTTTTCTCTCTCTCCACCACCGGACCTACGCGCCGGAAAGGGTGATTTGTCGACCTGACCTCGGGAACCGTGGGAGCGTCCTTGACCTATCGACGCGGACACAGGACGTCGGAAGTGGATGTCCCTATGCAACAGACGGATTCCTTGCTGCGGGCGTCGATTGACTCGCGGCGTCATACGATCGATCAGCATGAATACACCATGAATCTCGTGAAAAAAAATCAGAGAAAAAATCGTGCCACAGAACGTGATTTAGTTTTTCAATCTCCACCGATCCAATTTGATTATGCCGTCATGTATTGATCATCGCGTTCGCGTTCAAGGAAGAATAAACGTGATACAAGATAAATGAAATGCAAAGAAGGAGGGACAGAGCGAGCTTGATTAACTGCAGTTAATACGTTGGAAATTACAATTAGAATTAGCAGAACTACTCAATATTGTTAACGTCAGCTTGACCTACATTTTGTATTCATTAGTCGAATATATCAGCGCTTCAATCGTTCTCTTTTCTTTTCCTGTAATACAATATAAAGTAGATAAAAATTATAACGTTAAAATTAATTTAACCAATTATGCGCGTGTTTTCCAGAATCATTATAGAGAAGGATCAAGTTTCCAAAATCGACAAGATTTTTGACAATCAACATTCACAATCTCAGCATTCATAATAACAGCATTATACAAATAGCATGTGTGTGCACACGGGAAAAATATCGCTCTTGTATATTGCAGACTAACTTTCTACAGAAATCATGTTAGAGATATCACGTTGAAGCTATTTAAACGATTGAATCTACCTTTACGCCCGAGTGGCGTAAAAATCAGCGAGAAGACTACGCGCAAAGAGGGAATAATGGACGCGTTCGCTCGCTAGACAAGGAAATGATGGCGGGCTCTACACACATATCCGCGAGCCGTATAATTTCCGCGAACCGCCGCAAAATCAATAAAAGAAACATTACATCGGCTGGCAGTACTGAGCTTGGCACGGGCCATGGGATTGGATGGGGAAAACGAGATGGGAACGAGGCGCGCAAGCGTTGCTAGAAACCTTGACGGCGGCAGAAGGGCTCGGTAGCGCGGCTATTCGGCCACTAAAGGAGGTAAGAGGGAAAGAAGAGTGACGGGAGAGCGAAAGAGGAGAGACGAAGGCGGGAATAGTAGGCGGCATGGAAAGCTGCCGGATGAGAGGAGCGAGTCTTATGAAATATGGCCTCCTTGCGGAGGAGCTCGCTTGTGTTCCGCGTTGCTGATGTGGCTGGCGTTTTGCGCGCAGAAGGAACGAGTTCCGAAGGGAGTGAGGCAGATGGAGAGAGAGAAAGACAGAGAGAGAGAGAGAGAGAGAGAGAGAGAGAGAGAGAGAGAGAGAGAGAAGAAGAAGAGGAGAAGGATTTATTCTATTTCAGGATTAAAATTCCATAAGAACAGCAAGCTTTGTTATGAAGATTACCGAAAAAGTTCATTTTAATATTCTAGAGACAATTATCTTACAATTTGTTCTTCAAGTAGAGCTGAGTAGTAATGTCCGGAGAATCAAATCGCGCATCGATTCTCGTATTAAAATATAGATATTAATCTTGCAATTTGTCTCAATAATTGGAGCGCGTGAGGCTGATATGTGTAAAATAATATCGTAAAAATGATAGAAAAAAAAAGATGAAAATATACACAATCGACCTAAATATTTTTATTTTATTACGTTACATAATATATCAATGATCGGATTCTCTTCTTGAAATTGTAACCGTCGGAAATTGTTCGTTTAGAAAAGTGCATTTTTTTAACGAGACACTTTTATTCGGAGATATTGAATTAGACTTAGATTCTTTAATTAACATACTATAATTTTCGATACATCGTCTCTTCGATCGATCGTAAATATATGATCTTATACGCGAAACGCGCATCTAAGTTACAAGTTGGTTCTCTATCATCACGGATGGGCAACGAGATACGGTATTTGCGGTTCGAGCGAGGCAAAGATCCTTTCACGTGACGAAGGGTGAGAGGAGATCGGGATAACTCGCCCGACTATATAACAGTTTGGATTACGACGTAGCCATATTTACGATCGAGAGAATTGATCGCGATAGAGCGGAATTGGGACGTTGGTTGGGATGCAAGGCGGGAGAAAAAAAAAGAGGGATAAGGCATTCAGCCTTGCGCGCGGAGAGATACTAAAAGGCAGATACATCTTTTACCGTTAATACGTTATTCAAACGATCAAGATTGCAGAACGTGCAGCGCGAGTCGTGGATATTAATATTCGATCGAAGATTAGTCACACGTTGCATTCGCAATTTATTCTACCGTCTCTTTCAATGTATATTTTAGTTATATTTTTTTAATTACACGTGCTTTCCCTTTTGCCCGAAAATTTCATATTATTCCTTAATTTTCGCATATTTATTTTAATTCTTATTATGCAAGGATAATTGTGGTAACTTTATTTAAATTATAATTTTATGCATAAATTCTTAAAATTCTCTTAGACTTTAATGTATATGTATATTTTTATTAATTAACATATACTATATAAAATCAATACACAAGTTTAATAATTAATAGAGCTATCAATATGTATATCGAACGTATAATTTTAAATCTTTATTATTGAGATATTCAAAAACTGCTTCTCAAAAAAGCATTAGTTTGATTGACGTGTATATATACATATTCGCCAACATTTGAAAAACTAACATTAATAATTTAGAAATTTTACTATTCAAACTGTTTCTCTTGCGATCTTTTATTATCCGACTATTTGAGACGATACAAGTATA
The DNA here is from genome assembly GCA_963971435.1 of Lasius platythorax. Taxonomy (NCBI): domain Eukaryota; kingdom Metazoa; phylum Arthropoda; class Insecta; order Hymenoptera; family Formicidae; genus Lasius; species Lasius platythorax. The sequence goes on from OZ020541.1 coordinate 2,002,644, forward strand.
TTTACGGGAATCTTCTAGAAAGATTTCGCTTTAAGATTTCGTGCAGCATCGAGAGGTTATTGCATCGTGGAGCAGGCAGCACGCGGAGACCGCGCGCGAACTAGCCAGCTTGTTCCTTGCGGTCGGGGAGAGAAGTCGAAAACCTCTGGTGAACCTTACATACCCCCCACCACCGCGCGCTGGTCCCACCGACTCCTTTCTTTCGTTTCAGGCCGGGCCTGCTTTTTCTCTCTCCTCTCTCTCTCTCTCTCTCTCTCTCTCTCTCTCTCTCTCTCTCTCTCTCTCTCTTCTCTCTCGTCCGGGTTTGAGAACCGTGCGCCTAAAATGCAGGCTAGGTTTTCGGCCGGGTTCTCGCGCATACCCGCCCACCCAATATTCCCTCTCCCCCCCCCTCCCCCTCACCCCCCCGGTCCTCTCACCAACGGCCGCGTTGTTAGGCATCTTCCTCTCGTTGCTAGGGCCCCGCACTCGATAAGCCTTCCCTACCCCCTCCCCCCCCCGTCACCTCACCCTCCCAGCTGCCTCTCTCCGTATGCTACCGCCGCCGAATAGTCCCAAAATGCATCGGTGCCTCCGCGTCTCGCTCCTCACCCCTCCTTATTGCGTGGAGGCGAGCAATGCCGGACCTCCGTCTATCTTTCTCTCTCTCTCTCTCTCTCTCTCTCTCTCTCTCTCTCTCTCTCTCTCTCTCTCTCTCTCTCTCTCTCTCTCTCTTTTTCTCGCGCGAACTCCTTCTCTTCTCATGTCTACTACCCTCTTTACGTTTCCCTCAGCGATGTTCCCTGCCAGCCGCCTCTGCCTCGGGTTGCTAGGTCCGTTTCTTTGCGAATAGAGTTAATGCATGTCTTCCATATGTATTGGATCTTGGATCGTTTCACGAGGTTTCAAATCTATGCACGACAATCCGGTTCCGTGCTTTCATTTGAATACATTACGATTGATCGGGCTACTTTAGAATAGTGAAAAATACGACGCCGAACACATATATATATAGCGTCTAAATTGACATCTTTTTTGTTGTTATTATCATTATTTCTCAGGTAGCAAAAGTAGTCATTTTGACATTTATATCAAAATGACGTCAGAATGATTACTTTGACATTATGTGATTGGTATCGTGTGCGGGGAGAAGACACGACAAACTCGAAGAAATTTTTTCAACATCTATTTAATCCTTTATTCTGTCGCGAATATTTTCTATTAGATAAGCGGAGAGAATACTTGCGCAAGAGAATATCGATATAATTCGAATAAAAAAAATAATGATATAATTAATCCAAGTAGCCAAAGTAGTCATTTTCGGACGTCATTAAATATCTTAATTTTGATTACTTGACAGAATGAAGGATTAAGTAGATGTTGAAAAAATTTCTTCGAGTTTGTCGTGCCTTCTCTCGCAAGATACCAATCAAATAATGTTAAAATAAATCTTAAAATAGATCTAATTACTATTATTGTAATTTAATGAACTATTTGTTAAGAAAATAGATAATAATTCGTCCCATCTTATCCAAAATGCATAGCTCATATGATATTTCAGGCCATGCTTATATCGAATAAGCTAGATTTGGATATGTAAAGTGTTTTTATTAAAAATGTAGACTTCATACAAGCCATAGTTTCCAATTTGATTCAGTAAAATTGCATTATGCAAAATTACAATATCTAATATGTATTATCTATATGTATTATCCAACAATAATATACTTGAGATATAAATCAGTCTAGAATATAATTTTACAATTATATTCTACAAGTTTAAAATATAGTATAATGTGTTCATCGTTTCATATATAAAAGGATGGTTAAAATATGCTGCATATGCTGGTTTTATTCCAGACAAATCGCTGAACTATGAAGGTGAAAAACATCATCAGCAATATTTTCGCACATATGTCACGTTACTAAGTTAGCTGATAGTATAACGAGTTCGCAGTAACCATAAGCGTAATAATCGAAAGTTAATGATTATCGGATCAAAAGAAAAATGTATAAAATAAACATCGGGCGAGCATGAAAAATTCTATCGAGATATAAATTCTAACAACTCCCAAGACACATCATCGAGAACGAAATTGTTATTTTTCACTCGTTCTTAATTTCGTCATGTTGATTTTTATGATTTCATGTTGCAGTAAAACTTTTTCGCTTTACGTCTATGGACGATATTGGATACTTTGCAAGACGTTTGGAAAACTTAACATTGCTATTACTATTATTTGTATGATATTCAATATGATAAAATATTACATATACATATACACATATATATACATATATGTATTATCAGTAATATTTTATTATATCAAATTTCGTATAAATAACAGTAATGTAAAGTTTTCCAAACGTCTTGCAAAGTATCAAATATCGTCGATAGATGTAATATATAATATATGTATATATTATATATATAATATTCGAATATTATTCGACGAATATATTGCGTCGAGGAGAGGCAGGCGTGCCGGGACTCCGATTGTAAGACCGCGTCAGAATTCGCGAGCTAGGCGCGGCCCTGTCTCATTGCTAGAGTCCCCCTCTTTCCACTTGGAAGGCTGCACCTAAATGCGCTATCCTGTCCCCACCAAGTGCATTCCACCTATTTGGGCCCCCCACCATGGCGTACCGGGCCGAAAAGTGCAACGGCCTAAATTCACGTAGAGGAAGGTAACAAGGGCCTTGGGTCTCTCCCACCACGGCCGGCACCACGGTGCAACAACCTAATTTCTAGAACCCTCTTCCTCTCTCTCTCGCACTCTCTCTTCCCTTCTTTCTTTCCTCTTGCCTGTTCCGTTCCTCGCACCCCCTCTGCGTACCACTACTACTACTACTGCCGCCGCCGCCGCCGCCGCCACGTCTTTTTTCATCCTCACCTCGCGCGCGCGTTACCCCCTCGACCCCCCTTGCACTTCCCCTGCCCCTCCCCCCTTCCGCTGCGACCCGTCCGCACGCCGAAAACCGCCGCTCTCGGACGGACGCGCGTTTCGCCGAGGCCCGCTCGTACTCCATCGCATCGCGCTTCTTCTACTTAATGCAATCGCTAGTTGGTTTTCGGCGGCGGCAAGCCTTACCCTTCCTCGTCTCGCCTCGCCCTAGTCCTCTGTCCTCTCTCGCTCGCCTTCCCCGCCGTGCCCTTCTTCGGCTATATCTTCGGCTATCCCTCCGCCGACCAGCCCGCTCCAAGCTCCTACAGACCCGCTTCCATCTTTCGCCATTCTCTCCTCTTCTGCGCCGTCTCTTTTTCCCTCTTTCTTTGCTTTGCTTCTTCGTTCTTTTTTTTTTCTTTTTTTACCTCGGTGCAATCGTCTCCGCTTACTAGCGATTCGTGCATGCAATACGATCTCTCTCGTCCTGCTACGGCTAGCACGAAAGCGACTTTGCGCTCGTTCCTGCCCGAGGCATCTCTCTCTCTCTCTCTCTCTCTCTCTCTCTCTCTCTCTCTCTCTCTCTCTCTCTCTCTCTTTTCTTTGACATGGGTCAGCGAGGTTTGTCATGGAAAATATCCGGCCAATCGCGCGTGTGATCATCTGAGTGAAGATCGGGTTAAATCGCGAGAAATGAAGTTTAGTCTTCTTGGACAGATTATAAAAAAATTACATGACGTTACACTACATAGTATGTGCAGCGCACGAGCTGAACTTTCTTTCAGACCCTCGTCAATTCGACTCTCTCGAAGAATGTCTTCCTTATTTCTTAAGATCTTACTTTTCGCTTTTTCTTAAAGCTTGCAGTTTTTCGTTATATTGTTTTTTACACACACACACATTCTCTCTCTCTTTCATTTTGTTTTTCATCCCTAAAATAGTTCTCTATGCGAGGTTACTTACAACAATGTTACGCGATCGTTCTATCTGCGACTCGTTTCTATTATGCATTTCTAGAGCGCAAAACTTGCCGAGTTATCCGAGACGCCGCGTCCGCGATATTTAAATCGCGTCAGCGTAATAAGACACGAATAACACGTGCAATCGTGTTTAGATCGCGCTATGAGAGTCTAGTCTCTCGGAACTACAGGTAGCGTAAAAGCGTATTGCGAAAATATTTATTCTCCTTAATTTATTTCGACTTGCGCAATTTATGCTCGTATTTCGAGATGTATTTGACACTGTGGCAAATTAAAAAACTATGCAATTTTTATTGCCATTTATTAACAATCTGAAAAATTGATATGTGGAATTAAAAATTTGCGATTCAAATTGAAACATCAGTTTTACATTTTATCGAAGAATAAACTAGATTGAAGAATCTTCGATTCTTGATATCGTGCTGTTGTATTAATCCGACTAAATATTGCAACGCGAAAAAGCTTTTCTTACAACAGTTTTACCGAGAGACAACGATAAATGCAGCTTCTCAAGTGGGTTATTCGCTAACCGCGTCTTTCTTTTTTTTCAAATACATGTCGATTGTCGATAAAAAATATCCATGCTATGTATGAGTGTTTGAAAAATATATTACTTATATAAATATTTTTCAGTATAAAAAATATTTATTATTTATATAAGAAAAAAGAAAAATAGATAAATGGAGAATGCGTGTATAAGCATCTATTGTTATAAACATTCTTTATTTTAGTATTGCGTGAAATGAGATCGACGCATAACGTATATTATAAAATCACTAAAATAAAATTTAAAAAAAGAATTTAAAAAACAGAAATACTCGAATCAAGGAAGATTAATGCAGTTGTGAGGTTAATTGGGCAATGGACGAAGATCGCGTTCTCGACGCCGAACATATAGATCAGTTAGTGGCGATTCGCGCGTCGTCGAGCACACGCGGGCGCAAGTGCGGAATGCACTTACGTACTCGGTACTAAGCCCCGAAACGCCCGGGGGAACCCATTCCGTGGTAGCGGCATCGAGGACGGAAGAGAGAAGCTCGTTCTACCACGTTTCACGCGAGGGGGGGAAGGGAAGCGTGGAGGAGGAGGGGGGGAGGAAAAGGGGGGCCACGACGCGCGCGGAGGAGGCGAAAGGTACGGCAAAAGTGTTGCGAGCGGGAGAGGAACGGTGGAGAATCGAATCATCCTTACACAAGAGACGATACGGGACAACTCTACGTTCTCCCTCTCCCCCTCCCACCCTCTCCCCGTCTCTTCCCCGATGTAGCGACTTTCGTTCGGATAAAGTCACCCCACCCCCGGGAGGGTGCGCGGGGGAACCTTCTCGCGAGAGAGAGAGAGAGAGAGAGAGAGAGAGAGAGAAAGAGAGAAGCCCCGAGAAGAGTCGCGCCGCACGCTTTCGAATTTCACGCGAAATTCGGTCAATTTCAGGCGCGGCTTGTGCACTTTGTGCAGACTGGCGCGACCAGCCCCGTTTTACCATCGCGCGCGCGGATGGCTTCGTGTTTTTTCCGCTGCACTCGCCTCCTCCCGCTTCCCCTCCGGTCCCTCTATCGCTGTTGTTTCACACGGGGGGGGGGGAGGGGAAGGGGGGAATCGGCGTCCTCGATCGGGGGCCCGGGGACCCGGGGCCTCGCAAAAGTATATACCCGTCGACGCGTTTTAGACGCGGCCGGTAAGAACCACGTCCGTGGCGCGGACGCATAGAAAGAAGCCACGGCGTTGTTGCACACACGCTGGTTTCCTCGCTCCTTCGCTTCGCGGTCCCCGCGTTTCACGCGGATCAATGCCCCGGCAAAAGTTCTTTGAGCCGAGGACCACCTGCCCGCGAAGGACCCGCCCAGAGAGCGCGCAACGGCACCGGTGCATTGCCCCTGTTACTTCGCTCCAACGTGACTTTACTTGACTCTGACCGCGACTTTGGCCATTATACGGGATTTGGTGCCCTTTGTGGGCCCGAATGGCGTGCGAAGGTGTCCGAAAGACGTAATTCGCGCCCCGTTTTTTTTCTCCCTCTTTGCTCCTACTCCGCAGCCGCTTTTGTTTTATATCATCAAATGTAGATTTTTCTTAAATCCTTCTTATATAAAGTGAATGTCTAAATAATCGAGTAAATGTAATAAGATCTATTTTCGAAGAGCATTTTAGAAGTATCTCGAAATTGAAAAAGTACATCTTAGACTTTTCAATTTTATTTACACATGGAGAGATGAAAGCCACGCATGACATAAATTTTATTTTTAGATGAGCAAAAAAAAATGAGCTATTAGTTTATCTATTTAGTTTTTTCTTTCACAAGCTCTTTCAATTTATCTGCTGAATACTTAATGGAAAGATAATAGAAATGATGATAATATTTATAACAAAATATGCTTTTTCCAATAGATATAAATCTAAATTAAGAATTGTCTCTGAAATCTGTGAATTTATTTCGCAGACAAGACTATCTCTTAAGCATCAATCTGACAGTTATGTAAAAACAGCTGATATCAGCCGCGCAAAGCGCTTATCTCTCGTAGGCCCGGGGAGAAAAAACGAGTTCGGTTTAAGTTCGCATATTTGAATTTTCGTTACGATGTGCAACGGCCCTGTTGTAACCCTCTAGGGCCAAACTTCGTGCACATCGTGCGTGACTGCGCGGTGCGCGTGCATGCGCGCCTCCGCGTGTCCGTCTTGTGCGTGTGCATACTGCATACGTATAGCGCATACGTATAGCGCGTATGTACGCGTGCATAGGCGTGTGCTTCGTGCACCGTCCGCGACCGGTTGCACGGTGCGCCGAAACTTTATTTCCAGAATGTTTGATTTGAGAAAGAAATAGCGCTGACTCGTGTTCGCCTGTGAGGCTCTCGTTGTCTGCAAACTACGTCGTACGTTTAACAATTTCCTCGTATTCTTCGCGATGCAAGAATCTACTGCTATAAGATTATTATCTTTTCTTTTACGATACGTAGATATGATTCAAGCGAATATATATATATATATGTAACGCGTCCTACTTACATTTCTGTAGCATTTGAGAGCATCTTGCTTACGTATTTATTGCGATAGTGAAAAATATTTCGATTTTATCAAAGAAATATTATAAGAAAAAAAATTCATAAGCCTGTCATATATGTATTTTAAAGTGATATTATTCTAAAATGCCGATTTCTAAAAGGAAAAGCATAATTGTAAAATTATATGTATTTTAAACTTATCGCACTTTTTAGAATTTTCGGCAATAATTATCTTAATGACAGCAAGTTTTGCGAATCGTGAATTATCTTTTAATCGTAAGTATAAGATACTCGTTGTTTACTTGTGTACCAAGATGATGTTAAAAGTGAAAAATTCCAGAAATAGTAGTAACGAAAAATGAAGCTACATGTAATGCAATATTAGAGCGCCTTCTCTCACTCGGAAGATATCTCAATCACATTAGCAGTATTTACCGCGAATTAAAGAACCTGTCGCTGAGGAATCTCTGCGGTTTCGAAGCGAAGCGCGACAATCATTCTGCACGATGAAATAGAAACGGGAAGGAAACGGCCCAGAAGGAAGGAGAGAAAGAGAGAAATAAAGAAAGAGAAATGAGGCCGGAATGAAAGCGCACAGGGCAGTCGCGGGCGTGTTACACTGACGCAACGTGAATTTTGGCTCGGCCCGGTCACGGTTTCGTAGGCACGCTAAAAATTCCTTTACGTTCTTCCTCTCGACAATTGTTTCGTTGCATCCTGCCGGGGCCGAGCTCTGCCGCAAGCCTTGAGAGCGGAACGAACCAGGGTGCCGGGCGTGTATCTGCCAAACGCGGATGCCCTCGCGAAACACGAACGGATTAAGGGAAATTAAGGGGAAACACCGCGCTGAGACAACTGAAAAAAAGGGCTAATTTTGCTCGACAAAAGCCGATGTGTTTTTTAGAAAAATCCTTTCTTGACATATCGATCGTAGTACGTGCTCTGAGAATGCCTTATATAAAATTTTGTTTAAAAAAAATAATAATGTGCATATCAAAGCGTATATATACGTGTCTTGCGGTGTGTAGTGTTATTGTCAGACTGTTTCATTATTATTTCGGATAGAATGTTTAAGATAAAAATAATTTGCGTTTTTTTTTCGATCCTCACTTTGGAATTATTCTAGAACTTAGAATTTAGATTTAAATTTCAACGGGCTAGAAAAAGCCAGACGCGGATGGTAGTGCGTCAGTGTCAAGGAAAAATTTTCAAGAAAAAAATTAATTTTCAAGAAAAAATTAATTTTCAAGGAAAATTTGTGTCTTGTGTACAACTAATCAGTTTCATTGAAAATTAATTTTTCCTTGAAACTAACGCACTACCATTCGCGTCTGGCTCTTTCTAGCCCGTTGAAATTTATATATGTATTTTACATTGAGAGCCTTACTAAAGTCTTAGTTGTTAGAATTTATGTTCTACAAAGTTACAAGTTTCTGCGATCTTTCCAAATCAGAAACTATAGAAATTGTCGACTTTCTTCTGTCAATCAATCTTCTCTATCTCTCGATCTTTTAACGATCTTATAACGAAAATAGATAATTAAAATTCTTGATAAGAGCAATATAAAATATGTTGTAGAACTTGATGAAAGAATAATTAAGAATTATATGGTTGTGTAATTGTCTGTAAATTTTTATTATTTGCGATACATATAATTACTAACTTATCTATTTATTTTATGCGAATTAATAAATACTAATAGTCGGAGAGCAAGAAGGCAGAACGGCGAATAGAGAGATAATAATCGACTCGAGTAAATTCAAAACGATACAAATCTTGAACAATGTAATGTAATTTAACTTCACTTTATATATTTCACACGTGCTAGAAATAATCAAAATTTAAAGTCAGCGATGCGCACATTCGTTATGCCACATTTACATTTCAAATTTCAATGTTGAGTTTTGAATTGTTAGATGCGTAACATTTGAATGAAATTTCCAAGGAAAAAAAAACGAAATTAGCTGTATAAATTTTAAAGTTTCACGAGTTTGCGTCAATAAATCCGGCTGCGTCAGTGTTCCGTCTGTCTTAAAAATTTTTTTCATATATTTTTGTGCTTCCCGTCACGCATTTACGCAAATTGTCGAATGCTTTTAAAATCCCTAGGTTTATTTTACAAAATGTATTTTCTGGACTGGTTATTACACATATATATAAAATTTTAATTGCATATTGCGTATTTCAAATTTTAATTGGTAATTACAGATGATAATAATTTCCTCCCATATTCCGTGATATACATGACCCGTAATGTATTCTCTGTAACTTACGCTAGCATACTCTGAAAAATCTCTAAATTTGTTACACTTACACGCAATGATAATAATATAATAACAATAATAATAGTAATGCAATTAAATGTTTTTACGTGTATTGCATTTCTTACCGTCGTAATCGTATCGGATAACAGTATAATTGTTAAATACCGGTTTAGTTAATAGTCGCTGTATTACTTCCGTCATCGCACTTACTTCCGAAAATAGGGAGTTCCGCAATCAGAAATATCTATCGAATCGGATAAGGATCAGTTTTCAAAGAAAACGCGCGCTATATCGTTCGCGTGATATCAAAACCCCTGTCCTCCAGCGCATTAATATCCGTCAAACGCGACAGTTTATCGGGCACAGCCGCGTTTTACGAGAAGGAAAAAAAAATTTGGAGGGGAAGTAAAGCAAAGAGCTGCTCGGGACTGTTGAGCGTGATCAGCATTATCGAATTAGCGCGATTGGCGTACGGTCGGAATTTCGCGATGGTTGCGCGGACCCGATGTGTTTGCATTAGCGAAGGCCGCCTGAGGGAATATTGCGTTTCGATTGGACATACACGCGCAAATCGCGGACGATAAATATTAATTATTTTTGTTTGTCTCCTATCGCGCGGTCCGACATTAATAACATTTCGATCCCGCGCGCGCTCGCGCTCGCACGCTCTCGGCTTCCGTCCCCCTCGCCCTTCCCTCCCCCTCCTCACCTCCTGCCCCCCTCGCGCTCTTTTTCTCTCTCTCTCTTTCTCTCGCTAGTAAAACCATAACGCGCGCCGGCAAACGAATTGGTTAGCGCTCTCTCGATATGGGCTCTCTCTCTCTCCTCTACCTGCACATTAATGACGCCACCCCCTCTTTGGTCACCGACAAAAACGTTCCAAGTAACAGCGATGATGATGTCTCACCCGCGTGTTCACCCCCCTTGCGCGGGGGGTACACTCTTTTATACACACCCCTCTCGGTGGCCCCTCCACCGCGATCGCCCCTTCCCAACTTTTCCACTCCCTCTCCCCCCCCCTCCCCGCCCCCCCGCTCTCGCGGGTGTCGCCGCCATCGTCACCGCCATCAACCCCGGGGAATATGTAACCGAGGTTACAATGATCGTCGCGCGAATACGTAATTTTCGCAAACAAAGTAGCCTGGCAAATAATAAAACGCGTCTGTTTACCTTGACCGATGTGTATCTCCGGATTGCTGCTGCTCCGGTGGGATGAAAATTCACGATGGCAGGCCGATGCGCCCCGATAGTGATAATCGAGCTGATAGTTCGCGCTACCATCCTCCAGAGTAAACGCGCATCTCTTCTGTAATAATAAAGTGTAATGTCATCATTATCCCGGGAGCGATAGATATTCGCGACAGTTTCAGCTATTCGCTGGAATCCTATCTCTGTATTTCGTTAGCAACTCACTTGCGATAGGGCTATCAATTTTGTTAACGGGATTATTAATTGACTAATTAATATTTATATTTTTATCAATATTATTAAAAGAAATATAATTATATATTTATATTTTCTTCTTTTTATGCGACTTATAATTTTTCACGTGTATTTTAATAAGACGATTGTCATTTTTTTATATTTTTCACGAGATACTTGATATGACTTATGTCCTATTCTCAATACAATCCAGATCTTTATACACAATATATTCCTTCAACTTGTATATTTCGTTATTATACTTTTTAGATCTTGGTCAAAATTAATAATAAATAATTTCTAAACACACACACACATAATTTGTATGCTTATTGTTTAATGGTTAATGTAACACCTGTAATTTTTCGAAAAGATTTGCCAGAGATTTATATGTATATATATGAGAGTTTTCCATTATTTTTAAACCAAATCAATCTTCACACATTATGATATATTTTGCCGTACAAACATATATGCTTTTCTATGGGTTTTCATATGTTCGCGCTCACACTCGGCGTTTCCGCAAAATGCAAACGGTCACTTCCCATGCGAATAGAACACGGGAATACGCATAAGCGTGTGCGTGAACGCAGCCGAGCGCTTTGGGCAAAAGGCGGAAGACACGCGTTAGGACACGGTCGACATAAAATAAAAGGGAAGATTACAGGATTGTGGCCTGGGTGGGCGAAACGTGTAGGAAGTATGGAGTCGTTATAAATGGAACGCAGGATGACGTTGAGAAAATTGACTATACTCTTCGTCGTTCAAAAAAAAACGTTGCCGAAACGTTGAAAGAGAGGTATGCGAAACTACTTCGTATCTCGAGCTCTTAGTTTCGATAAGAGTCCCTTCTTCTATCGGCGACTTCAGACTCTGATTTTCCCTCTGGTTGAAGTATTTTAATAGTTTGCGGATTAATACCGATTGCAAAGCGAGCAGAGCGAAACTTGAGATCGGATATCTTTCTACGAGTACCTCTAAGTTCCGGGTTGTTGAATTAAATGAGATACGCTGATAATAATTCTCATATAATCAGGAAGCAGAACACGATGCTTGGCACTAGCGGACGCAGACGCACCGTCGCGATTCAATATCCCACGGATCTTGATCGTCCGTCGCATCGTGCGTGTGTGCTGCGAAAAAATTCTTCACAGACTCGTAAATTTCAATCTAATGCAAACCGCGAAAGCAAACAATTCCGCCGCGGTTTAGTTGTCCTTGGCTTTATTTGCCGGAGTGCCGCGAGTCAGACTCGAAGCACGCATCTGGTTAGACGGCTTTGTGAAAACAAAACCGTCGGATAGAATTCTTTCTTGTCTATGACGCGTTCAGAGATTAACGCGCGGAGCCTGAAGAATCGAGATCTTTTTAAAGTCAAAACAAAAATTGCTACGAATTTTATCAACTATACACGCGCGACACCATAATTATTATTAATACCTTATATTTAATTAATATGAAAAAAAATAATCGTAGGGTATATTTGTGCAGAATAAGTTAGAAAAATCACAAGTATCGTATAAAAGAATAAAAAATTACCTATGGTAAAAATTATACCTATTATATATATAAAAATTTTACCTATTGTACGGAACGTCTACATGTATGTATATTTCTCAAACAGCTTGTTCTCTCGTTTTTTTTCTGTCAAATGCGAGATCCTGTAAAGGGTCATGCGGCGCCTAAAACACACGTTTCGCCTATCGAGAGATCCGCCACTGTGCTCGCCGATAAAGCGTATCTACTAGTTTGGCCTTCCTCTCTTCCCCACCAGCGCGATTCATTTCTCTTTCGTATTAGACTCGCGTTACGGTCAGTGACGTGAATTTAGACGAAGGTCAAGACGTCTGGCCGCGTCTCGCCGTAATGATCGTCTCACATAATGCCCGACCCAACGTGTGAATAATCGTCTACGAACCATATAACGACGAACACGTACCGTTGTTCTCGCGGATTAGGGAGGATAGGAGAGAATAAGTGGCGTTACATGATCATACATATACAATAGTACGGTTGATGGATTGACAAATTGGGAAAAAAATGATATAATGCTATCGCGACCTTCTTCTAGAAGCCGTACATAATTCTGAAATGATATACGGTTATACGGTACACGCTTTATCTCCTATCTCGTAATGTTTTAATTTACGATATTAACTTGCTATTAAAAACAGTAACTGCTTTGGCTTTACTTCGTTTAGTCGACGCGGCGCGGTCTGTTAGACATGGCTATGTAATTATGTTCTACATTCTAAATAATCTAAATATACTAAATCTTTGTGAGCACAATCTTCAAGAGCCGGAAAGATGTTATAATGCCTCTAATTTGTAAACCAAAAATTCTTCATATTCACGCGCAAAGCTCGGTACATGATTAGAATTTTCAAAGTTCACTGAATTACAAATCTAAAGTAAAAAAAAAAACTCATGAAATTCAAACTAACATTTCCAAATTTTGCGATGTTTTTCGGCTATACGTCGAAATTAATATTAATATTAATATTAATATTGTAATTTTTATTCCCGTAATCAGCGACTCCAACAATCTTTAAATACTGCGACATATTTGAAAAAATCGATACAAAAAATGTTTCCGCAAAGGACCACGAGATTTATAACGTCTCGTCAAAATATGAGTATCATATTCTTTGCGGGAAATTATACGTTAAGCATATAATTGTTTCTTAGAGCGAAATCTTCGTGATTTCCAAAGATTCTTGCGACCCTTTGAAATGAAAGCTCTCCCTTCCGGTTTCTTTAACGCGGCAAAGTTAAACATTTACGGAACGCACAAAGGATGCATCGATATTGAAGCACATCCTGCCTGCCATTAAGGTTACCATTCGTTTCGTAAAACAGGTGCGCGGACACAAGTGCGTCGGATGACAAACGGCCGCACGTGACATCGTATCGTATCGGATCGCTAAATGTTAAGCATTAAGTCTTGCGGAACGTTAATAAAATTTCTCAAGAGAGAAGTTAAGTACGTAATGTTGGAAACGCACGACGTTACAATGAACCCTTCTCTGTTCGTTCGGTGCCTTTTTGGGACACGTTTCGCATCGCGAGACAGATAAGCGCAGATGTTAGTCTTACCGCGCGACTTAATTAGCTGAATAACCGTACGTGACATAGGTCATCTGTGTGGAAAATTCAAGGCGAACCGAAAGTAGGGAGGCGAAGTGTGTGAAAATAAAAATGTCGCTACGAATCGTTATATTTATCAAGCTTGTATTTATCGTAAGAATTTCAAGTGACACGCTTAATTACAAAGTTATTTAATATTAAAGTAATATTTGATTAAGCGAGTCAACGTAAACTTGTTTAATTCAGTCGACTTCTAATTGTGTCCTATTTAAAAATTATATTTTTAATTTTTTTTTTCCAATCTACTCGGCAACGGGAAGTTAAAAATTATTCATAAGTACTAATTTAATTCTAATGTTTATTTGAGAAGAGACTGATAAAATACTCAAGGGAATAAGAGTCTTGCGGTTTAAGACGCAAAGTCTTGAAGGAACACTCGACGCGATCTTCGCTGTGGAAGAAGGTTCCGTTATTCCGTGAGGGATAATTGAAAGCATTTCTCGAGACGGAAGCCATTAGGATGCAACGATTTATGCCTATAGATCGCGGAGAGATTAAGGGAATACGTACATAACGTAAACGACGTACAAAGGGCGAATTTTCTTTTTTTTCTTCGTTTTCCTTTCTCGCACGAGTGTTGCACTCGCAATTAACGCGCGCGCTAATTAAGAGAGTCGTCGATACACACGTGCGAGTACGCGTGCGCGCGCAAGCGGGTAATTTCAGTTGTATTCGCCGTAGCGACGACGCTCCCCGACAACGACGTTTCGGCATATTCCCGAATTGCCAAAAAGGAAGTTCACATGGGTAACCAGCACGTTGCTAGGTCGAATAAATGCCTAATTATAACTATCTTACATCTACCGCGCATCGTGTATTATTACCCCACGAAACGTACAAACGACGGTACGCTTGTTTTCGATGCACGCGGACGTGCTTAACAAACGTTCCTGGCCAAATTTGCAAAGGATGCGCATAATAATCGTCCATTAGCCAGTCATTTGCGTCCCGGAAAGGCGGGTTCTCACGCACTGTCATCCCCCAGCGCATAATCCCGTAGACTAACCTGCGGAATCGATTGCGATCGGCCCACAAAAAAAGAAAGCGATTACCAATCGGCGATTGTCATTGCGTCCGTGGAGATATGCGTGGATGTTTCTTTTTTCCGCGATTAAAATCGGTACGCGTATTATTTCTATGTTCTACGAGTGGAAATTATGCGTTTTAATTAAATCTCTTTAATAAGACTATCAAGTTTATGATGGTAATATTTTTTTTTCCTAATAAAATCGTCTTAAATCGCGTATGCGTAGAACGGATAACAGCAAAAATATTTCTCGGTGTTGTTATCGTCTATCGCATTATTAGTGAAAATTATGGGACAATTATTATTCTAAGCTTCACATTTATTATTTCAAACTCGTCGTAAAATAAAACGATATCGTTACTGTTCGAGAGCATTTTAGACGCGTTTTCGCGACGCTGACCCCGACTACTTCGCATCTGTTATTATATTACTTCATCGTGCTTTGCGAAATGTATGCTTCCCAGAAGTAATAACGATAACAAAAGTGATATCGCGTAATAACTGGCATACTTTGACATCAAGTTTCGCGTCTATATAATATTACGTCGACAATTTTTCGCGATCAAGAACGGTCAGTTTTAGTGTGACGCAGAAAAAACAATCACACAAATAATTACCTTCACATCTTGCAGCATTATCGAGAGATTATTCCGAAAAAAAAAAGAAAATAACATATGTTTGTCGAATTTCGTACGTTTGTCCCGTTAAATATGAAGCACGGAATAACCCTCGATTGCCTTTTTAAAATATCAAACAATCTCAAAAATTATATGCATGATATAATTATATATTACGCATATAAATGCATTGAATAATCTCAAACGTTTCATATAAGCTCTCTCTCTCTCTCTCTCTCTCTTGTAACGCTGAATCATAAATATCACTAGACATCTCGCGATAAGCTCTTCTCTCAGAGCAGACTTTCCTCTTTTCATATATCTACTAGAATGTTGTGAAATAATATTGCGATCATAAATAACCACAATTTACAGAGGCGTCGTCTGTTTCGAATCTCATCCAACATAAGAAAGTGAGAGAACAGATTTATCATCTTTCAAGTTTCGAAATAAGAGTCAAAAAGCCATTTAAACTCATTAAGCTAATTAAGATATAATGGAATATCCCGAATATATCGATTGTCGTAGCGATTAACTGCCGCAAGATATATTCGCACGGTTAAATCCGATGTAACACGTGTCATTTGCAAGTCTAAAAACCTTTTGTCCTCTATGAGCCCCTATTTCCGCAATTTCACAATGCGTCTTGTGTCATTCGATCAAGGAATTCCAAAGAGAGAGGTTCCATCCCCGATGTTTTTTAAACAAATTCCGCCACAACTTTTTACTATTTCGAGAAAGCGACTGAAAGTTTATTCGTTTCATAAGAAATTAGAAATAGATTATAATGAATCATCATATTACATAATGGTTATGAGAACGAAACAACTAGAATTATAATTCAAATAAAAACTATTTTTTACGAAAATAATGCATAAGTCAGAAAATATCGTGCCACATGCATTAAATCTTACGAAAATAACTTTTTTTACTTTGCACAATTATTAATTATTAATAATTATTCTAGAAGTTTCGAGACTTCTCAAATTTACATTTAGAAAATTGCGTTATATTTTATTCGTACAATTTTATAAGTTCGAATGTGTGTGTGTGTGTGTGTGTGTGTGTGTGTTTGTTTGTGTATACGTGTACCACGCAATTATTAATTAGCTAAAAGAATATAAATTTGCGATACACCGTTTCAGATAATTGAATATTGACTTCGTGGGCCAGTGCAATCTAATCTTCTGATTAGATAAACAGAAAAGAAAATGTGCAATGCGAGAATAAAATTTCTTGCGAAATTATGTATCGAGCGGTGAATAGGGTTAGCGATGCGGTATGTCGTAATTCCGCAATCAAACGACTGAATACATTGCGCAAGAAAAAAAAAAGATATGCCGTACAAGCAAAAAATTTTGAGAACAGGTACGCGCTTGCGTGATTAATGCGCTGAACGTGGAATTCCAAAAAGACGCCGTCGAAATATTCTGAAATTGCACGGGAGAAGGACGTGCGAGAGCGTGCGTCTTTCCTGTTCCTGTATAAATAGGGCATCGCTAATATAATAATTTTCACGTCACGAGAATGTGTATCTTAAAATATATAAATTATAGCGCAATATACGATTTATAGGAAAAAAAAAAACATATGGAATGATTTATGGTAAAAGAATTTGGCAGGGGAGAAGCAATAGTCTCTTTGAAAAATCTAATAAGTTTAAAATAAAGACTATCTCGTTTCCAACGGAATTAAACAATGTTGAACAATGCGCGAAACGCACGCGGTACCACACTCGTGGTAGCTAAAAATTTTTCATCTCTGCCAATTACTTTGAAAATAGCCGCGCCGGAGAGAGAGGGAAAAGAGAGAGAGCGAGAGAGAGAAAGAAAAAGAGGAGTGACAAGTAAACGCACAAATGCATGGATCGAATATATGCGCGATGCGACGGATAGACGTACATTATATTGAGACGAATGGACGTGCCAGAGACGGATGGATAGAGGATGAAACGAGAAATAGAGTAGCGTGAGGCTCGCGCGAAAGAAGGAGGGGAAGAGTAGAGGGAAGCAAAGCAGAAGGGCGGCGGGGAGAGGAGAGGGGACGAGGACGGGGTAAAGGCGAACGTACCCTTAGGAAGCGAGAGATGCAGCAGAACTGCGAGAGAACAGGGGGGGACCAAAAGAGAGGGGGGGGGGGAGACGAGCGCCGAAGCGGCACAGAAGGTGAACGTCCAAGGGGCCAACCTGTTCGAGGTTCATGGCCCCCGATCGACTAGCGAACTCTCTTGCAGGAAGCCATCCTGTCCAATCTGCTAGCGTGCCTCGTGCAAAGGACCGCCGCACCTTGCTCTCGGAACGCCGGAATTTTCGAATAATATCGCAGCGCGTGGACTGCTCGCGGGACGCGTCTATCCTCGCCGCACGTTTAACGCTAGATTACCGCTTGATCGGTAGTCTTCCAGTCGTTCTTGCAAATACTAGATAAACGATAGATACTTAGATAAATAAATTGTAATTTAGATCGGTATATGCTATACTCGGGATAACTCACTAAGATACTATACGACCGTCGTGTAATATCATGCAACAAATAATTTGCGATTTATTGTAGAGAGAAATGTTTTAAAAAGTATTAGAAATTTTGTTACATAAAAGATTTCAAAAAATAGCTTAATACGAAAAAGATTTCATAAAAACAAATCATTGATATATATTTAATTCATTTTGGAGTATATCATCTTATTTTATAATTTGAGCATGTATTACTTCTATTACATCAGAGTGAAATGAGGGAAGTATATATGTAATATGTTGGAGCAATATATTAAAACAAGAAGAATATGTGTTTGCAACTTTATCACGTCTTTATCGTATTTAGCATCGCTGTCACAACAATTCGAACGACAAGAGAGTTAACTTCCGAGAAAATTTTTTCTTTCTACAAACGTTCTGGATACACACTCAAGGTTTAATCGATAAAAATATTACTATAAAGAATAGTCAACATATATACGGGCGTGAAAGAGGCAACTTCACAAGTGGAAACACGAAAGCAAAAACTTGGCGAGATTTCAAAACCGGAAGAACAAGCCGAATCATTGACGTGCATAATTAAGTCGAATACAGTTTTTTAGGTTTTTTAGTTTTTTACATAACACTTCGACACTTCGCAACGAAAATATATTTATTCTCATTATCAATCGATAGTTTTTATTACTATTATTAATAGAATATTATCATTTTTCAATTTTTAATATAAATATTTGACATGGAAAAATGTTCAAATTGTCGATGCACAACAAGTTATTTTTTTATGCGCATGTTTTGTGTTTCTGGCAATAATTATTAAAAAAATTAAGAAATTTTTTTCCCGAGAGATGACTTCTCACTTCTTGGTTATTCTCGTCAACAATCATATTGCGAGACCGATTTGACGCAAAACGCGCATAGACCAGCAACACACATTTCGCTCTCCATACAAACTATAATCTTATCTCGCGTTAGTCAGAACACAAATATCCCGCAATATGCGTGAGGCGGCGGATTAATAGTATCGTCGCGACGTTATTGAACGTCTTTTAAAGATTAACGATTTCGATATGCTCATCTGCGAAACTTTGTCAGTAAGATGACTCGACGACGATTTTAATATAAAAATCTTTGACGTAGAAAAATATTCAAATTGTCAATGCTTATTTCACAAGTTATTTTCTTATTCTTCGCGTATGTTTTCGTGTTTCTGGTAATAATTATGAAAAATTAATGCAAGAAATTTTTTTTCCCCGCCGAGAGATGACGTCTCTCACGTAAAGGAACCATCTTTACATTTAAAGTCGTCTCGCGAAATTTCGCATGCCGGCAACGCAGCATCAAATGCTCCTATGTGAATCGCTCGCCGATCCGGTTCGATTCACCTTTTCAGACGTCAAGAAAGTCGGCGTTTGCGACAACTCGCCTCAAGAAAGAGAGAGAGAAGACAATAAGACGACGGCCGCGAATTCCTGCAGATTCGAGACATTGCATAACAAAGTATACCGGGCGGTACTCGATATAGTGGCGCTTGCATCAAGCGCGATGAGTTCTCTTCGTCGTGCCTTTGCATGCGGTTAAAGTGAATCCACATGTTCATACCGATAATTTTCCTACTAATACTCTCTTTTCAAAATATAAGTAAAAATAATAAAAGATATAAATTCTGTCATTATGTTAATATACATCGCGTAAACATCTTTAAAAAAAAAATGATATAAAAATATTTCATAATTACTATATATGTATATATAGTAGCTATGAAATATTTTTATATCATTAAGATTACGCGATGTATATTAATATATTTCTGAACATAATGACAGAATTTATATCTTTTATTATTTATTCTATATATAGAGAGAAAAATTTTTCAAAAATTTCTTCATTACAAACATAACAATGTTTCTCTGAAAATTGTTATTGTAGATATATACAATAATGTTTTCTAATTTTAAATTTTCTTTTAAGCACAAACAATTTTCAGAAAAACATTGTTATGTTTGTAATAAAGAAATTTTTAAAACATTTTTCTTTCTTACACAGATTTATATACATACATATATAAAATCATAGTTTTCATTTATACCACATCTAAAACTACTGCATCTAAAATTTTTGGCACTTGCTCCTTGATCAAATTAATTGATATTTATCGCGCATATTCTATGTTAATACATCGTTACTGGACTGTCGTTAGTTATCTTACCTACCGATCCGTAATAATTTGCGTAATTGAATACAAGCCGAGCGATTACAATTATCATGTATTTCTTCGCGGATGGTTTCTACTGTGCTTTTATGCTCTTCAAAATAATCTGGTTTTGTTTATGGACTTATGGAGTTATAAAGCAAGAAAGAGTAACGGTAGCTTATTCACGCTGTCTGACAATTGTCTGGCATAAATGCAAAATTTTAGGCTGTAAGTGTTATGATCGTCTCATATATCGTGCGTTTACAATTTGATTGTATCATGCTGAAATCCAAGGACCAGAAGCAAGTTGATTACTATCTCGCGAGTCATTTGCAAATTCCCGTTTATTCGCTCTTAATTGACCACCTCGTTAGGTTTGACAATACACCGCGATAAACCTGAAGCCGCAATCTAATTGGTAGTTAAGACACATTCGGTTCTCTCTCTCTCTCTCTCTTTTTCTCTCTCTTTTTTAGCCACGAATATGACGAATTCTGCGTCAAATTTTTAGCTGCCAGCTTGTTGTCTTATTAACATTACGGTGGATTATTCTTAATATGCTTCCTAGAATAATTTGTAAATCATAAAATTTTAAATTTTTTATGGAACTATAAAACGCGCATAAAATATATATGACGTTTTAAGTACCCACTAACTTAGTTGAATATATTTGTACATTCTTAGCAGAATAAATTTTCTAGTAGAACGAATTTATATATAGAAGCGCGAAAATATTATTCATTACTCGAAAATACGTCCGAGTGAGACGAAAGAGTAGCATAGGAGAAAATTTTCGACCATAATTGTGTCTCCTGCATGGAAAACTGAAAACTGAAATTACGTAATTAATATGTCTCTGTATTTTATAAGTGCTTCTCGGATTGAACTTTATAAAATTGTTATTTCCGCATGTTACGAAGGTCTTTTACATTTTCGTTCGAATTTAAAGACGCGGTTTGTTCCATGTTTTCGTTCCCATGGAATTATCAACGTTTTATGCTCGCGCGCATATACATACACATACATAAAATAATTTAAAACTTTATTATCTCGCCGACTAAACCATCGAAAAAAAAAAAATCTATGACGCATCGTAAATAGATCAGTTAAAATCGTTTTCTCTCTTTCTCTCTCTCTCTCTCTCTCTCTCTCTCTCTCTCTCTCTCTATCTCTCTAAGCATTTCGGATCATGTAGCGCCATGCAAATGGCACCCTAAATCATTACTCAATGATGTTCGCGACAATTCGCCTTGATATTGCCAAGTCCTCGGGCTCGTTATTCCAATGAACAGCTAGCGAACATCGATCGCGGTCTGCTCGATTAAATGACTGAAGGACGGCAATCTGCATTCGTCGTTTATCGCTCTAATTTAAAGATACACTCGGACACAGTCGCAAAAGGGAAAACACCTTGCAGTATATTGACACAGATGCATTGGAATTAATAAGTGACATTTAAAAGATATTCGTTTATAGATTAATACGACTGATAATGCGTTGATCCGCGAGGAGAAGTCGAATTAAATATCGGCGAAAAAAATATCATTACCGATTACGTTCCGCAGCGCGCTGGCGATTTAAAAGAGTTGTGTCTGTCTGACCTATCTAAGGAGGCCGAAACGTTTCCCTTTCGCATCGCCGCGTCGCTGACGAAATATATATATCTCTCGTAGATCAGCTTTACACGGCTAATTCGTTGTCGCTTTTAGTTGTACGTATCGATAATAATTTTTTTCTCCATCTCTCGCCGATTTCTGTCTAAGAAGATTTATAGATCTAGCTAGACAATCTTTATCGATACACACACAGCCAGACAGAGAATGATGCTATTAATTTACATTCTCGATAGATGATGTAACGAGGAATCATCACAGAGACAAAACGAGTTAATTTAATTTTTCAATAAAAAAAAGAATCACAATGCAAAACTACAATTTTTGCAGAGTGAGATAAATTCTTTTCGGGCATCACACGATCGCAGTTATAATATATTTTTATACATAGTTTTTTCAACGCTGCTAAACTGGTTTTATTACGTTTTCAGCAGAGATTCTTGGAAGATGGATTGAAAAAATTTCGGTCTAACCGTTTTATTTAATCCATTCCCTCAGCGTGATCGCCCGTCATTTAACAATGAATAATAATTCATAATATTACGCGCGTAGAATTGCGCGTATAAAACAAGCTTAGAGAGTCGCATTTACACGCGGCTAAGAGTACGTAAGTTTGCTTATGGAGAGGCTAAATACCGGACACGACAGGGTGGTAATACGACTGGTAAGAGGGGTAGGACGGGAAGCAAGGCAGAGTGTCGGCGATGTCAAACGTTAGCGCGCGGAGAGTCGCCCTGCGATAGAGCCAGAAGGGAGGGGGGGGAGGGAGGGAGGAAGAGAAGCAACAAGACTTCTTTACTTCGTTTCGAGAGCTGACGGGCGGAGATGAGACAAAACGGGACGAGAGACGAGAAGAACGAAAGGAGCGATGGAAAGGAGAAACGGAGAAGTGAGAAGAAAGAGGAAGGGACAAGGAAGAGAAGAGGCTCGTAAGGGCGCAGCAAAGGGTGGATAGGAAAGGATAAGAGACGAGAAAAAGAGGGAGGAAAAGGAAGAGATAGAAGGAGAGAGAAAAAAAAAAAAGCGAAGATAAGAGAGGGCCAAAAGAGAGGAGGAAAGAACAGAAGGGAAGAGAGAAACGAACGGATGGGCCAAGCGATGGAGAGTAGAAAAGAAGAAGGGAGGGAGAGAAAGAGAGAGAGAGAGAGAGAGAGAGAGAGAGAGAGAGAGAGAGAGAGAGAGAGAGAGAGAGAGAGAGAGAGAGAGAGAGAGAGAGAGAGAGAGAGAGAGAGAGAGAGAGGGACGATTGGTCGGCACGAACGAGGCTCGAGACGAGGCGAGGGGGGAAACAGCCGAAGCACAACTCGAGACCAAGGGTGCTAGGGCGCGGGGGGAGGGGAGGAAGAAGAAACTAAACTGAGGGTTGGGGGCCACTAGCGAGGAAATGGTGGGGGGGGAGGGCCGAAGAATTGGCGAGGACCAGGGGCCTCGGGCTCGCGAGGGAGCGAGGGGCGGGAAACGAAGATGAGGACGCGGATGAGGACGCGGATCAGGAGAAGGAAGTGACGGAGCAGGAGGAGAAGCAGAAGGAGGGGAGCGCGTCTGGTTATATACGCGGAGGGGTGCCGCGGGGGCTCCCGTAATACGGGGGGTAGGGGTTGCCGCCCCTCTCGCGGCGTCAGCCCCGCCAACGTGGTCGCGCGAGGAGCGGGGGCCGGGTTAACCCCTCTCCTCGCGTCGCGAGGTTCCTATGAATTTTGCGACACTCAATAAAAAGTGGTTCCACGAGGTTAACATTTCGGTAACTATACCCTCGCCTACCCGGGACGCGCACGCACGCACCGCACGACGACGACGACGACGACACAACGACGACACAACGACGACGACGGGCCGGATCGGACGGATACGTGTATACGTATATACTTTCGTGCATACGCGTATACACGAATATATATCGCATATACACTCGCTCGCTCGCTCGCGCTCTTCCCAAGCTCACTCCCTCTCTTTTTCGTGCACACAGGGCCGCTCTTCGGCGTACATTACGGGGCCACGCACGCACACGTGAGGGCCCCGCACATGCACGCGTGTGTATGTGTGTGTATGTGTGTGTGCAAGCGGGCGGCACACGCTCGTGTTAAAAACGAGGGAAGCGAGAGAGGGATATAGGAAGAACGGCGAGGAGGGAAGGAGAACGAAAAAGAGCTCTTCGTACAGATAGAGAGAAAGAAAGAGGGAAAGAGAGAAAGAGAAACAGGCGGGAGAAGGAAGGAGAGAGAGAGAGAGAGAGAGAAAGAGAGGGAGAGAGAGAGAAAGAGATAAAGAAAGAGAAGCGTACACACGCGCGCGCTCGCGAGCACTCGGCACGCATACATACACGACGGGCGCGCACGCATACCACAGGACTGCCGAAAAAACTGCACGGGAGAGGCGCAGCAACGGGCAAACCGAACCGCGCGCGAATCAAGTGCTTTGGCCAGTCGCGTTCCCAATCACTCTACGACTAGGTAGTCCCCCGGTGTGTGTCCCAAAAGAAGCGGCGAGGAGCAGCTGGGTCCTTCGGTCCTCGACGCGGTCGGCGCGCAAGATAATACACGCAGGACATTCTAAACGCGCGGACACATCGTCGTCGTCATCGCTCGCTCGCTCGCTCGCTCTCACGATCCTGCGGCGCGTGTTACACACATAAGGTGGAAAATATTTCGTCTCTACCGCACACGATCGAATCCTTCCACATTTTTTCTCCCATTCTTTCGTTCGTTTTTTTTTAATTTTTGTTTTTTTTTTTTTTTGGTTTTTATTTTCCGACCACGCGCGGTTTCCTTCTCGACGTCTCTCGTATCGACTATCTACGTTTCGCGCGGAATAGTAAATCCCGGTGACGTCGCATCCTCGTCGGCAGGAAGGAGTGTGCAATTCTTCTGTTATAACGGAGAGGAGAGGACGACCTCGCGCGAAGGACAAGGAGGAAAAGCAGTGTGCGCGTCCATGCGTGTATCTACGGGATCGCGAGTACGCGTTACGGTGATCCAGTTACGCGGGTTCTACGCGAGAAGAAGAGGGAAAGGGAGACTCCTCGTAGAAGAGAAACGAGCCGCACGGTGTGAGTGAGAGATGCTACGGTATTATACGCGCCGTTAAAAAAAAATCACGAAAATTCTCCGACGTTCTCATAATTGACACGTCTCGAAAAATCAGAGGATCCACAATCGTGGAAAGAGCGATCGACGAATCTACTCACGGGAAACAGCCCCGAAGAGAGAGGATCGTGACCGGAGAGCGAAGGGTGGAAGAAAGTGTCGTCACGTCGATTTCGATGACGAGTTTTAAAGAGGAAGAATGAGAAGGAGCTAGAAGAAGCGAAGAAGATCTGATCTTTTGTTGTTTTTTTTTTTTTTTTCGACACACGAGGTGTCTCGTACACGAGATCCAGAGTGAGAGAAAACGTGAGAATCGGAGAAAATCGAGTCCGCCTGTCATCGAGACTCGCTGGTGAATAATATACGTCATTATACAACTGTTCTGTTCCTTCGCGAGGGACTCGGGCCGATTTCCGTCACCGGAAGAGAATCGTTACGGTTGAAATCAGACGGCGGAGTAGCGTCTGATTTAAAAAAATACAGAAAGGAGTGAGAACGCGACACACAGGCGCATCTCTCTTTCTCTCTCCCCTCCTTGCGAAATAGTTTGGCGCGGCTAGAAGAAAGAGCGGAAGTCGGAGCAAAGGTTCGACGTGATCGCCACCGCCGCCGTCATCGTCGTCGCATCGGAATAGTAGAACCACGGGGGCCTAGCATCAACGACAAGGACGCCGGGCAAAGGAGGTCCACACTTCACTTCTCGCTTGACGATCAAGGTACGTCCACAGCTGAGACCGGTGGCCTTCGGCCGCCTGTGCGGCTTCCACGGTGTACGCGATAGCTAGAGACGGAGGAAGAAGTTTGGGGAAGACAGAGAGGGGTGGGGGGGGGAAGCGAATGAAATAGAAAGAGATGGAGGCAGGGAGAAGGAGAGGGAGCGAATGTGTGAAAGAGAGAAAAACAAAGAGAGAGAAAGAGTAAAAAGTTTGGGGGGGGTACTTAAAGAGGGCGATCGGAGGATAGGGGGGGAGGGTAGAGAGAATAAGAGAAGGATAGACGGAGAGAATGTGCAAGGGTGAGAGCGAAAGAGAAACGATAGAGGGGGAGGGGGGCGAAAGCGAAAAAGAGTGCGAGAGAGAGAGAAAGAAAGAAAGAAAGAGAGAGAAAGAGGGGACGAGCGTTTGCATGTATCTGTCGCGCGAGTCATATAGCGGTACGCGTGCATGCAAAAATACGTATGTGAATGTTGTTCGCGTATATTCGCGACGGTGTGCGA